>JARQOC010000005.1:296215389-296614087 GCA_033576535.1 Allobates femoralis
AGTTGTCAGTTTTGACAAAGAAGAGTTCACAAATAACAGTTTAGAAAGAGAAGACAAAAATGTCTTCTCATCTAGAAAGTACAGATTAAAGAAATTACAAAAGTGACTTTGGTTAGTAGTGGGAAGCTTCAGATATCAAAGCATCTTAGTAAAATTTCAGTTTCTATTTTCACCAATTAATTTAAAGTTCAAGGGTAGAAGCACTTGACATCTATTTCAGGTGCCAGGGTTGGCTGGCAAATTTCGGCCTGGGGGGCAAATGTAGCAGTGGTCCATAAGCAGTGCACTTCAGGGGCAGAGCGGTCTCCCAGACAAATATGACAGATAGCCGGGCGGCCCCAAAACTGCTGCTTGACCACTGGCCTGGGGGGCATCTGCCCCCTTTCCCCCAGGGCCAGCCAGACCCTGTCAGGCGGATAATCACCGTAACCAACCTGAAAATTGTCTTAATGCTAGAAGGCATTAATTAATCTTTGCAATGTAATATAACATGACTAACTTCTGTTGTCAATACTCTTGAGCCACCCGGGGTTTGGGGACTTGGGTATCTGGGCCCTCGCTGTAGTCGGGGATATCACCGGTGGCCTGCCCAGACCTGTGGCCCTGGGGACCGAACTTAAAGAAGGGATATATACAGGGAATAGAGTTAATGAATAGTTTTCGTGATGCCCCCCGTAGCTTCTGGTGATTGAGCACCAGCACCGTTTCAGACCTCCGGAGGGTGGTGGTATAGCGGCCAAGGTGGTACAGCTGCCTGCAGGTATTTGGCTGGGATGGTAAATTATGAGACAGTCTATGTAGCTGGCAGGGGCGCGGGGAAGGAACTGACACACACACCGCTGGTTGTTCTTTACCTTTTTACTGGTGTTGATGCAGGTAAAGCGTCAAGAGTACCGACAGGTGTTCAGGATTCATTTCTGGGTCCCCACAGCGAGTGGGTATAAGGCCTCCTTGTTGCTTTCCCCGTGTGTGTGTGAAGCCCCTGCCTGTATAGAACTTGGCTGGCCTCCTCTGCTCTCTTTCTCCACCTGCGCTGTCATCAGGATAACCTCTCTTGACTACCGCTGATTCTCTTCCCGCGGTGTCTGGCTCCCTGATATGTGACTGCGCAGGATTCTGGGAGACTGAAGTCTCCATGGTATTCCGGTGTTTCCTACTGGGCCTGGTGCACTCCAGTAGATGCGGACTCCGGTGTCCGGTGGGTTGCTCGGGGGTGAACCTAAGGCTGGCTCCACGGTCCCCACTGTTCTGTCTCTTCTCCTTGCCTCTCGTCCCCACTCTTGGGCCTTGCAGGGCTACCAGAGACTGGTCATGGTGACTGGCTCGGGCCTAATGCAGCACCGAACACCAGTACATCTTCGCAGCTCTTGTAGCGTCTGCACACTCACTATCTAACTCCGTCCCCAGCACCAGTATTTATAGGGGATCCTGCCTAAGGCAGCAGGTTGAGCTCTCCCTACTGTGCTGGGGTGGAAGATGTTGTGTGTAACTGTGTACCCGCTGTAGAAACCCATCCATGCTGTGGGTGAGTCTGTGCTTGCCTGTGGTTAGCAGGGCGCCACACTCTCAATATGCAATGATAGATTACATTGAGAGAAGCAGTAAGAGAATCTAGTTGGTATGGAACCGTGAGCGTATGTGCATACGGTGTCTTTAACAAGTGTAGACACTTCAGAAAAATGCCAGTGGTGTCTTTGTTGGCAGTTTTCCTGATTTTTTTTCTGTGGCTCCACTGCTGGTGTCTTTTTTTGTACTTTAAACTTTATATAGCCAGTGGCTTCCTCGCATATGAACAGATTACTTCTATTAATTGCCTTCCAGCTATCAAAGAATGAAACAGTTAAAAGAAGTGACAACAGATGGAAGATAAGCACAGCAAGTCATTTTTACATTGCTTTGCATTATGATAATTTTTTGTAGTGCTTTTAGTGCTAATTTTCAGACAGTTTCAGGCAGAATCTGCCTGAAAAGATGCCATGTGCACATACCCCAAGTATGAAAATTCCATAAGAGTGCTGATATAACTGCTGGAATCGGCAAACAGAGCTGAATCCTGACAATAAATATATTACACATTGTAAGGATATGGCATGAAACAGTGATTCATTTTAAATATAATGCTCCTATAGTACATATTTTTGTAAAAACTCTCAACTAAAGATGAGCGATGTTCGATCGAACATGTTCGCCAATTTCAAATTCAACCTGTTTTGGGCTATGTTTGAGTTATTCGTCGAATGCGAACGATTTGCTAAAAATTCAGTCATTTGAGGTTATGTTTGATAACAGTTCGTTGACCAAAAGGGCTACTGACTTTTCACAGTAACGCTTTTGTTCAATGTTATTATGAGTTTAAGTGTCTAGGAATAGTGGGCAGGAGGAGGGGTGCTGTGGTCAAATAATGCAGATTTCCATTTTTTGTTTCCTTCCCGCACTTACTGTGGGTGGTGCGGTCTGTCAGCCTATCAGCACGCATAGACTAAAGTGCAATTTTTGCACACAAGGGCTTGCGTCATTGGCTGGGTATGTCACATGTCCTTGCCATATAAGAACCGGCCATTTTCCCTTCCCGCCATTTTATCAGTGTTGGAGATCAGTGTCAGCCGCCTCTGCTGCTGTGTGCACTACACAGATAGTTAGATAACGATTCCATTCCAAGTTAAAGAGAGAGATAGTAAGTTTAGGGACTACTTCCAAGAACAGCCCTCTTTAGGGCTTAAAAGCAGTGTGTGCCAGGCAGGTATGTTTTAGTGCTGTGCAAGCGTTTTATACAGCATCTGGCCAAATCTAGCCAAGTAAATCCTTTTTGGCTAGCATCGGTGTGTGCCAGGCATAGGTGTAGCACTGTTGTGAAGAAAGCTACACCTCTTGTGTTTAATAGCCTCTTTTTACTGCCTCTAGCTAAGCAAATCCTTTCTGGCTAGTAGCAGTGTGTGCCAGGCACTGGTGTAGCACTGTCGTGAACACCTCCTGTATTTACTAGCCCATTTTTACTCCATATCGCCAAGTAAATCCTTTTTTGCTAGAAGCAGTGTGTACCAGGCACCGGTGTAGCACTGTTGTGAAGAAAGCTACAACTCCTGTGTTTACTAGACTTTTTTTACTGCATCTAGCCAAGCAAATTCTTTTTGGCTAGAAGCAGTGTTTGGATAGGTAGCTGTGGTCCCGTGTTCTGTTGAAATCTACCGGCACACAGTGCAGAAAACACTTTTGTATTGCACCTGCCAATACCTACTTACCAAAACCTATTTAGGGTAGTACCACAGTTTGACTCGGTAGCTGTGGTACAGTGTTCTGTTGAAATCTGCTGCCAAACAGCGCAGAAAGCACTTTTGTATTGCATCTGCCCAAACCTATTTACCAGAACCTATTTCAGCTAGTACCACTGTTTGACTAGGTAGCTGTGGTTCCGTTTTCTGTTGAAATCTACCGCCACACAGCGCAGAAAACACTTTTGTATTGCATCTGGCCAAACCTACTTACCAAAACCTATTTAAGGTAGTACCACTGTTTGACTAGGTAGCTGTGGTCCAGTGTTCTGTTGAAATCTACAGCCACACAGCGCAGAAAACACTTTTGTATTGCATCGTTCCAAACTTACTTACCAAAACCTATTTAGGGTTGTACCACAGCTTGACTAGGTAGCTGTGGTCCAGTGTTCTGTTGAAATCTACCACCACACAGCGAAGAAAACACTTTTGTATTGCATCTGCCCAAACCTACTTACCAAAACCTACTTAGGGTAGTACCACAATTTGACTAGGTAGCTGTGGTCCAGGGTTTTGTTGAAATCTACCACCACACAGCGCAGAAAACACTTTTGTATTGCATCTGCCCAAACCTACTTACCAAAACCTATTTAGAGTAGTACCACTTTGTCACGTGCTTAGTTGGTGCTGACATTGCTGGATGCTGCTGTGTATGTTTGTCTTTAAGAGCTGCATGGTTTATAGTTGTGAAGGTCCTGGGCCTCCTGTGTTGTGCTCTAGAACTGCATTCACTATGAGGTTCGGCTGCTGGTTGAGGGGTTAATGTGTGACTCACTTGGGATCCCCTCTCCCTGGCCTTTAAGTAGCCTCTTCTTCCACCAGGTGGTGCTGCTGATAGAGTTTCACTCTATGACTGGAAGCCGTGCTGTGCTGACTTGTGTGTTTGTGTTGCTGAGGTCCTTTCCTTTGGAGTTGGTGTATCAAAGTTCTGTGGAGGGAGGTGAGGGGGGAATAGCGCAGGGCTGGTGGAGGAGTTTTAGGGAGAGACTGGAGGCCCGAACCTTCTCACCTTAAGAGATACTTTCGGGATCAGGGCCATTCAGAGTTCCTAGACTAGGGTCAGACTAGTCTTCCCTGGTCACCCTGCCCATAACTGCCATTCCCTCATCAGCATCCTCACTGCACCGTAACACACTGTTTGACTAGGTAGCTGTGGTCCAGTGTTCTGTTGAAATCTACTGCCACACAGCGCAGAAAACACTTTTGTATTGCATATGCCCAAACCTACTTACCAAAATCTATTTAGGGTAGTACCACAGTTTAGACACTCAGTTCTGCTAGTTTTACATCCATATTGTTTTGTGCCAACAACTACAGAGTTGTCAATTAGTTACCCTCAAATATAAGTGGTAAAAGGTCTGCTGATGGTGGAAAGGGGAATAGGCATGTTGGAAAGGGTAAAAATGTTTGTGTCTGTGGGTTAGGTGCGAAAGTAACAGAAACATCTGCTGAACAAATACCGTCTTCAAGCCAAACTAAAATGTTTACTTCTTTTTGTGGACAATTTGCTATCATCCCTTTCTTACGCAGCAGAGCAGCGCTAAAACTTGTAGATGAGGCCCAAAAAGAGCAGGTGCTGCAATGGTTATCAAGCGCTCCATCAAGTGGGCTCTTCTTCACCTCAACTTCAACATCACAAACATTCCAGTGCTCAGAGGTGTCACCCCAATCGCACTTGCTTCCTCACAGCTCACAAGTCTCCAGCCGCCCTACTGACCATGGGTTAACACAGATGGGTCCGCAGAACTGTTCACTATAGCCTGCGAATCAGAGGTCTGCCCCACAACTTTATTGCATCAAGACGAGGAAATGATCTGCACCGATGCCCAAAATCTTTTGGCGTCGGATCCAGGCCCAGATGAAGAAGGGTCCGAGTATAATGTAGACCCTCATTCCCAAACTGTAACCCCTGTTGGTGGAGACAATGAGGCAAATGATGGTGAGACTCAGATACCTGATTGGAACGACAACTTGACTTTGCGCTCAGTGCAGGAAGAGGTTGGCTCTGAGGACGAGTGTGAGAACACACAGGTGATGATGAGGTTGGAGATCCCACTTACTGTCAACCCACAGGCAGGCAGTTGATGAGCTCAACAGAGGAGGTGGTGGAGGATGCTTGTGATGAGGTTAGGTTCCTGGACAGAGGTGGAGTCCTGGAAGCAAGTCAACAACTGCGTCCTCAGCCACAACTCTGCCTCTGTGCAGAAGCCATGGTGGCTCGGTAGGTCTCATGGGCCTTTTTTCAGATTGCAAAGGATGACCAAACTCATGTTATCTGAAAAATTTGTATACAAAATCTAAGTAGAGGCCAAAAAATCAATAGTTTGAGTACTTCATGCATGAACCGTCACATGGATGTAAAGCATAAGTCACAGTGGGAAGCTCACTGTGCTACAATGCGGCCTAGTGGGCCTGGCCAACTACCGACTTGCCCATTAACTGCATCTGCGGCTTCTTCATCCTCTGTGACTGTGGGGACAGCTGTCACCAGGCTTTCAGCCGCAGAACTTGCACCGCTTTACCTGCAACAGCCAGTGTGATTGACAGGTCGTTAGCTGTTTTGGAAGTTGGAAACACCTACTGGTGTTGAGCGCTGTCAGACATCAAGAGCACCACCTTTTTATGAATGCAACATATGTCCACCTGCACCTCTCTCACAGTCCAGCAGTTTGTTTGGGACACCCTACTCAACCCTGTCTGAGCACAGCAGCCAGAGCTCAGACCACCAGATGTGGACAAGTAAAAGACCATTTCCTCCTACCCATACCAAAGCTAAGAGGTTGAATTTCACCATCTGCAGCTGTTGGCTACGGAAATGCTGTCTTCCCGGCTGGTGGATATAGAGGATTTTCGAGACCTTATGGCCGTCACAGTGCCCTAGTTCCAGATGCCCAGTTGTCACTACTTCTCGAAGAAAGCTGTGCCTGCGCTACACCAGCATATTGCACACAACATCACCATGTCCTTGAGAAACTCTGTGCTGTGACAGGGTGCATTTCTCCACAGACACCTGGATGAGTAAGCATGGACAGGGGCGTTACATGTCGCTGACTGGGCACTGGCTGACTATGGTGACAGCAGGAGAAGAGACTGCTGTACAAGTGTTGCCATCCACACGGGTTGTGGGTCAAACCTCTGTATCTAGAAGTTCCTCCACTGCTTCTGCCTCTCCCACCTCTTCTAGGTCCTCCACTTGTGGCCAAAGCCTGTCTGGTAGTGTGACCTGCGTTCAAACTGCGCAGAAAGAATCCAGCACACCTCCTTACTATGCTGGCAGCAGGGCTCAATGCCGTCAGGCGGTGTTTACATTAACTCACAGGGAACAGGGAATAGGAGTAAGCTCACCCCTCCTTCTCAGAAGATCCAGTCAGGTGCTGCAGCTGACGGCCGGCCACCGCCCAAGTCAAGGAATATAATGAAGATATGCTGGCACCTTCATCCGATGAAAAAGTTTTTACTTTATTATGTAATTCACAACATTAAAATAAAAGCATCTTGGTGGCTGAGCATGCCCCGTCAGACGCGTTTCGATAAAAATCTTTATCAATGACAAAGAGGCAACAAAACAACATGCAATATATATATACAAAAAACATTACACCTGTGAGATTACAAACGAGTGTCACATTAAAATGTCTGGGAAATGTGAGTCACACAGCTGAGGAGTTGTGATCAGCTCTGGAGACCGAGTTTAATCAACGGTTGTCTCCACTGAACCTGCAGCCAGGGAAGGCCATGTGCAACAGTCCTGCAAACCTGGGTGTGGCCCTTCACCGGGGCAAGGTGACACATGTGCCTTGTTTTGCTCACGTCTTGAACCTGGTTGTCCAGCAATTTCTAGCCCACTTTTGTCACGCTGGGTGTGGGGAGACACCCAGCGCTGGACGACGACAGGGGGGAAAAAGAGTCGCCGGCAGGATACCTATTCCCTAACTGACCCTGAACTACTACTTAATAAGGATTGTAGTGGGTGAACACTAGTCAGCCCGGCTACCAACTAAAGACACACACAAGGGAAACAAACAAAGAGGGAAGGGAATAAACACTTAGCTTGAGAAGATCCACACTGCATTTCAACAGAAACTCCAGGATACACTGCAAGAGGTGAGAAGCTTTCTCCAAACACCTGACAAGCTATCACCAGTAGTGCATCCTGGGAGTAAAGGGGAATATATAGACTTCTCAAGTTAATGATCAGCTGGGTCCTAGTGACCTCCAGCTTTCAATAAAACAGAAATGTCTCTTAAAGCGACAGAGACTTTTCTTTAGGATTTTGACTGTTTGGCCAAATGCTGGGACCTTCTGCGAGTGGCCTCTACAGTCTCATCTGTGCATCCTGACACACCCGTGACAGTACCTCCCATCTACAAATGGTCTCCGGACACTCAGGACCAGGCTTGTCAGGATGGGAGAGGTGAAAGGTGCATTGTGTCGTTCACCTCTGACACTGGCACCCAAATCCTCTCCTTGGGACTGTAACCCCTCCAATGCAACAAGTTCTGATGGCAACGGCACAACATGCAAGAATCCACAAGTTAGAAATTGGAAATTCTAAATTCCCATCCACACAGATCGGCTCTGGCAGCAAAGGAGACGGCTCAGATGAAGGCACATATGGTTTGAGAAGAGATCTATGAAACACATTGTTAATCTTGAGTGCTTCAGGCAACTCCAGATTAAACGCTACAGGATTAATGATGGCAGTTATCTTATAAGGACAAATAAACCTAGGTCCCAGCTTCCATGAAGGCACCTTTAGCCTAATATTGCTGGTAGACAACCACACAAAGGTCATTCACACACAGGTCCCGTCCTGGCGAGCGCTTCTTTTTAGCCATACGTTTGTATCTGTCACCCAAGAGTCTTAAGTTACTCTGCACCCCTTGCCATACAGAAGAGAATGAAGAGGCAAATTGTTCCTCCTCAGGAACTCCCCAAGAACCTTTACCATTAAAGGTACCAAACTGTGGATGAAACCCATATGCACCAAAAATGGTGACTTGCCATTGAACTCCTTGCGAAGATTATTTATGGCAAATTCGGCTAAGGGTAAATAAAATGCCCAATCCTCCATCTAAGATAAGTCTCAAATTCTGATTTGTGTGCTAAGTCTGCCCATTACACTGAGGATGGAAGGCAGAAGAATAGGACAACTTTACCCCTAATCGATTACAAAAGACTTTCCAAAACTTGGAAACTAACTATGTACCGCGATCTGAGACCACATTGGAGGGAAACCCATGAAGTCTCACAATCTCACTGATAAACACCAGTGCCAGTGTCTTAGGTTCAGCAAGATGGTACACATTGTGGCACTACCAGCACTTTCTAATGCTATCAGCCATTACCAAAACCACCATCTTGTCTGTAGACACAGGGAGATCCTTGATAAAATCCATAGACAGATGTGACCATGGTCTATCAGGAATGGACAATGACATGAGAGATCCAGACGGATGGGTATGCGGGACCTTAGCATGTGCGCAAACACTACAAGCAAGGAGAGGGGTCCGGACCCGGGGGATCCTTCACTGCAGGGGCTTGATTCACTCAGCACTGGTAACATGATTATTTTGTACACAGGGATACATGGGGTCGCCTCTGGGCATCATCCTAGACCGTGCTTGGGCTGCAATATAACTCAGGTTATTGTAGGGTTGCACTTGCATTTTATGTTTTACTGCTGTTTACAATTCTCCTGAGTTCTTCCATAATTGTAATTACCCATCGTTTTGGTCTCTGTCATGTAACTATCCACTGTGATATTTATACTGTGTACTGTAAAATGATATGTATGAACTTTTTTGCCATTGCTGTATTGAACCTGCTCCAGCACCTTTCCGTCCATTGTTTACATTCTAATGCCAGTTGATTTGGGGCAATAAATAATTTGTGCACACTTTCCTCTCCTTGTCTACATACATAATCACCAGTTTTGCACTTCCGGCCACTGTGCCGCTATTGCGAGCGATGGCGGTATGCGCCATCGCGAGCCGCCGACACTGGCCGGAAGCGCAAAAATCCTGGCCCCACACACCCGCCCGCCGCTCACCCGCTAACCGGCCACATCCTCCCGCTCTCCGCCGCTCCCCCGCCACATCCTCCCGCTCCCCCACAATTCCCGCCCAGCGCCGACCGCCGCCTCGCGTACACGTGGCATCACCCGCAATTACCGCCCAGCTCCCACTACACAGCACACAGTGCAACCCCAGCCCGCCCACAGCTGCGCACTGCATTGATGACGTCACCGCCCGTCCCGCCCTTATCCCCAAATCCCCTCAGTGTCTGCACCAATGTAGGTATACAGTGTGTGTCTAATGCCTGTCTACTCTCTGTTATGTCTCTGTATACTGTGTATCTAATGTCTCTGTATACTGTGTCTCTAATGTCTCTGTATACTCTGTGTCTCTTCTCTGTATACTGTGTGTCTAATGTCTCTGTATACTGTGTGTCTAATGTCTCTGTATACTGTGTGTCTAATGTCTCTGTATACTGTGTGTCTAATGTCTCTTGTATAAATCAATGTTTATTAACCTTTTGAATTTGTAACAGTATCAGATACACATAACATTATCAAATATATTTATCATGTTCCAAAAAAAATGACATATTGAACTGAATGAATGTCCACATAACTTGTCACAAAACCGTTGTATAACCAATCCCCGCCGCAGGGGGCGATGACTCTTAATGAGGCCGCGCGTTGCCACGGCTCGAGATCGCATTGGTATATAGATGTGTACAAAAACAAGCATGAAGCAGTATTTATGAACCTCAAATATATGAAGGGTTTGCTAATCGCATGATATGATGAGGAGTAAGATAGATAGAGCAAAGAGAGGGTTAGAGAAAGAGAGAGATTAAAGAAGGAAAGAAGATGGGAAAAAAAAAAGGGGGTAAAGTCAGGAGAACTGGCAGGGTCATGATATCTCGTATACCTTATGCAGGCGTTGGAAGTTATGAAGTATTGGTCAATCTTCAGTTATGTCAGCCAAGATTTTAGTGACTCGGATTCCCTTATCAGAAGCCATGGTGCCCACAAATCACAATGCCTCGTAATGCTGTTCTCATCTGGCATACTGTGAGCGATCAATTCCTCCAGTCTGCAGGCGGTGTTCAGTTCATGAACTAGGTCTCCCCTGGTCGGACGTTCGGGCCTCAACCATAGTCTGGAGATAAGAAGTCTCGCTACCGTGAGAAAGTAACGGAGGAGAGATTTTTTAAATTTAGCTATGGACATACCCGAGTATGACAATAAAGCTAACTGAGCATCAAATTTTATTGGAGTATGGGTAGTCCTGCCAAACAGGTCCTCCACGTCATCCCAGAAAGTGCGTAGGCGTTCACATCCCCACCATATATGGAGGTACGTGCCTCTCTGACCACACCGTCTCCAACAATCGGCTGATCTAGACGGGAATATTCTATTGATCTCCGCTGGGCATCTGTACCATCGTGCCGCCACCCTATAATTACGATCTTGAGAATCGACAGACATAGAGGATTTGCGGATAAAGAGGAAAGCTTTTTCCCATTCCATTGCAGTGAATGTTCTGTTGAGATCATGCTCCCATCTAGTAGTGAAGGTGGGTAGATTATCTGTGGGGCCGCCTGCCATATCTTGGAATAGTTTATATAGGGTAGATACGGCATGGTCCAAAGGACAGCCGTCTGAGCACCATTTTTCGTATTGGGTTAGTGGTCTAAAGATATTTGACCTGGGTAGGGATAAGACATAGTGTTTCAATCTAGCCTGGTGGAACCAAGCGTCCGGAGGTGGAGTCATGCCCGGGAACAGAGATCCGACATCCCTGACCGTGTCGTTGTTAGTGAAGCTAGCTATAGTTGGGTGAGAAGAACTGTCTAGATGTAAGAACTTACGCTCACCTCGACTCATTCGAAACTGAGGGTTCCCAAAAATTGGAGTCAGAGGTCCCGGGGTCGTCGTCAGTTGCAAAGTCTTATTATATCTTTGTATGAATAGTTTCAGTTGTTTAGTGATGAAACCACCGGAGGACCCAGGTAGCACTCCCCCAGTCCAGATCTCTGACAAAGGGTGATAGGGAGACATATGTTTCTCGCTATGAGTCCATCTTTTGGGCTGTTCCACTTGGAACAGGTCTAGGATGCATTTGCCCATAGAGGCAAGATGGTATAGTTGAAAATCTGGGAGACCTACTCCACCTCTATCGACTCTGCGGGTCAGAAGACGGTATGATAATCTGGCTCGTCCATGTGACCAAATGAATTTAGTGATCATGGTCTTCAGCCTAGAGAAGAAAGAGGCGGGAAGAAGGTATGGGATAGTCTGGAAATAATATAGCAATCTAGGGAGAAGGTCCATTCGGACTGCATTAACCCGCCCCATCCAGGATAGTGAAAGTTTATGCCATTTACTAAGATCCGTCTCTGTTTGTTTCATCAGGGAGTGATAGTTCAGGGAGAACAGGGCAGCCGGGTCACGTGTCAAATGGATACCAAGGTACTTGAGGGCGTCCCGCTTCCACTTAAACCCATAATCAGACTTTAGCAGACGAACCACCACTTCTGGAAGGGATATGTTCAATATGTCTGATTTCGACATGTTAATTTTAAAATTACTTAACTGCCCGTATTTGTGAATTTCGTCTAGGCAGTTCGGGAGGCTGATCAATGGGTTGGACAAGTATAGAAGCAGGTCGTCCGCAAATAAAGCTAATTTATGTTCCCCCCCATCTGTTGGGACCCCCTGGATGGATGCATTGCCCCTGAGAGAGGAGGCCAGGGATTCCATGCATAGGACGTATACCAGAGGAGAAAGCGGGCATCCCTGTCTTGTGCCGTTTGAGATGTTGAACGGCTCAGAGAGGGATCCGTTGATGCTAATACGAGCAGTAGGGCCCGCGTACAGCGCCTCAACAGACCGCAAGGCACTGCCCGACAGGCCCAGGTGACGTAAGGTCTCGAATAAAAACATCCAGTGCATCCTGTCGAACGCTTTTTCAGCGTCTATGGACAGGATGCATACTGGGACTCCCCTCCTTCTAGCCCCATCGATAAGCGAGACCGAGCGTATCGTGTTATCCCTGGCCTCCCGACCCGGGACAAACCCAACCTGGTCCATGTCAATGACCTCCGGCAGACCCTCCCTTAATCTGTTAGCTATAATCTTTGCATAAACTTTAATATCTAAGTTAATTAATGAGATGGGGCGGTAATTGCTACAGACCGAGGGATCCTTCCCTGGTTTGGGCAACATCACTATATGGGCCATGAGAGCCTGTCTAGGGAAAGCCGAACCAGCGGCAACGGAGTTGCATACCTCCAGGAACAAAGGTCCCAAACTATCTGAAAATGTCTTGAAGAAGGCAGCGGTATATCCGTCTGGGCCTGGGGCCTTGCCAGCTTTTAAACCGGCAAAGCCGTCTGTAATTTCCTCTATTGTGAAGGTCCTGGACATGGCTTCGATGATGGGCTGTGGGAGAGGCGGGACCCCACTGCGCTTCAAGTAATCCTGTATTTTCTGCCTCAGCTGGGTCCGTTCCAGATCCTGGAAATGACCCCTTAAATTATAGAGAGAATGATAATATTCCCGAAAGACTTTCAAGATGTCACTTGTTTTATGACACTTGGTGCCGTCGGATTTCTGAATGAACAGAATGTTATTATGGATTGTTCTGGGGTGGAGTGATCTGGCGAGCATTTTGCCGCTTTTATTCCCTAAGTGGTAGAACCGTGCGCGCATTCTATCTCTAAAGCTGCGATCTTTCTGATCCAATATCTTAAGTAATTTGTGTCGCTTTTCGGATAGTTGAGCAAATATGAGAGAGGAGGGATCGCGCTTATGAGCGTCCTCTAGTCTGGAAATTTCCTGGATAAGTATTGTCATTTCCTGTGACCTAAGCTTTTTCATACGGGCCCCATGGGATATAAATATGCCTCTTAACACGCTTTTAAGCGCCTCCCACCGTATTGGTGGTGTAGTCTGGTCGTCCCGGTGGTCGGAAATGAAGTCAGTGATAGCTGTTGCAATAGCTAGTCGGCATGTCGGGTCATGTAAGAGATTATCGTTTAATCTCCAGGTATATTCTCTCGGTCCCCCCTCCGTCAAGCTAATAGAAATGTAGATGGGAGCATGATCAGACTGCAGTATATGTCCAATTGAGGCCCTTATTTTTCGCTCAAGCAATGACTGGGATACATAAAATCTGTCAATTCTGCTATACACAGAATGTACAGGAGAGTAATAGGTGTAGTCCCTGGTGGAGGGATGAAGAGCCCGCCAAGCGTCCACCAGGGCCACCCCCTCCCAATGTCTATCGAGGCGGCGGACAGATGACACAGATTGAGATGACTTACCAGCAGAAACATCGACAGAAGGGTCTGACGGATAGTTGAAGTCTCCCCCTAGAACGATAGGGCAGGAGCCCGCGAACTCTTCTAACTTCTTCCTGACACTAGCTGCGAAACGGTGTGAGGACCTGTTGGGAAAGTACACATTAGCCAAAACCAAGGTATGAGAGGCCCACGACACCTGGAGGAAGAGATATCTGCCCATCGGATCTACCATCTGTTTGAGGACATTAGGGTGGAACGTCTTGTGAAAGGCTATAGAGACCCCTTTGGACTTTGCCATTGGGTTTGAACTGTGGAACCATGTCGTATAGTAACCAGAGACACACTGGGGTATGGCATCAGACCTGAAATGTGTCTCCTGAAACATCAGGACATGGACCCTGTTTTTATGGGCTGAGTATAAAACTTGGCGACGTTTTTCTGGAATGTTTAGACCATTAACGTTATAGGAGCAACATGTCCAATCATCCATGGTCTAAATTAAATGAGTTAGAACATTTAAATTTGACATTGCCTGCTCCTGACCGTGAAGTATGGGAGGGGGGGAGGGAGAGAAGAAAGGAAGGTACAGAGAGAAAAGAAGGGAAAAAAAGATACATAGAAAATTTCAATGTAAAAAACATTTAAGTCTGAGATAATAAACCACAAACAATCTCACAGACTGGACGAATAAGTCCTCGTGTCTGTTTCTCTTTTCCTGTCGGGGGGCGTGAAAGCCAACAGGGCCGCCGCTCCAACTCCCACAAACACCTCGGGGCTCTCATGAACAGTATAGACCCCAGAAGCTGGTATTCATGCAACCATTTTAAGTAACCATGGGGGGATGGAAGGTCGAGGGAGGGGTGAGGAAGGATTAGGGAGAAAGGGGTATGGGGAAGGGGAAAACAGGGGAAGGGAAGAGTCAGGGAGGGGGTATAAGGGAAGTGAAGATATAACCAAGGAACGAAGAGTCCTATTGTTAAAGGTTGTTTTAAAATATTGTCATTGGTCACCGTGGAATAGATTGTGGTCCCCGGTGTCGAGGGGACATCACTCAACAGGGACCACACCACCTTCACAATAAAGATCTATAACCATAGCCGGCAATGCGTCCTTCAATTCCTGGGTCTCGGGAGCGTCGAATGTGTAGACCTGCTCATTAGGAGCTAATGGGACCACATCCTGAAGGCATCTGAGGAGATCGGGGATGCGGGAAGAAAAAGATAAAAAAAATAAAAAATGTAGCAAAAAGGGAGAAAAACCTTATAACTTTGAGAACATCTTTCAGCTTCCTCAACTGCCCTACAGGGGCAACATGGAGTCGGACCTAGGGTAGTCGACTCACGACCTTATTCTACAGTGTCTCTGGAAGAACAATTGTTCAAGTGGGAGACCTGCGAGAAGCGCCCCCGTGACCAACCTCCCTCCATCTCGGGAGAGGAGGCGGAAGGCCTGAAACAGTAGGCCAGTCCGGGAGGTCGACCTCGGGCAGACGGAGAGCACGCAGGAAGCCCGGCAGGTCTCCTTTCTTACGGAAGGTGGCAGACTGACCATCCCTGGTGGCGACGAGCTGGAAGGGAAAGCCCCATCGGTAGGTGATGTTGTTGTCCTTAAGTACCGACAGTAGGGGTCGTAGGCCTCTTCTCTGCTGGAGTGTGCGACGTGCCAGGTCAGGGTACAGGGAAATGTTGGTATTCATGAAGGAGATTTGCCCCTGCGCCCTGGCAGCTTGCATAATAGCATCTTTTATAGTAAAGAAATGCACCCTGCAGATGACGTCTCGGACCCTGGACTCGTCTGCGGATCTTGGCGCAAGTGCCCTGTGCACCCTGTCCATCTCTATAGCCGGCCCTTCAGGTTCTCCCAGCACTTGGTTAAAGAGCTGCTGCACTACATGTCTCAGCTCGCCGGAGGGAACAGACTCAGGAAGACCTCGGATACGGATGTTATTCCTCCTGTTGCGGTTTTCCGAGTCTTCCTGGCCTGAGAGCAGCTCCTCAATTAGGTTTGAGTGGGACTCTATCAGAGCTCTGTGGGCCTGCAGTTCATCTAACATGGCCTCCTGGGTCTGCTCCACCACCTCCACCCGGGCCGTAAACTCCCCCTTCAAGGCCTGTATCTCTTGTCTGTAAGTGCCCTCCAAGCGTGTGGCCAGCCTGTCTAGGTCACCTTTAGTGGGGAGGTGTTTGATCAAGTCACTTAGCTCTGATACCGGACGGGTATCCTGTGAAGCAGTGTGGCGGGCTTCCTCCTCCTCTCCTCCTTGCAGGGCTGCATAGCGGTTGCTTCTTTCCCTCCTCTCCTTAGCCGCAGCTCCCGCGCTGTGAGGGGCCGCCGCCATCTTAGGTGTTGTGACTGCTGAGTGGGGCAAGGCGGAAGAGCGGAGATATCGCTCCAGGCTGGTCTCCGGTCCCTGTGCTGCGGATCCCCCGTGTCCCTGGGTCTTCCTGGTGCGGCCCATATAAGTGGAGGCTCCTAGGGCGGCGGGAATATAAGCCTCCCGTGTGTCTGCAGAGCGGAGCGGCTAGAAGCGCGACTTAGCCCTCCATCAGCAAGCCACGCCCCCTAATGTCTCTTATACTTTGTGTCTAATGTCTCTGTATACTGTGTCTAATGTCTCTGTATACTGTGTGTCTAATTTCTCTGTATACTGTGTCTAATGTCTCTGTATACTGTGTGTCTAATCTCTCTGTATACTGTGTGTTTAATCTCTCTGTATACTGTGTGTCTAATGTCTCTGTATACTGTGTGTCTAATGTCTCTGTATACTGTGTGTCTAATGTCTCTGTATACTGTGTGTCTAATGTCTCTGTATACTGTGTGTCTAATGTATCTGTATACTGTGTGTCTAATGTCTCTGTATACTGTGTCTAATGTCTCTGTATACTGTGTAATGTCTCTGTATACTGTGTGTCTAATGTCTCTGTATACTGTGTGTCTAATGTCTCTGTATACTGTGTCTAATGTCTCTGTATACTGTGTAATGTCTCTATATACTGTGTGTCTAATTTCTCTGTATACTGTGTCTAATGTCTCTGTATACTGTGTGTCTAATCTCTCTGTATACTGTGTGTTTAATCTCTCTGTATACTGTGTCTATTGTCTCTGTATACTGTGTGTCTAATGTCTCTGTATACTGTGTGTCTAATGTCTCTGTATACTGTGTGTCTAATGTCTCTGTATACTGTGTGTCTAATGTATCTGTATACTGTGTGTCTAATGTATCTGTATACTGTGTGTCTAATGTCTCTGTATACTGTGTGTCTAATGTATCTGTATACTGTGTAATGTCTCTGTATACTGTGTAATGTCTCTACACTCTGTGTAATGTCTCTATACTGTGTGTAATCTCTGTATACTGTCTGTAATGTGTCTATACTGTGTGTAATGTCTGCATACTGTCTGTAATGACTGTATACTGTGTGTATACTGTCTGTATAATGTGTGTAATCTCTGCATACTGTGTATCTATACAATGTCTCATGTATGTATATACTTTGTGCGGCTCAGTGGTGGAGGGGTGAGGAGAGAAGCATCTCTCCTCACCCCTCCACCACTGAGCCGCATCTCTCCTCACCCCTCCACCACTGAGCCGCATCTCTTCTCACCCCTCCACCACAAAGCCGCATCTCTCCTCACCCCTCCACCACAGAGCCGCTTCTCTCATCACCCCTCCACCACAGACCCCCATCTCTCCTCACCCCTCCACCACAGAGCCGATTCTCTCCTCACCCGTCCACCACAGAGCCGCTTCTCTCCTCACCCCTCCACCACAGACCCCTATCTCTCCTCACCCCTCCACCACTGAGCCGCATCTCTCCTCACCCCTCCACCACTGAGCCGCATCTCTCCTCACCCCTCCACCACTGAGCCGCATCTCTCCTCACCCCTCCAACACAGAGCAGCATCTCTCCTCACCCCTCCAACACAGAGCTGCATCTCTCCTCACCCCTCCACCACTGAGCCGCATCTCTCCTCACCTCCTCCACCACTGAGCCGCATCTCTCCTCACCCCTCCACCACAAAGCCGCATCTCTCCTCACCCCTCCACCACACAGCCGCATCTCTCCTCACCCATAGACTTTGCATGGGGCTTGCCGCAACTGTGCCGCAAGTGCAGCGGTTATGTGTTAATCGCGGCAGATGCGTTTTTTTCACCGCATCTGCCGCGATTTGAAAAAAACGCTGATGTGAAAGGGGCCTTAGCCTCTGACTTCAGCTATTAGGAAAGCTGAGTGAGTAAGCTAAGCTATGAGGTCGGTCCTGTGTGCACTGTAAGGCTACTCCTCCCTGCCTGCCTGCCTACAGTCCTCTACACAGTACTCCTCTGTCCTCCTGGTAGCTCTCAGAAGAGCTGTTTGGGTTAAATATAAGGAATCTTGAAGTTTCCCTACACTGACTGACACTCCCTATGATCTGCTCCAGCATCTACCTCACCCTGCACTAGCTCAGATCGTCACAGGAATGTGGAGGAAATGGCGGTGGCAAGGCTTATATACAGCCTCGCCTCTCATACATGACATAGGCATCACGATGGACAGAAGCCAATCATAGTCCTGCCACAACCAACATGGCTGTGGCATTACTGAATATGATTGGCTAACATGCTTGTCCATCTTCACAAGCTTTCTGACCTAACACGCTAAGCTGTCTCGGAAGCTTTGTCGAAACATAACAGATTCTGTATTCGCGAGTCCCGAATACAGTATACAGGACTCGGATTCGTAGACTCGCTCAGACTCTCTCAGACTCACTGCTGACAGCGGGTATCCGTGAAGCGGTGCGATTGTTTAAACGATTTGGGGAGATTCAAGCTACATAGCGATGTGATATAGCGAGTCTAGCGAGTGAGAAAAAGTAAACTCTGACAAAACTAGGATTGCCATTGACTTGCATTGGACTCGTTACTGTGAGAGTAATCGCTGGGAAAATCGCCGAGTACCGAGTCCTGCGAGTCCCTTACTACTTGGTGAGTAACAAGTCCTAGCGAGTAGACTCGCCCATCCCTATTCACAAAGTGTTGGAAAATTGCAGGAGCATTAGTGAGCCCGAACGGCATCACAAGACTCTCAAAATGGCACTCAGAGTTATTAAAAGCAGTCTTCCATTCATCCCGCTCTCTGATTCTAACCAGATTGTAGGCGCCCCTCAAATCCAACTTGGAGAACCATTTAGCTCCCATAATCTGATTGAACAAATCAGGAATCGGAGGGAGGGGATATGGATCATGGACAGTTATCTGATTTAATTCCCAAAAATCTAAACAATGACGGAGGCCCCCATCTTTTTTTTAACAAAAACTGGTGAAGATGAGGGATTAGGGTCTGATATGTCCCTTCTCCAGACTCTCGGCAATGAAATCCTTCATGAAATCACTCCATTCCACAATATCTATGGCCTGCCAATCCACCACGGGATTATGTTTAACCAACCATGGCAGGCCCAGAACAATGGGAGTGGGGAGACCCTCCAGAACATAGCAAGAAATTGTCTCCTGATGTTGGGGTTCTACCTTCAACCTAATATTACGCACAATTTGCTTTAGACTTCCTTGAGCAATTGGCGCTGAGTCGGTGGCATTGATATAAATGGGTTTAGGCAATAAACTGCAGGTAAGCCCATGTGTCTTTACAAAATGAGCATCCACCATGCTGACCCCTGCTCCACTATCCACAAAAATAGGAATTTGTTCAGTTTTGCTCTCTAGTGCCACCTCGGCTCTCAGAAGAAAACGGGAATTACATGTGGAAGATACACACACCTCCTGCTCATTTACCACCACACCTCCCATGGAAACCTGAGTCCCAGGTATTCCACTCCATTTAGGTACAGAGGAACAGGCTCCAATAAAATGATCCCTTTTACCACAGAAAAAACAGACCCCTTGTTTCCTTGGTAAATGCCAGAAGAAACTTTCTCTCCTCCTAGTTGCATTGTTTTATCCACGCTCGGGAGAAACGAATCACCCACTGATTGCCCACCTAACAATAGGGTACTACCCCAAGAAAGGTTGTCAGGAGAAGTTTACCCTTTCTATCCATATGTATAGCCAAGGACATAGCAGCCTCCAGAGATTCCGTGGTGTCATAAACCGCCAGAGCATCCTTCAACCTTTCTGAGAGTCCCTGGCAAAAATGACTTCTGAGAGCCGGATTGTTCTACTTAGTGTCCGTAGCACACCTACGAAACTCAGAACAGTAAGTCTCTGCTGACCGATTCCCCTGTTGGAGGTGAAGCAATTTGGATTCGGCCAAAGAGACACGGTCAGGATCATCATAGAGGAGTCCAAGAGCATCAAAAAAACAATCTACAGACCGGAGACAAGCAGAGTCATGTGGCAAAGATACAGCCCAGGATTGGGGATCCCCCTGCAACAGCGACATAATAATTCCCACAACATTCTGCAGCTTCAGACCCTGCAAAGACGACTGGATGTCTGCAACTTCCAGAGTCAGAGTCTGAAGCTGCTGGGCCAAAGCAGAGACAGGATCCATGAATAGAAAAGGAAGAAAGGAAAAAAAAAAATCAGTTTCACCCTCTTCATTTCATTAAGGTGATAATGTCACGCTGGGTGTGGGGAGACACCCAGCGCTGGACGACAACAAGGGGGGGGGGGAGGGGAAGGAGTCCCTGATGCTTAGGGCAAAAGGGGAGATGGTGACCCCTAGATAAACTAGCACTGACACCTGGCTCCTCTAATGTCCCTATACAGTTTCCGCAACTGTCGCCAGCAGGATACCTATTCCCTGACTGTCCCTGAACTACATCTAAATAAGGATCAGAGTTGGTGAACACTAGTCAGCCCGGCTACCAACTAAACATACACACAAGGGAAACCAACTAAGAGGGAAGGGAAGAAACACTTAGCTTGAGAAGTTCCACACTGCAATTCAACAGAGACTCCAGGATACACTGTAAGAGCTGAGAAGCTTACTCCAGACACCTGACAAGCTATCACCAGCAGTGAATCCTAGGAGTTAGGGGGAATATATAGACATCTCAAGGTAAGGGATCAGCTGGGTCCTAGTGACCTCCAGCTTTCACTAAAAGGGAAATGTCTCTTAAAGCGACAGAGACTTTTTTTTTTTAGGATTTTGACTGTTTGGCCAAACGCTTCTTCTGCAACCTTCTGCAAGTGGCCTCTACAGTGTCATCCTTGCATCCTGACACACCCGTGACAACTATCCCGACCTAGATGCGCTTCTGCAGAGGGCATGGTCGCTGTATGCTCACTTCAGCTGTTTGCATCCTGCAGCTCAACGACTAGCATTTCTACAGAAGTCATTCGGTCTGCCGATTCACCGCTTGAAATGCAATGTGCTGACACGATGGAATTCCACTCTGCACATGTTGCAGCAACTGTGGCAGCAGCAACAAGCCCTGGTGCAGTATGTTATGACGTATAGCCTGGGCCAACGCAATGGTGGGGCAAATCATGCTGCTGGAGTTGCCTCAGATTAAGGACCTCTGCACCCTTCTGCAGAGTTTTTAAATGGCTACTAAGATGTTTAGCGCTGACGATGCCATTATCAGCATGACTATTCTGGTCATCTATATGCTGGAGCACACTTTACCAGTATTCGGAGTCAGGTGGTGGGCCAAGAGGAAGGGGAGGAAATAGAGGAGGGGGCGTATGCGGAAGGAATAACAAGATCTCAAAGGTCCAGACAGTCGGCAGCACCAAGGCGGCTGGCATAGGAGGGTGGGGGAGAGGGAACAACGAGGGCACATGGAAGCAGCCAAACCGCTGACGAAGGTGCAGGAGCCATGGAAAAAATGCAGGACGAACAGGCGATGGGCATGGAAGATTCAGCTGATGAGGGAGATCTTGATCACATTTCTGTTGTGTGAGGTTGAGAAGAGAGGGCAGAGGAAGGAAGCATGAATGTTACCTCGCCGCCACCAACACAACAAGGACTTGAACCTCCTGGATGCGCAAGACACATGAGCGCCTTCTTGCTGCACTACCTGCAACATACTCCTCGGATTATAAGAATTCGAATTAATGCCGACTACTGGGTTGCCACACTCTTAGATCCTGGTTCAAGAGTAAATTTGGCCAAATGCTTCCTGCCCTGGAAAATGAGGCACACATGCAGGAGTATCAACAGAAGCTTTTAGACAATTTTAGTACTGCTTTTCCCCAAAACACCAGTGGAGCACATAGTGAATGTCACAGTTCTAACTTTCCAACCCGGGGAATGTCGAGTCATCACTCAAACGTTAACAGTAACAGTCTATCTAGTAACAGAAATTTTGTAGAATCATTTCACCATTTGTTAGACCATCCTCTGCAACGCCAGAAGAGAGAACAAGTCTGACACATAGTGAAGGCCTAGAGAGGATGGTACAGGAGAATCTACAGCTGAATATCGATGCTATGACTGTGGAACTGGACCCTTGTGCATTTTGGGCTTCAAAACTGGAAAAATGACCGGAGCATGCCACTCATGCCTTGGAGATTTTGTCGTACCCCGCAGCCAGCGTTCTCTCTGAACATGTCTTCAGTGTTGCTGGTAGTGTGCTGATGGATAAGTGCACACGGCTGTCCAGTGACAGTGTAGACAGACTAACGTTTATCAAGATGAACAAGTCATGGATCTGCAAGGACTTTTCCATCCCTGTGGCAGCCTGGGGAGTCTAAACGCTTGTGTACTTTTCAATGTACTGCATTAAACTCCCCATTTCAATATTTCAACTCTGGGGCAATTGATCCACTTTAGTGGTGGCTGTGCCTAATTGTTTTGAAAAATGGAGACTGTTGTTGGGGTCTCCTTGCTGTTTGTTGCTTGACTTGAGTAGGGCTCTCTGAGTTCAATACCTATCCCTGACTCTCCTGACCCTGTTTCTGAATATTCAACCTTTTTGTCCATCAAACCAGTGATTAAAAAATTTGCTGTATTCACATCCACCATTTTTGGGTGCTTAAATACACTGATTACTACATCTCCTTTAATGTTTGCATAAACTCTGGTTTTGGGCATCAAACCAGGTTTTGGCAAATGTGCTGTATACAAATGAACAGTTTTGGGCCCTTAAATGCACTGTTTGGTCACTCTACCCTGTCCACTAGGCCTATACAGGTCACTGACCTACCTGACTAGTTCTTCCTGTAATACTCCACGACACTTATAGTTGTCCTACCTGTATGTGGCAGGGCATAACATTGATAGGAATGCTTTCATGAGCTTTGAGTTTATCCGTCCTACTGGGTCTAAATAGGTCACTGACTTACCTGACTAGTTTTTTCGGTAATATTCCAGGAAACTGATAGTTGTTTCACCTGTGTGTGGCGGGTCATAACATTGATGGGAGCACTTGCATGAGCTTAGAGTTTATCCGCTCCAGTAGGCCTCAACAGATCACTTACCTACCTCGCTATTTTTTCCTTTAATACTCCACCACACTTATAATTGTCCCACCTGTGTGTGGCAGAGTATAACATTTATGGGAGCACTTGCATGAGCTTTGAGTTTATTCGGCCCACTAGGCCTAAACAGGACACTGACCTAACTGACTAGTTTTTTTCTGTAATATTCCGTGAAACTGACAGTTGTTCCACCTATGTGTGGCAGGGGATAACATTTATGGGAGCACTTGTATGAGCTTTGAGTTTCACCGGCCCACTAGCCCTAAACAGGTCACTGACCTAACTGACAAATTTTTTCAGTAATATTCTACGAAACTGAAAGTTGTCCCACCTGTGTGTGGCAGGGGAATAATATTGATGGGAACACTTGCATTCGCTTTGAGTTTATCCGGCCCATTAGGCCTAACCAGGTCGCTGACCTACCTCTCTATTATTTCCTGTAATACTCCACGAAACTGATAGTTGTCCCACCTGTGTGTGGCGGGGCATAACATTGATGGGAGTGCTTGCATGAGCTTTGAGTTTATCCAACCCAGTAAGCCTAAACAGGTCACTGACCTACCTGAATAGTTTTTCCTGTAATACTCCACAAAACGTATAGTTGTCCCACCTGTGTGGCAGGGCATAACATTGATGGGAGCGCTTGCATGAGCTTTGAGGGTATTCTGTCCACTAGGCCTATACAGTTCACTGACCTACCTGAATAGTTTTTCCTGTAATACTCTACAAAATGTATAGTTGCTGAGCAATGTTTAATGTTAAAATGCTAGGCCAGGTCCTGTTCCACACCCTGTGCCATGCATGCAGGCTGTTCCATTCAGCAATTTTTGGTCTGGGACAATTGATGCCACTTTGCTGTGGTCTGACCCTTTCAGAAGAGTGAGGACTCTTGTTGGGGTCCCCTTGCTGTGTGCTACATGATTTGAGTGGGGCGTGACAGGCCTATACCTGTGTCTTATCCTCCTTTTACTCCTCCAACTCTTTTTACTTAAAGGGAACCTGTCACCTGGATCTAAGCCCCTACACTATCACTACCTGTCCCTGCACCTTCCTAGCTGCTCCCTATATACCCCTCTCTGAGCTAAATCCACCCTATAAAACAGCAGAAAAATAACTTATAAATTACAGAAGTCCCTGAGGCTGGGGACTGAAAAAGGCGGGCCCAGGCTCCATTCTGCCCCTCCTCGATGCAGCAGCACACGACCCGCTGGGCGACATTATTCTTTCTTCATCGCCGCCTCCTCCATTTGGAATCTCCCACCCGCTTTACACTGTAAGGTAGCGGTTAGGATCGGCACGACATAAGGCAGTGACTCAGTTATTTACTCACACAGCACACAGTTTAATGGCACAGTGCAGGTATTCACAGACCTCCAGGTTCCGGGGTGCAGCCGAGTACAGCCTCATACAATCCCAACAGCTGATATAGAAGCTCTGTACCTTCCCTCGGGTAGGCTGTGTTAGGTAAGCACACAACCTCTCTCTCCTCACCGTCCGCTCATTAGCCTCATGAACGTCCACTCTGAGAGAGCTCACAGGCTGTGTTAAATCTTCACACGCTCTCTCTACACAGCAGCTCCTGCTGCTGTCCTGACACACTCCACCCCCTCCCCACTGCCCAGGGCAGCTCATATCATCTCCTATTCACCTGCACACCTAGATGTCAGTGCTTTCAATCAGCACTCAGCTCACCCTGTGTGTGCTGCTACCGAGCAGATGATACAATCTCCTATATGCTGTGTCCCGGTCAGGGAACACATCGAGGTCGCATCACCACAGCATGATAGGTGTAAAGCAGGCGGGAGATTCCAAATGGAAGAGCGGCGATGAAGAAAGAATAATGTCGCCCAGCGGGGCGTGTGCTGCTGCATCGAGGAGGGGCAGAATTGAGCCTGGGGCCGCCTTTTCAGTCCCCAGCCTCAGGGACTTCTGTAAGTTATAAATTATTTTTCTGCTGTTTTATAGGGCGGATTTAGCTCAGAGAGGGATAGCTAGGGAGCAGCTAGGAAGGTGCAGGGACAGGGATTCCAATTACAAAACCCAGGAGTCAGGCCACATCAATCAATATTATCGTTTTTTATTAAATGTTATCATCACAAGACACGGTAAACACGGAGATATACAAGATATACAGACCAGGAATAACCCACTTGGTACAATCATTCAATATAGAAAAAGTCTACATCCTGTTTCACATGCACAGTGCATAGGGCTAAACAACCCATCATCATAAGCCTCGGAGTAGACAAAAGGACACCAAAGCAATATATACTGGCCAGTGCCAAATACACCAAGGGGTTAAGATGTAATTACCTGTCTGTATAGCCACCCTAACGCGCGTTTCGCCAGACGAAGCTAACGCGAAACGCGCGTTAGGGGGACTATACAGACAGGTAATTACATCTTAACCCCTTGGTGTATTTGGCACTGGCCAGTATATATTGCTTTGGTGTCCTTTTGTCTACTCCGAGGCTTATGATGATGGGTTGTTTAGCCCTATGCACTGTGCATGTGAAACAGGATGTAGACTTTTTCTATATTGAATGATTGTACCAAGTGGGTTATTCCTGGTCTGTATATCTTGTATATCTCCGTTTTTACCGTGTCTTGTGATGATAACATTTAATAAAAAACGATAATATTGATTGATGTGGCCTGACTCCTGGGTTTTGTAATTGGAATTCTTGTGTATTGGAGGGCCTAATTATTTGGAGGGTGAACCCCTTTTTGAATTTGCTGAAGGTGCAGGGACAGGTAGTGATAGTGTAGAGGCTTAGATCCAGGTGACAGGTTCCCTTTAAAGGTAGCAAACTACTGCCACTTTTCCCCTGTAACGCATCCAAGTCAGTTTCACTCACCTCGGAAATTTTAGGTGAATGTTAACCACCTTCTATTTTGAAGTGCTTTAGAAGAGTGTGGGTGGCACAGACCGCGTCTCGTGCACCCATGCTACGCCATGAGACTATTTTTAATGTGGGTAGATTGCTGTCACTTTTCCTGGTATTTGCTGTCTATTCTGAGTAGTTTGGCGGCTTTTGGACACCTTTGAAGGTGTTTCTATGTCTTTGCTATAGCCTGCCATTGATTCCAATGGGAATTTGTTGAACACACCCCAATTCGGCGAATCAAATCAAATTTGATTAGGTGGTGGCTCATCACTACTCTAAACTTGCCAGACCACACAATACTTTATTAACATTGCCATGTATCATATTATTTTACACGTTGTGAAATAACAAAAGAACACTGCCTTATGGGTATTCGTGTTTAATAAACCAGATATTCCCCACCCATCTGGCTTTATCCTAGTTTTTAGCCCTGCAGCTCTTGCTTTAACCCAGTTTTTAGCTCTTATATTTTATTGTAATATCTCTCTCTTGGGAGAGTTTGGTCTTGCTGAAGCAGCATGCTCTGTTAGCATTTTCTTCCTCCAATTATTACCAGTGGTTGTCTTTCATGGCTAACCTGCTACTTGTGGACAGGGTGTAGTTGACACTCCAACTCCAGGACCGGTGAAAACTCGATAACGAGCAGTTACTATTTGTTCTCTGGTATTCACTTCTCGGCTCTTTTCACGGTCACAGACGTGGCCCGAGACCTGGTCCCGTGACCTTGGAGGTGTCATTCAATAAAGGGGGTGATGTTAAGGAAAGTCTGAGGGGATAAAAGGGGTATTTGTGACACCACCTGCAGTATGCGACCAGGGCAGCCGCCGCTGCTTCAGAACCTCTGGGGATGATGACCGGCAGCTTAGATAGACCCTCTCCCCGAAGGCAGAGCGCATTTCCCAGGGCAGTAGAGTGTTTTCCCCGGCTCGTACCTCGGCAGTTGGTCACTCGGTCAGCAGTACCTGCGGTGTCATAGGCGGCCTCTGTGGCCGATGGTTTCCGCAAGTAAAACTCTCTCACACCACAGCTGTAGTTCCGTTACTTTTACTCAGATGTTAAACATGGCCGCCGGGTACGCTCTCTGCCAGTCTCCGGTTGTTTACTCTTTCTCCAGAGCCGGGTTGGTACAATCAAGCCACGGTTGGTGCCCCTTCTGTACTTTCTCTCGATGTCACAGTCTCTGGTGGGTCTCGTCTTTTGGTGTTATAAGGGGTAACTTTCGTCTGAGGCGAGTGGGTGGTCGCTCTGTTCCCCAGGCTCTCAATGCCCTCCGCAGCACAGAGCTCAGGTACCGGTAGCCGCGGGTTCTTCTGAGTGTCCTGGATACCATTAGGATCCCTCCCGGGCACTGCTCCCTAGTTCGGCCGCCTTTCCCAAGATGTGTTGGGTGTGCGTCCACAGCTGCCGTTAGAAGTCTGAGGCCTCCGATATCGGCTCGGACTTGAAGCTTCCACACCGTCTGCAGGCCCATCTCTGTGTGCTCCACCAACCCCTCTGTCTCGTCAGATTCTGGCGTATGGGGGTTGATGCCTCGTTCGCACCCCTAGTGCTTTTCTCCCCATCTCTACCGGGCTGTTCTCTCCCTCCCATGGGCGACCAGTGTGGTATAGCTTCAACCCACGGGAGTTGGCACCACACCGCCTCCACACTCCCGACTACCACTCCTCCATCAGTTGATGTTACTCCTCCGGTCTCCTACTACTGGACTGGTCTGTCTAACACTGTCCCGTCTCCCTTTTCTTGGCCTGGGTCCTCCCTCAGGGTCCACCCTTTGTCCCAGGGGCCTGTCACTATGTGTGTTTTGGGCTCGACTGCACCATCACAACACCTGGAGAACAGGGGCACTGCACCTCTTAACCGCATAAGCGCAGTACCTCTGGTGGTGGTTTGTCCGGAGGGGCACCACATTTCTCCTTGGCAGAATAAGTATCAAAGAATAAAATGTCCGTCAAGAGCTTCAAAAAGAAAAATAAATAAAAAGTGCTCATTAAGATATAAGTCACTGTTCACGAAGCAGCCTCCCTTACTGGAACAGCCTCCCGGGCACTGCTCCCTATTTTGGCCACCTTCCCTAAGATGGCCTGTGTCCTCCTCAGGGTCCACCCATTGTTCCAGGGGCCTGTCACTATGTGTGTGTGTTTTGGGCTCGACTGCACCATCCCAACACTTGGAGAACAGGGGCACTACACCTCTTAACCGCAGAAGTGCAGTACCTCTGGTGGCGGTTTGTCCGGATGGCCACCCCATTTCCACCTCCATAAGCGGCAACAAGCCACGGGAAATCCATCCCTCAAGCCGGGGGTCTCTGGACTGCGCACACCGACATTGGAAGAGATGTTGTTTATCAGTGTTGTGCCTGTCTGCACAACACCGCAAGGCAAGTGAGATTGCTATCTTTTATTATACTTTACTGATTGACACTACACAGGAGCACACTTTTTTTCTTTTTTTTTTATCCTATGGGTATTTGAGGAACTGACAAAGAAGCACTGCCTGATTAGTATTCAAAGAACAAGACAAAGTTGTGAATTGCTTCCTGTGTACAGGATTAGAACCAATAACAATACATTAATACATTACCAGAACATCTGACTGTACAGAAATATATCACCAGAAGCACCATCAGAACAATAACAATACATTGTCAGAATTACGGGCAGTACAGGAATACATCACCAGAAGAACCCTAGGTAGATTAGCATATACCGTAATTAGAAGCACCATTAGTACACGAATAGATTAATAAACTTTGTACAGTGATCAACTTCAGTGTCAGCTTAAACCCATATCAAGTTGTATTTTGTGAACCTACGACTCCTAATATGTTCTTAATAATGGTAAAGAGACATTGTTATTTTCCATCAACAGACTGTGAACCATACAGGAATTGCTTACTGAGGGATAGCAATAACAATGGCATAAGGATAATATATACACACAAAGGATAGTAGAAAATACAGCATCAAAATGCTTCACTCAAAGCATAAACGTTAGCTAGCATAAACAGATTAGGAAGGCAGGTTACAAAGTAGTAGTCTATAAATATACAAATCACAAAAAGGCAAAATTACAAGACTTAATAAATACAGAATAAAAAACAAGTAACCTACCAAAAGTAAGTGCTTGGACAGGAGCTAGCATGCTGAAGCCTACGACTAGAGATGAGCAAATCTTTGGAAATTTAAATTCGCTTCGGTTCGCCGAATATGCAATGTTTGTTGAACAAGTTAGGATTTGGTTTGTCGAACCTTCTGAACCCTATTGAAATCAATGTGAGGCAAAAGCAAGGGCCTAGGAAACACCCTAAAAAGGGGCCAAAAGCTGCCAAAACAGCTCAAATTCGTGAAAGACATCAGGTAAAGTGCCAACAATTCCCCAGAATTAAATTTTTTATCATTGTGCATTATTAATGCAAAGAACAAGACCTGGCCAAGTTTTTTTTTTAAGCTTCAGGTGTAGGCATGATGCTCAGAAAGTGGCATCAATTGACTTACAATAAAAATTGGAGAATGACGCAGCCTGCATGCATGGCACCGGATCTGGAGCAGGGTCTGGCTTAGCATTTCAAGGTTACACATTCATGAGTAACAGGGTGATGAGTGACATGTGTAGGCATCATATTCACAGAGCCCTGCTAAATTCAGGGCAAAGGCAAGGAGACCTCAAAAAGAGTTTCCACATTTCAAAAAATTAGAGCCAGATACCACCAAAGTGGCATCAATTGACCCAGAATAAAAATTGAAGAATGAGATGAATGCAGCACACTGGAAAGTACACAATTGCCTACTCTGCCAAGTCTGCCACTGGGGTAGAAACGTTCTTGGAGATCCATGACTTGTTCAGCTTGATGAAAATTAGGCAGTCTACACTTTCAAGAGACAGCCGAATTCACTTATCTGTCAGGACACTCCAAGCAGCACTAAAGACGTGTTCTGAGAGAAAGCTGGCTACTGGGCATGACAAAATCTCCAAGATGTGACAGGCGAGCGCAGGCCACCCCTCCATTTTTGATGCCCAAAATGCAAAAGGATCCAAATCCCTATTGATGGGATGGAAATGGAGCTGTACATACCAATCTCTCCAGACGTTCACTATGTGTCAGACTTGCACTCATTTCTACCGTTGGACACGCTGGTTAAAAAAATTGGTTAAAGGACTCCAAGAAATTGCTCCTGATAGCTACATTGCTGCTGCTAATGTGTTTCTACGCTGACGACTTGAAGTAGTCTGCGTTCTAGGTGTAGATCTGCAATGCGTACTGTGGCGTACTGTGTTTCCCACTGATGTCTTGGGGAAAACCAGTCCTAAGCTTTTCTACCAGCTTTTTTTTATTCTCCATCATGCACGTGTCCCTGTCCAGTTCGTATCGCGGATCCAACAGTGTGGCATCCCAGTAGTGGTCACTAACTCGAATCCCAATGATACGGGCATCATGTTGCAGAAAGTGCTCATATGTCTGACGCATCCATGAGGCCCAAGTACTTGTTGTGTTGGTGGAGGTGGGGTAATATTCTCCCTTGCTTCCTCTGTCCTCTCCGCTAATCTAGGACAAAAGAAATGGGAATCATTCTTTCCTCATCCTTGACTATTCTATACCCATCAATTCTTCATTCTCGTCCTCCTCCATTTGTTCCTCAGCTCCAGCACCTTCACCACCAGTTTGTCTGGTACCATGAGCTCATCTTTGTTGCTCTACTCCACCCTGACATGCCACCCTCCTGTGTGATGAGAGTCTGGACCTTTGAGATATTGATCTCCTATATGCATCTGTGGCACCCCAGGGTTCATGTGCCACAGTAACACCACAAAGGGTAAGATTCCCACAACACTACACTAGCGCCTCCAGGCCAGAAGGGGGAGCTAAAGCTGCTTCCCTATATATTCGGGTGTGGAGAGGAAGTGGGCAGTTCAGTGCGGGGCAGCACTGAGGAAGAAGGACCTGAGTGTAAAAGAGCTGCGTTAGGCTCAACCCACGGTCCACTGTCCAGTTCCAGGCCAAGCCAGGGTGTGAGGAAAGGAGACAGGAGCAGAGAGGAACACACCTGGGAGACCGAGGTACCCTGAAACTCACCCCAGAGGAGCGTACAGAACGGATACCGGATCCAGGACTGTGCATGAAACATACAGCACAGTGAACACCGGATTAGTGAAGGTTCCACATCTTCACTGTACCACAGCGAAGCAACACGGCAGCATCAGGAACGCAGGACAAGACTCAAGTTGCCTAGCAAGTTGGTACCCGTGAGGGGAGACAGGGCCGGCAGCTTAGCTAAAGCGGCAGCAAGGCCACACACACAGTGCAGGAATAGGGAGCCGAGGACCTGGCCAGGGTGGGAGCAACCCGGCCCCTGTACTGACTCCGTGGACAGTACTCAGCTGAATTACTATCTACAGTAAAAGACCTGGAAAACTACAAAACCGTGAATCTGTGTAATCCTTGCGCACGAGCCCCGTTCTCCCTCACAAACTGTTTCATCACTACTGCCCCGGGGGCCAGGCTCTGCCCGTGGAGAGCCGTCACATCACAGGCTGCCATCCATCGTCCCCGGAGGTTCTGCAGCAGCGGTGGTCACCCTGACCACATACGGGTGGCGTCACGACTCTATCCCCTGTAAAAAACCCCCAACCTTTACTTGTGGGCTCGGGACACGGTCCGGACCAAGACTGCCATAACTCCCATGATACCTGGGTCTGGTACCGAGTACCCCGTCCCAGTGGGCCCCACAACTTGGCGTCACGAACAGGATCTACCGTACCTGGTAATCCGGGTACCGTGTGCCATGATTTATGTGAAACTGTATCATCTTTGAACTGCCGCCATTACAAAGCGCGCGACGCGTGGGAAGAAAAGGGGGCGTGTTATCATGGGTGGTACCCTGCAAGAGCGTGAAGCAAGCCTCCTCTTCTGTGCTGATGTCATCCGGAGGGGAAGAGAATCCCTTAGCCAACCGCGTAACCTTTGGTAGACATCCAGACGGAAGCGGAAGACCAGGAGGGTCGACATTAACTAAGGGGACGCAAGATGTCGCAACAATGAGGTGCTGTGGTACCGGAAAACAGTGGAGCACCCGGCGGTGCTGCAGCGCAAGGTGCAGTACCCATCATGCCGTTTCTGATGCCGTACACTCCAGGAGCAATGTGGATACCGCAATACTCAGGTGAGCCCAATACCCTCAATGACTTTGCTACAAAAATAAAAGCATACTACACTATGTACCCCTTGACAGAAGCCCAGCATGTCAGTATGATTATTGGGCAGTTAACCGGCAATGCACAGCAGGAAGTTACGTCCTGGCCGGACACAGACAAAGACACTGTAGAGCATCTTGTGACTGGACTGAAGGCAGCATTTGAGTCCAGTGCTGACACACGGGCTAAAATGAGGTTCTTTGGATGCCAACAAAAGCCAAAAAAGAGCGCAAGAGATTATACCTTAACCCTGCAGGAAACGCTCAAAGCACTCAAATTAGCAGAACCTGCCTTAGCCCCAGGAGCTGATAAAATGCTGAAAGATCAGTTCATAGAGGGCCTCCTATCCCTTCTCACAGAGGACATTTGAGTATGATGACCATCCAGAATCCGAGAATAACTTTTGCGCAGTTAAAAGATAGAGCCATCCGCCTCCAGCAGATAGAGGAGCCCCGGGATATAAACTCTATTTAAGGCCCTACAGCAACACCTCAGCAGCCAGGAGCATCAGCGACATCTGCCATGTTAGGGACTGCTGCTGACCGCAAAGAGCCTACCTCTAATGAGGCCCTCAACCAAAAGCTAGATGCCCTGACGGACACTGTTGTTTCTATGGCTAAAGCCATCAAAGAGCTGCGTGGATCCAAGCCTGCACCCAAGATCGAGTTGGCGACTAGTAAGGATGCTATCCCGTGGATGAGGCCCAGGAAGTACCAAGCGACGAGAGGACGACCCAGCGACCGCTATCAGCCAGATGGACAGCCCATTTGCCGCCATTGCTAGGAACCAGGTCACTTTGCCCGGGAATGTGCTTTAAACGAGGATCCCCTGGGAAGGCGGGCCGCTCCTCAGGTATAAACTCTCAAGGTCCTGAAGCCTGGTATGAAAAGTTCGTGGGAGGACGTCCAGTCATCCCCATTGTGTTGGATGGCATTCCCTTCATCGTCTTGTTGGATACCGGGTCCCAGATAACATCAATTCCACATGTTCTCTACAAGAGGTACTTTGCTGATTCAGACATTATTAGTGGTCCATCTAACGTTGCATTGAACATATGGGCTAGCAATGGTGAAATAATACCACAAGTTGGGTTCAGAGAAATGACCATTCAGATTGGGAAGGTAGAATTGAAGAATCAGGGTATTCTTATTGTAGATGTTGACCGGCGAGAACGTGAACCAGTAATGTTGCTAGGAATGAATGTAATTGAAAATGCGTTTTTCGGAGGTAATTACTGTCTTACAGCAGATCGCCGACACTGCCAGAACCGGGCAACAGAGACTCATGCAAAGGGAAATAAAAGCCCTGATGCTGAAACAACAGATAGAAACGACAGGAGGTGAAATTGGCAGTGTAAGGGTAAGTGATCTGATACCGATTGTAATACCTCCCAAAACTGAAATGTTGGTCTGGTGTAGAGCCGCAATAGGCATTAAAGGGCGAGACTATCAAGCCCTGGTAGAACCCGTGTACTCAGACAGTAGGCCCACTATACTGACGGCCAGAGGAGTAGTTGAGGTACACATGGGGAAGAGTGCCAATACGCCTTCTAAATTGCGGGGAAGATGAGGTCACTGTACCAAAGTATGCTGCCATGGCTAAATTATTTACTGTTGACAACAATGCCATCACAGCCGTTGAGCCCTGGAACTTGTCAAGTCCGGCGGATGACAATGGTTCAAGGGAAAAGCTGGAGGATTGGTGCCAAAAACTACACGTGGGTACCAGTTCTACACCTTTCCATCAAAAGCATGGAGTATCCGGGTAGTAAAAGAATATGAGCAGATATTCAGCAAACACTCGTTAGACTTTGGGCAGATTAAAGGGGTAGAGCACACTATACCCACAGGTAACCATCAGCCTATAAAAGAGTGGTATAGACCATTACCACCCGCTCACTATCAAATCACCAAAGACATGCTCAAAGAGATGAAAACTGCAGGTGTAATAAGAGACAGTTGCAGCCCCTGGGCAGCATCTTTAGTGTTGGTTAAAAAGAAGGACGGGACAATGAGAATGTGCGTAGACTACCGGCAGATCAACTGCATTACACACAAGGATGCACACCCGTTACCTAGGATTGAGGAGTCATTAGTCACATTAAAATCTGCTAACTACTTTTCTACCCTAGATCTTACTAGTGGGTATTGGCAAGTTACTGTGGCAGAGGCTGACAAGGAGAAGACAGCGTTATTATGCCAATGGGCCTCTGTGAGTTCAATTGTATGCCATTTGGACTCTGCAACGCACCCGGTACCTTCCAACGTCTGATGGAGAGCTACCTAAGACATAAGAACTTTGAAACTGTCCTCCTGTACCTGGATTACGTCATAGTCTACTCCAAGACATATGAACAACATCTACAAGACCTGGCAGAAGTGTTTGAAGCCTTGTCCGGATACAGCATGAAGATCAAACCATCCAAGTGCCACCTTCTCAAGTCAAAGGTGCAGTACCTAGGACATGTCGTGAGTTCAGAGGGAGTAGCACCGGATCCTGATAAAGTCACAGTGATAAGGGATTAGCCGATGAATAAATGTGGTATAATAATAGTAAGCGCTGAGAGCTAAAACAGGATACACAATGCTCTTAAATATATTACCTTTGAGTTTTATTCATTCAACAAATAAAAGCCCTCCTGCCACAACGCGTTTCGACGCTGACTGCGTCTTCCTCAAGTGATCCACTTGAGGAAGACGCAGTCAGCGTCGAAACGCGTTGTGGCAGGAGGGCTTTTATTTGTTGAATGAATAAAACTCAAAGGTAATATATTTAAGAGCATTGTGTATCCTGTTTTAGCTCTCAGCGCTTACTATTATTATACCACATTTATTCATCGGCTTATCTACAATCTCCCTTCGGGGAGCGTGGTGTTGTGAGCTGCTCCGGAGCAGGACCTGGCTACATTTATCCATCCTTAAAATCGGCACATGATCCTTCACGCGAGCCAGCTAAGGAGAAGGCAGGAATCTTATATTAAAACGTTGAAGGGGAACACCAAAGATCAGAAGATCAGTGAATATAAACCTTCACTCACCACATATCCACAATCTAGTTGTGCGGATACGGCACAACTAGTAAAGGTGAGTGAAAATCCTAAATATCGCTTAATCTAGATTCCCCAATGCAGCGTGGCGCAACCTTTGTTTTTTCTTTTGAGTGATAAGGGATTGGCCAAGACCCACTAATGTGAGAGAGGTTAGGCAATTCCTGGGACTGGTGGGCTATTATAGAAGATTTATCAGAGGGTTCACAAAGTTAGCAGCTCCTCTACAAGACATCCTGGTAGGACAGTCAAAAAGGTCTTCAACCCGTAATCCCCCTTTTCAGTGGAGTGACGAGAGGGAAGAGTCCTTCAAAAAGCTAAAGTGGGCGCTGACAGGAGAGGAGATCCTGGTATATCCAGATTACCATCAACCCTTCATTCTGTATACGGATGCCAGCAACGTGGGACTGGGAGCAGTACTGTCACAGAAGCAAGGAGGCAAAGGGAGAGTTATTGCCTTTGCAAGCAGGAAACTCCGGCCTACGGAAAGAAACCCTGAGAATTACAGTTCCTTCAAGTTAGAACTACTGGCAGTAGTTTGGGCTGTAACCAAACGTTTCAAGCACTACCTGGCAGCTGCAGAATTCACCATCTACACTGATAACAACCCATTGACACACCTGTACTCAGGTGCGTTGGAGCAGCGATGGATAGCCTGGCTGTCTAACTACAATTTTGTCATCAAATATAGGGCAGGCTGCAAGAACGGGAATGCAGATGCCTTATCCCGGATGCCACACTTGAAAGACGTGGAAGAGGAACTGGAGGTGCTGGAAGAAATTGAACTACCGGCCTTTCACCGTTTTAAGGTAGAACAGTATCAACCTGGCTTCTACGAAACACAACAGAAGGCAGATCTCAACCCGTTAGCGCACCATGGATGGGCTTACACCCAGGATAGCGATCCAGCTGTGAAACTAGTGAAAGAACTGCTTACACAACAAAGTGCGTACCCTAATCAGAACTCTCCAATTGAGACCCAACAACTCTGGAAAGAAAGAAGCAAGTTGTTCCTATATCAAGGGAAGCTCTGCAGAAGGCACACCAACCCTAAAACACATGAGCTAGTCTGTCAGATTATCGTACCCAACAGAGAAGTCAAAATGGTCTTAGAAGCCTACCACGATGGTGCAGGTAATTTTGGATGGAAGAAGTTGGAAGTGCTCTTAAGAGAGAGATTCTACTGGGTTGGAATGAGAAAATCAATTGAAGATTGGTGTAGAAAATGTGGTCTGTGCAACCACAGAAGAAAGTATCAACAGAGTCAAAGAGCCCCACTCCAGTCCATAGTAACCAAGCAACCACTCGAGTTAGTTGCGTTAGATAATGTCAAGTTGTCACCAAGCCGGTCAGGCTATGTCTATGCCTTAACCATCGTGGTTCATTACTCCCGCTTCTTAGTGGTGGTACCCGTCAAGGACCTGACAGCGAAGACAGCTGCAACAGCATTTCACACACATTTCTGCAGACCTCATGGCTACCCGGAACAAGTCCCTGCAGATCAAGGTCCAGCTTTCGAGTCCTAGATTTTCCAGGAATTCTGCAATATGTACGGCTAAGAAGATCTGCACTGCAGCTTGGCATCCCCAAACCAATGGCTTATGCGAAAAGAACCATATTGTGATTGACCTGTTGAAAACCTTACCAGAGTCAGAGAGAAACCAATGGCCAGAGAAATTACCCGACTTGGTAGACTTGTACATCCATTCCCCGGTGAGTTCTACAAACTGTACCCCAGCCTATCTTATGCGAGCAAGGCTCGGTAAACTGCCAATTGATTTAGATATGGGACTCCTGAAGCCAGATGCAGAAGTTGAAGAATCCAAATGGGATACCCTACGTCAACAGAAGTATCGCCAAGTACAAGAGTGCGTAGAGAAAAGTCTCCAGCAAGGTAGAGAAAGACAAGAGAGAACCTTTAATCAACATGCTCTAGCAACCCCATTACAAACTGGTGAGCAAGTTCTCAAGAGAAAGAGATGCACCAACAAATTGGATAAACCGTGGGAAACCACCCCATATACAGTCTTATCATCAAATTTAGACAATGCCAAAGTGTGTCTAATCAGCAAGGACGAAGGAAGGACGTGAGCAGTTGTGTCAAGAAACCATCTCAAACCGTGTCCTGAAACCCTGAAGACACCAGAAGTAACCTTACCCGTACAGGTCCAACCTGTCAGGAAAGAAGAGGAAGTGTTCTATACTGTCTTAGGAAATTTCCCCAAAACATGGTCAAATTACTATTGAGTAGAGATGAGCGAGTACTAAAATGCTCGGGTGCTCGAAGCTCGGGCCGAGCATCCCAAGATACTCGTGTACTCGGCCCGAGCACTGAGCCCAATGTTATTGTATGGGAGACCCGAGTATTTTTCTCACATGAGCCCCGGCAGCATGGAAAAAGCCTAAAAATGTCACAAAAGTATCAGAACAGTGCTGAAAGGACATTGGAACAGCATGGGGAAAACCCCTGTAAGCATTTTAGACTCCAAGGTCACTGCTGTGAACAATGTTGTCAGACTATTGCGCCACTTTTACGGACTGTCAAGAAAACGTTACAAAATGAAACCAAAAGGGATTTTCATGGAAAAAATATTAAGGGCTCATACCCACTTGTGAGACAGAGTTGGTGTATGTTAGTTTTTTGGATTATATGAAAGATTTAAAAAAAAAAAAAAAATTGTGTGGCACTCCCATGCCCCTGGGAAGAGACGTACATGAAGGCCTCTTTAAATAATGTGCCCATTATAAGGAAATTTGTCTTTTGTAGTATTGCCCTAGGTAGGGCAGACAAAAATTGTGTGGCACTCCCATGCCCCTGAGAAGAGACGCACATGAAGGCCTCTTTAAATAATGTGCCCATTATAAGGAAGTGTGTCTTTTGTACTGTAGTATTGCCCTAGGCACGGCTGCCAAACATTGGGAGGCAACACAATGCCCCTAGATAGTGGCGTGCATGAGGGTCTCTTTAAATAATGGGCCCATTTTAAGGAAGTGGTTCTTTTGTAGTATTGCCCTAGGCAGGGCTGCCAAAAGTTGGGAGGCACTCTGATGCCCCTGGATGGAGGCGTGCATGAGGGCCTCTTTAAATAATGTGCCCATTTCAAGGAAGTGGGTATTTTGTAGTAATGCACCAAGCAGGGCCAAAAATTGTGAGGGACTTCAATGCCCCTGGAAAGAAACATGGAGGAGAGCCTCTAAATATTGTTCACATTACAAAGGAGCGGGTCTCATGTACTTGTAATGCCCATTCTGTAAGCATGGACTAAAACATTTACCCCTGGGGGGTATACATGAAACTACTGCCTAACTTTTGAACGGTTAGGGTCATCATCATCATAAATATGATGTTAAAAAATTATGTTGTCGTGGCATCATAAACCACGGTCGAACTGATTATATGATGGTGACGGATGAGGAGAAGGAGGAGCAGTACAGCAAGTAGCCAAAGTCATGAAGTGTGTACCCATGTGTGGGTGTGCGGAAGTGCATAGCAATTTACCGGCACAAAATTTAAATTCTGCTATCATTTGGTGGTGGTGTGGTGAAGTCAGGCCCAATCCAACCCTTGTTCATCTTGATCAGAGTCAGCCTGTCAGCATTTTCAGTTGACTGGCGGGTGCGTTTATCAGTAATGATTCCACCTGCGGCACTAAAAACACGCTCTGACAAAATGCTAGTGGCAGGGCAGGCAAGGACTTCCAAGGCGTAGAGAGACAATTCCTGTCTTCGTGTCCAGCTTGGATACCCAATAATTATAAGACACAGAGGAGTCTAGGAGCACTTTTGTACAATCGGCAACGTACTCCCTCAGCATCTTTGCAAACTTTGCAGTCCTTGTGACACTACCCCGCACCTCAGGGCCTGTGCTACGGGAGGTGTTGAGAAAACTGTCCCAGATCTTTGAGAGTGCTCCCCTACCTCTGCTGGATTGGACTTGTGCCTCTCTCGGCTGGACGTCTTGGTTGTCCACCAAATCGTGACCTCTGCCGCTAGCGTTTTCAGAAGGGAATTTTTTGACTAATTCCGCGACTATGGCTTTCTGGTACTGCAGCATTTTTGTAGACCTCTCCGCCTCGGGAATAAGAGAAATAAAGTTCTTCTTGTAGCATGGCTCTAAAAGTGTCACCAACCAGTAATGAGTGTCCCCAAGATGTTGATAACGCGAGGGTCACGAGACAAGCAGCGTAACATAAAGTCAGCCATGTGCGCCAGACTGTTAACAGGCAAGACTTCAGGGTCCTCACCAACAGCAAGACTGTCCATGCTGGCCTCATCATCTCCTCCTCTCCCCTGTCCTCTGGCCATCCACGCTGAACTGAGGGTATGACGGTTGTGCTTGTATTACCGTCAATTCCGCATGAAAGTAGCTGTAAGGTTTTCAGTCTTTTTTGCTATATCTGTTGTTATGTTTGCATTTAGTGTATTTTGTCGGCCATCTTGTTTCCTGTCATGTGCATTGACTTTTGCCCTCAACCAATATGGAGTTCTCAGCTTGTCGTCAGCCATCTTGTTTCCTGTCCTGTGCATTGACTTTTGCCCTCAAACAAGATGGAGTCCTCAGCTTTGATGTCCCTGCCCTGTTCCTTGCCAATTGCCCTTTTAATCAGTTTCAGATGATTTACCTGTGCTCCTGAATCAGGTCTGAAACCAGTTTGTGTCTTGCTCTCTGAAGCCTGGATTCACTCTGCCTGGAATCATTTATGGACACAGAAGCTTCCTATTTGCCAGCAACATCTGACAGGAAAGTAATAGACTGAATGACTTGTACTATGCTTTAATGCTCTGATGTCCTTGGTTGTTTGCCTTCTGCAACTTGCATTTACTTTATCCTGCTGATGCACTAACTTGTATGAAGCAATACAAGAGCTGCTTAAGAAGCGTATGTCTCATGTGTCTCATTATACCCATGCATTAGACTCTATATAGACTGTATCATATATGACAGATTCAGGAGCCATAATAGAGTCTGCTGGGTCTGGGACAGTGCTGCATCTGCTGCCACCTGCATAGAGATTTCTGGATCTTTGTCATTGGGGAGCCGCTGCAGACCGTGGATCCGAGATATCGATATATGTGATGATAGTGGTTGTGGCTTCTCACAACCTTTCCAGGTGAGCACATTCCCTTCTTTTAAGTCAGGAGTGTTACCACAGGTAAACACTATTGTGCTCCTTTTCTTCCTTTCCAGCCTCTCTGCCGTACAGCTTCTGGGAATATGGAGGACCCCGTTAAACATCTGTGCGAAGTGACGGATTCAATCCTTGCTGACCTACAGGCATTGAAGGCCAGCTTTGCAAGCCTGCGGGATCGCGGTGATCATAATCTGCAGGTGTTCGGACAAACCACACAGGACTTACGAACCCGGATTGAGGTTCTGGAGGGACGAGTCCACACCCCAACTTCAACCCCGGGTATTGGAATCCCCAAGCTACCACCATTCCGCTTTGGCGGTGAACGGGAAAAATTCAGGGGATTCATTAATCAATGCAAACTGTTCTTTGCGGCTCATGCGCCACAGTTCCTTACTGAGCGATCTAAAGTATTGACAATAATTATGCTGCTCTCCAACAAAGCTCTCACATGGGCAAACCCCCTAATTGAGACTGACGATGACTGTAAATAATCTTGATGCTTTCATTTCAGCTATGGGGCAGGTATTCGATGATCCAAACCGCGGTGCTACAGCGGAATCAGCCATGTTAACTTTAAGCCAAGGTAAGCGCTCGGTAGCGGAGTATGCTTTGGAGTTCCGGAGATGGGCCCTCGACACCACTTGGGATAGCTCCGCTAAAAAGTCGGTTTTCCGGAAAGGATTATCCTCTGTGATTAAGGACGAACTCGCTCGTGCCGACCCACCTACAGCATTAGGAGATTTTATCAACTACTGTATTCGGATCGATGCTCGGCTTACTGAACGCAGACAGGAGAGATGGTCGGAGATAAAGCGCACTAATCATTTATTTCCTCCCTCTCCAGCTAAGGAGTCCTTGAGCAGGATTATACGAGAACCTGAACCTGAGCCTATGCAGGTGGACTCTTTACAGAGACGGGTCAGTGATGCACGTAAGGAACATCGAGTAAAGGAAAATCTGTGTTTCTATTGCGGTAAGTCAGGACATTTCATTATAAACTGCCCCAGTCGTTCTCGTAAGACAACTGCAGCCATCATACACTGCGAGTGCTGTGAGAGGGGTTCTGTCAGGTCCGAACCACAGACCCCAGAGAGAGTAAAGGATACAGACATTGATTACTCAGACTTGAACTCTGTTATCTCTGAGCCCGATGCACGCATCACTGCAGCAGTCTTTCAGGTTTTTTCAGCGGTTTCCCAGCTGAGTTGTAAGCACAACAATTCTCATTGCTTTATTCCCCTCAAGCTCAGGGTTCACTCTGTCTGGGTATCTACCTCCGCTATGATTGATTCAGGGGCAAGCGGCAATTTTATGGACATCTCCTTCGCCGAGAAACTTGGTGTATGTTCAGTAAAGAAGGCTACTCCTGTACAGATGGAGACCGTGGATGGCTCACTGTTAAACTCTGGACCAGTGGATCAGGAGACGGGCCCCTGAAGGTCCTCATGGGTAATGACCATCAAGAGAGTCTGTCATTTATGCTCATCTCTTCTCCTCATTTCCCTATTATTCTAGGACTGCCGTGGCTGCAGGCTCAGAATCCTACAATTTACTGGGAAACTAAAGAACTGCACTTTCCGGAGAAACAGATAAGTCCAGAAGCTTCAGTCTGCTCCATTCCTAAAGGACCAACATCAATCTCTGAGCTACCAGCAATATACCGTGAGTATGCTGACATGTGTGACAAAAGGAACGCAGACCTGCTACCCCCTCACCGTCCATATGACTGTCCGATAGACCTGTTACCAGGTGCAGGAATACCTTTTGGCAAGATTTACTCTATGGCAGGGCCTGAGCTAAAGGCTCTAAAAGACTATATAGACGAACATCTAGCCAAGGGCTTCATATGCCCCTCTTCATCTCCTGCTGGTGCACCAATCTTCTTTGTGAAGAAGAAAGATGGATCTCTTAGGCCCTGTATAGACTATCGGGAGCTCAATAAAATCACGATCAGAAACTGTTATCCACTACCGTTGATCCCTGAATTATTGGAGAGAGTACGGCATGCAAAACTCTTTACAAAGTTGGATCTCCGTGGGGCCTATAACTTGGTCCGCATTAGACCTGGGGATGAATGGAAGACAGCTTTCAGGTCACGCTACGGACACTTTGAATACCTAGTAATGCCGTTCGGTTTATGTAATGCTCCAGCAACTTTCCAACATTTGGTGAATAACGTTTTTAGGGACCTCCTGGATACATTCATTGTCATTTATTTGGATGATATTTTGATTTTTTCTAATTCCACAGAGGAGCATCACAGACATGTGAAGATGGTCTTAGAACACCTACGACAAAACCATCTGTATATCAAACTGGAAAAGTGCGAATTCCATCGGACGGAGATCCAATTTCTGGGGTATGTAATGTCATCACGAGGAATTAGTATGGATGAGAGTAAGATCCAAGCCATTAAAGACTGGCCAGTCCCAAGAATGTGAAGGAGGTCCAGCGCTTTATAGGGTTTGCTAATTTCTACAGGCGTTTTATCAGGAACTTTTCTGAGGTAGTGTGTCCCATTACGCGGCTTACCCGCAAGAATTCTGCTTTTACCTGGACCCCCCAGGCTCAAGAAGCATTTTCCCGTTTGAAAGAGAAATTCACCACGGCACCTATTCTGGTGCATCCTAACCCTGAACTTGCCTTCATAATAGAGGTGGATGCCTCAGACAGTGCCATCGGAGCTATCCTCTCCCAGAGGACAGGTGAGAAAGAAGTCTTACATCCCTGTGCTTTCTTTTCCCGGCGGTTGTCTCCTGCAGAACGGAACTATGACGTGGGTAATAGAGAATTGTTGGCCATCATCGCAGCCTTCAAGGAATGGAGACACCACCTTCAGGGAGCTGCACAGCAGATAATCGTGTTGACTGACCACCACAATCTTGAGTTTATCAGATCGGCTAAGTGCTTGACTCCTTGCCAGGCTCGTTGGAGTCTTTTCTTAAACCAATTCAGTTTTGTTATCTCATATAGGCCAGGATCGCGTAATGGAAAGGCTGATGCGTTGTCTAGACTCCACTCAACTGAGACCATTCCACTCACGCCTCGTAAGACTGTTATCTCTGATTCCAGGTTCCTGGGAGTGATTCATAATCAAGACTTGCTTAACGACATCAAGGAAGCATACCATACGGATCCCTGGCTGGAACAACCGTCTTGTGAAGTAAGTCTTGTATATAAGAACGGTTGTGTGGATTCAGGGGCAACGCCTGTATATTCCTGAAGCAGTCAGGGTGAGAGTACTGAAACTCGTCCACGATTCTAAGATAGCGGGGCATAGAGGAGTTCTGAAGACTCAAGAATTCCTGTCTCGCTTCTTTTGGTGGCCCACATACAGAAGAGACGTTCTAGGTTACGTCACTTCTTGCGAAGTCTGTGCCAGATGCAAGACTCCACGATCTTCGCCTACGGGTCTATTACAACCCCTACCCGTTCCATCCCGTCCATGGGGATCCATATCTATGGACTTCAGTGTGGAGTTGCCAACCTCTCAAGGGAAGAACACAGTTCTGGTGGTGGTGGATCGGTTAACAAAGGCAGCCCATTTTATTCCGTGTGTGGGTCTACCCACTGCGAAACACACATCGGACTTAATCATTCAAAACGTGTTTCGCCTGCATGGCGTACCGGATGAGGTTGTATCTGATCGAGGGGTGCAATTCACTTCAAAGTTTTGGCAGCATTTCTGTGCTGCGTTGGACATCAAAGTTAACCTGTCTTCTGTCTTTCATCCACAGACAAATGGACAAACCGAGTGGACTAATCAGACCCTAGAACAGTATCTCCGCTGTTTTATCTGCCACCTACAAGATGATTGGGTGGATTTGCTCCCACTGGCTGAATTCTCTTATAACAACTCACAGAGCGCTTCCACCAAGCAGTCACCCTTTTATGCCAATTTGGGTTATCATCCTAACATCCTTCCTCGACTTCCCATAGATACACCTCTCCCAGCTGTGGCCGACAGAATCACCTCTCTACAACAGAATCTTGATCTGCTTAAAGAGAATCTGGAATCCGCTCAGGACAGGTATAAAAAAGCGGCAGATAGGTTTCGTAAACCTGCACCAACCTTCAAGGTAGGAGATTGGGTCTGGCTGTCTACTAAGAACCTCAAATTGAGAGTACCATCGTCCAAATTGGGTCATAAGTACGTTGGGCCCTATAAGACTAATAAGCTCGTCAGTAACGTTGCCTGTCGCCTTCAACTTCCAAGATCTATGAGGATTCACCCCGTGTTTCACGTTTCTCTACTAAAGGCTGTGACTCCCAATTCATTCCCTGGTCGTTCTTCTTCCCCTCCTGCTCCGGTACTCATCGATGGCCAGGAGGAGTTTGTCGTGGAAAGGATCCTGGACTCCAGGTTGCGTAGAAACGGGGTGCAATACCTGGTAAAGTGGCAGGGCTATTCTTCAGAGGACAACTCGTGGGAGCCGGCCTCCAATCTCCATGCTCCTCGGTTACTCAGCTTGTCGTTGGCCATCTTGTTTCCTGTCCTGTGCATTGACTTTTGCCCTCAAACAAGATGGAGTCCTCAGCTTTGATGTCCCTGCCCTGTTCCTTGCCAATTGCCCTTTTAATCAGTTTCAGATGATTTACCTGTGCTCCTGAATCAGGTCTGAAACCAGTTTGTGTCTTGCTCTCTGAAGCCTGGATTCACTCTGCCTGGAATCATTTATGGACACAGAAGCTTCCTATTTGCCAGCAACATCTGACAGGAAAGTAATAGACTGAATGACTTGTACTATGCTTTAATGCTCTGATGTCCTTGGTTGTTTGCCTTCTGCAACTTGCATTTACTTTATCCTGCTGATGCACTAACTTGTATGAAGCAATACAAGAGCTGCTTAAGAAGCGTATGTCTCATGTGTCTCATTATACCCATGCATTAGACTCTATATAGACTGTATCATATATGACAGTAGCTCTATTTCTTCATCCTCCTCGTCATAGTCCTCCATTGCATGTTGGGATGAGATGAGGCTGGGCTGTGTGTAATCACCCAGTACGGTTTCTTGCTCCAACTCATCGTGCTCCGCCTGCAATGCATCGTCTTTGATTTTGAGCAGAGAGCGTTTTAGAAGACAGAGAAGCGGGATGCTGACACTAATGATGGCGTCATTGCCGCTCACCATCTTGGTGGAGTCCTCAAAGTTTTGGAGGATGGTACATATGTCGGACATCCATGTCCACTCCTGAGGTCTTATGTGTGGCGTTTGAACCGTATACCGATGGCCTAGTTGATGTTGGTACTCAACAACTGCCCTCTTCTGCTCACAAATCCTGACCAACATGTGCAGTGTGGAATTCCAACGCTTGGAGATATCACACACCAGTCTGTGAGCCAGAAGCTGCACACACCACTGAAAGCCAGCAAGGGCGGCAGAAGCAGTAGGTGACTTTCTAAAATGGGCACACAGGTGGCGTACTTTGACAAGCAGATCCAACAGCTCCGGGTAGGATTTAAGAAACTGCTGAACCACGAGTTTGAACACATGGGCCACGCATGGAACATGTGTCAGCTCGCCTCGCCTCAGAGCCACCACAAGGTTCTGGCCATTGTCACACACGACCATGCCTGGCTGTAGGTTCAGTGGTGTGAACCAGTGATCTGCCTGCTGTTTCAGGGCTGTCCACAACTCTTCAGCATTGTGGGGTTTGCTACCTACGCATATTAGCTTCAGCACAGCCTGTTGCCGCTTACACGAGGCAGTGCTGCAGTGCTTCCAGCTTGGGACTGGTGTGGAGGGTGAAGTGGAGGAAGAGGAGGAGGCTGAGGCGCATGACGTTCCAGAGCTGCACACTGTGAGTGAAACCCTGACTGAGTTAGGACCTGCAATCCTTGGTGTCGGAAGGACGTGTTCCGTCCCAAGCTCAGACTGGGTCCCGGCTTCCAGAATATTAACCCAGTGTGCCGTCAGCGAGATGTACCAGCCCTGCCCACAAGCACTTGTCCACGTGTCCGTGGTTAGGTGGACTTTGCCTGAAACTGCGTTGTTAAGGGATCGTCTGATGTTTTGTCACACGTGCTTATGAAATGCGGGGACGACACACCGGGAAAAATAGTGGCGGCCGGGGACCAAGTAACGTGGGACAGCCGCTGCCATCAGGTTGCAGAATGCTTCCATCTCCACTAGCCTAAAAGGCAGCATTTCCAGCGCAAGCATTGGGGCATTAACAGCGTATTTGCGCCTGCGTTCCAAAGATTGGTGTATGGATAACTGAACGCTGCGCTGGGACAAGGACATGGTTGATGATGGTGCTATTTCTGCTTATGCAACTACAGGTGAAGGACAGGAGGCATCTTCGCATACAGTATGGACAGGGGATTGTCTTGCACGCACAACAGTGGAAGACGCAGGGGTGCCACCCGCAGACACTGCTCCTGGACTCTGATGTACATCCCACAAAGTCAGGTGCTTTGCTGACATGTGCCTGATCATGCTGGTTGTGGTCAGGCTGCTAGTTTTGCTACCCCTGCTGATGCTGGCTTGGGAGGTGTTGCAAATAGACTTTTTGGAATTATCTGCAGACACCTTAAAAAACAGCCAGACTCGGGAAGACCTAACAGTTATACTGGCAACTTCTGTCGTGTTGTTGTTCCGGGGAATGGTTGCCTGCCTTCTGCCTGCGGACACCACCTTGCTTCTTACGGCCTGTTGTGATACTACGCCTAACTCCCCCTGTGCACTGCTGTCATCGCTCTGCATGTCCTCCTGCCAGGTTGGGTCAGTTACTGGATCATCCAACACGTCGTCTTACACTTCCGCACCCTGGTCCTCCTCCTGACTTTCCGGCAATTAAGTCTCATCCACCTCTTGTTGAGAGACGTTCCCACCGTTGCCTTCATGAGACCGTGGCTGCTCAAATATTTGTGCATCAGTACATACGATCTCCTCATGACCCACCTCAACTGGAGCTGGCGAGAGGCCAGAATCTACGATTGGATAAGTGAACAGCTCTTCAGAGTGTCCAAGTGTGGGATCAGTTATGTCCGGGGCCGGGCACTCGGAATGGTGGGAGAAAGACGGATCAGGGTGTGGAACGTGCGGTCCAGTCTCATGGCTACTGACACTTGACCGTGTGGAAGACAGGGTATTTGTGGTGGTGCCAGACTGACTGGAAGCATTATCCGTTATCCAACTAACAACCTGTTGACACTGGTCTTGGTTTAATAGTGGTGTACTGCTGTGGTCCCCTAGAAATTGGGACAGGAAGGTTGAGCGAGATGATGTGGGTGTTTGTCGTGGTGCAATTCGAGCTTGCACACAGCCTCGGCCTCTGACTGAACCACCATCACGTCCAGTTCCTTGTCCCTTGCCACCGGCCTTTCGCATTTTCAATGTTGTGCTGCCAGTATACAGTTAAATGATGGCGTCCAAAAGATGGTTTTTAGCTGCACACTGAGATTACAGATTAGAGCGGTTTAATCCCGGCAGCTGGAATGGTCAGATGCAAACGCTGACACGTATGCCGTGTTTTGACGTATACTACTTGGAGCTACAAGCCACTCCTGCCGCACTAAGATGCTAAATAAATGCAGACAAGAGTTGGTTTTTAGCTGGACACTGAGATTAGAGGTTAAATCCCAGCAGGTGTACCGGTCAGACACAAACGCTGACGAGAATACAGAGTTTTTTTTTTCGTATCTTAATTTCCGCTACAACCCACTCCTGCCTATAGAGAGCTAAATTAATCCCTAAAAGCACTGTTTTGGGATGGATGAGATTTCCAGCCTGTCCACCAGTCCCAGATGTGATGCAGGCTGGTATACTGGCACAACGAAGTTTGCTATATACCCTGCCTCCTTGCCTGCCTGTATACAGCTCTATTAGTTCTTAGAAGGACTGTTGTGATAATTAGATTAGCAGCCCTGCACCGACACTAGCTGAAAGGCCACAAATATGTCCCTCCCTGCAATGCCTGTCTGTGGAGCAGAGTGACGAGCACATCGCGGTCAGGTCTTATAAAGACTTGATCACGCTGTGTGGCCAGCCAATCACTGTAATGGCCCCTTTACACGCAGCTACAGGTGACAGGTTTTCCACAGGTAACTTACGGGTTGCAGTGAAATCATGGAGACATAGTTCCATTTGTACACAGCACCAAGATAGAACTATGTCTCCATGATTTCACTGCAACCCGTAAGTTACCTGTGGAAAACCTGTCACCTGTAGCTGCGTGTAAAGGGGCCATAAAGCCACAACCAACAGGGCTGTGGCTGTTAGCCAATCCCTGCATGTGGGCTGGTTCTGTAAAGAGCGCCAACATGCAGGGAGGTGAACCCCGAGCATAGCAAGAGTGTCGCGAGATTACTCGGTACTCGCCGTGTATCCCGAGTACCGAGATATTCGTGCGAGTACTGAGTAGTGACAAGCATACTCGCTCATTCCTACAGAGCAATAAGAGAACAAATGCGGAAATAAGGAGCAGTGCTAAAAGAGCTGTTGTGTTGTTGTAATATTCAGATACTGGAACACTAATTTTTAGGCTGTCCCTGCTCCACAAACTCCCTCTACACTATTCTGACCAAGTATAGACTCAATGGATCTCTTAAAAGAGCTATTTTTTTAGATTTAGATGGTCTCCCTACATGCTGTTTACGCTTTCCCTACACTCTCACTATGCTTTTTCTGGATGTAATGTACGCAAGATGGTATGTAGACCCTATGACACTGGGTGGATAGCCAATCACAGTAATGCCACAACCAACATGGCTATGAAATTACTGTGATTGGCAAGCAAGCCAAGCATGCTTAGTGGCTGAAGATAAAGCACCAAATATGCTGGGAAGAACACTCTAATCTCTCGAGGGGAGCACACAAATACTCGTCGAGGACCCAGTGGCCAGAATACGGTAATATCCATACGAGTACTGAATAGTGACGAGCAGATTCACTTATCACTATTCTAGAGTAACCTTCCCAGTTGCTTAAATTTAACCCCACAGAAAATCTTTTGTGGAATGTGAAGAATGTGACTATTAAAAAAGAAGAGAAAGGGGAGCGCCCTAAGGCGGTAAACCAAGGGACACCAGCACAATAACTATGGTGGTCCACTCACCTGATGAGGTTGTGATGTGTCACAACCAACATAAAGAGCCTGGCCACTGCAGATGGCGTAGAAGAAACAGCGTTGCAAAGGAGAAAAAAAATCGGGATTTATCCGTGCATGAACCTCATGCCCTGAAGAAGTGGCCCGGAGGCCACGAAACGCGTAGGCAATTTGTGTTTTCCTTGTGTAAATAAAGTGTGTCTTTCCTATCCTGGATCTCCTTGTGGTCGAGCGCGGATAAATCCCGATCTTTTTCTCCTTTGCAAGAATGTGACTATGTCACACAAACCCAAGAATATGGTTAAGAGAAGTCTGCTTCTCATGAAAATGGCCTGAGATTAATCATATCTAATGCTGGAAGCTGGCATCTGCCTACGACTTTAACACTTTTTTTTATCAAAATCATGTTAACAAAGAACTCTTTGTTATTTAATTGTATCAATTCTATTTACTTATTTTTACTGCAGGGAATATGCCCATTTTATTTTTATATACAGGGTGGGCCATTTATATGGATGCACCTAAATAAAATGATTGGTGATATCAACTTCCTGTTTGTGGCACATTAGTGTATGGGAGGGGGAAAACTTTTCCAGATGGGTGATGACCATGGCCGCCATTTTAAAGTTGGCCATTTTGGATCCAACTTTATTTTTTCAATGGAAAGAGGGTCATGTGACACATCAAACTTATTGAGAATTTCATAAGAAAAACAATGGTGTGCTTGATTTTAACGTAACTTTATTCTTTCATGAGTTATTTACAAGTTTATGACCACTTATAAAATGTGTTCATAGTGCTGCCCATTGTGTTGGATGCGCCTAAATAAAATGGTTGGTGATATCAACTTCCTGTTTGTGGCACATTAGTATATGGGAGGGGAAAACTTTTCCAGATGTGTGATGACCATGGCCGCCATTTTAAAGTTGGCCATTTTGGATCCAACTTTATTTTTTCAATGGAAAGAGGGTCATGTGACACATCAAGCTTATTGAGAATTTCATAAGAAAAACAATGGTGTGCTTGGTTTTAACCGAACTTTATTCTTTCATGAGTTATTTACAAGTTTATAACCACTTATAAAATGTGTTCAAAGTGCTGCTCATTGTGCTGGATTATCAATGCAACCCTCTTCTCCCACTCTTAACACACTGATAGCAACACTGCAGGAGAAATGCTAGCACAGGCTTCCAGCATCTGTTGTGTTAGATGCTGCACATATCTTATCTTCACGGCATACACAATTGTCTTCAGATGAGTAATGAGGCAAACTTTTTTGTAAATGGTGAAGTTAACAATCCAAACCACCGCTATTGGTCTGACACTAGCCCACAGTTGCCCTGAGGAAGAAAAACTTGAAACGTACGTTGGCTGGAGGGGTGAGGAGCCTGTGTAGCAGAACAGTTTCAGTGCAGCCTGGAACTTAAGGTAATTGCAAGCAGGAATCTAAATTGGTGTTCTGCAGGGGGGTCCCTTGTCTGACTTTTTACTGGGATATTGAAAGTGCCCCCATGAATGAGTTTGCTGGTTCTAGGTGATGTAAGGTGGTGATTTGACACTGATATGTACTTTAATATATAGCTATCTGATAACTATATTTACATAGGAGCACCCTTATATACTGTAGTTTGCTAATGAGAGGTATTTTTGTAGAAATTTTTAAATTTTTATACAGTATTGCCTATAACTATTATGGTACCTTGACAGATGTATTAAATCTCAATTGTGAATATTAATAAATAAAGATATTTAATTGTTAAAGAGATAGTAGTTTCATTTATCTTCCGTTGGATCAATGGGAGATTGTGGTTTTATTTATATATGAGTGTGTTGGATGTGATTTCCCGCACTGTCTCCTGTCCTGAATATTTCCTATATGATTAATAACTCAAGTTGGAAAAATAATAATGATGTTTAATAACAGGAAAATAAGACAATTCAAATAACAATTATAATAAAGATAACACTAAAACCTATCTTCAATGTCCTCTAATCAGAGAAAAATACAAATGCATCTATATATCAATAGTCATGGCAGAGAGAGAGATAGAAAGAGATAGTGAGAGAAAAGTTACATGGAAGATATGTATTAGCAATGGAGGTGACTGGTGATACTTAGGCCAGATGTTGATGGTCTTATCCCATGGTCCAAGGTAGAAAAGAGAAGAGAAGAGAGTGTCTTGATTTCACCTCCATTTATAGTACAGATTTCACATCCACACCCACATACAACCCACGACTCCGCCCTTCTTTCAGTATCTTCGGTGGCAATCTTATGTGACATTATTGGTTGCAGTGGTAATCACCTGCCTGCTGATGGCGTCCTTGCATTAGGTAAGAAATCCTTGTATAGGGTGGGTTTACCTCCATCTTGACTGGCTCCAAGATGTCTATCTGAAGCATAATTGTTTCATTATTCAAAACACCACAAGCATTGTATAGCAATATACATCTCCATAGGCTGGAGACGGGGTGTCTACCTGAGCAGCAATGGTCAATGCTCCAAATCCACAAAGGCTGTATACACATGTAGATAAGATTAGTTGGCAAACAGCGTCTATATTGAAGATCCACAGAGGATGTGTATTCCTGTATTGTCCAGGAGCCTGCAGGGCCAATGTTCTTTTTGTATGTAAAGGCAACCTTTACTATCTCACACACAAGAAAACAGGCCTTCTGGCCTAACAGATCACAATCTTGTATATGATTGAAGAGTCCTGGAAATATTCAGCTCTCCTAAACTCCAATATGGATTTCAGCGATTCCAATAAACTTACATTGTCCATGTTGGCTTCCAACAGAGTGAAACCTCAGATATTTGGACAGTTGATTATATAATACACAGTTTCTTCCTGAAAATGATTGTAATCACAAATTCTTTGGTATTATTATCTTCATTTAATTTGTCTTCAATGAAAAAACACAAAAGAGAATGAAGCAAAAAGCAAAACATTGATCATTTCACACAAAACTCCAAAAATGGGCCGGACAAAAGTATTGGCACCCTCAGCCTAATGCACAACCGTTAGCCAAAATAACTGCGATCAACCGCTTCTGGTAACCATCAATGAGTTTCTTACAATGCTCTACTGGAATTTTAGACCATTCTTCTTTGGCAAACTGCTCCAGGTCCCTGATATTTGAAGGGTGCCTTCTCCAAACTGCCATTTTTATATCTCTCCACAGTTGTTCTATGGGATTCAGGTCTGGACTCATTGCTGGCCACCTTAGAAGTCTCCAGTGCTTTCTCTAAAACCATTTTCTAGTGCTTTTTGAAGTGTGTTTTGGGTCATTGTCCTGCTGGAAGACCCATGACCTCTCAGGGAGACCCAGCTTTCTCACACTGGGCCTTACATTATGCTGCAAAATTTGTTGGTAGTCTTCAGACTTCATAATGCCATGCACACAGTCAAGCAGTCCAGTGCCAGAGGCAGCAAAGAAACCCCAAATCATCAGGGAACCTCCGCCATGTTTGACCAAAGGGACCGTGTTCTTTTCTCTGAATGCCTCTTTTTTTCTCGTGTAAACTCTATGTTCATGCCTTTGCCCAAAAAGAGAGAACATTCTTCCAAAATGTTTTAGGCTTTCTCAGGTAAGTTTTGGCAAACTCCAGCCTGGCTTTTTTATGTCTCGGGGTAAGAAGTGGGGTCTTCCTGGGTCTCCTACCATACAGTCCCTTTTCATTCAGACACCGATGGATAGTACGGGTTGACACTGTTGTACCCTGGGACTGCAGGGCAGCTTGAACTTGTTTGGATGTTAGTCGAAGTTCTTTATTCACCATCCATACAATCTTGCGTTGAAATCTCTTGACAATTTTTCTTTTGCGTCCACATCCAGGGAAGTTAGCCACAGTGCCATGGGCTTTAAACGTCTTGATGACTCTGCGCACGGTAGACACAGGAACATTCAGGTCTTTGGAGATGGACTTGTAGCCTTGAGATTGCTCATGCTTCCTCACAATTTGGTTTCTGAAGTCCTCAGACAGTTCTTTGCTTTTCTTTCTTTTCCCCATGCTCAATGTGGTACATTCAAAGACACAGGACAGAGGTTGAGTCAACTTTAATCCATGTCAACTGGCTGCAAGTGTGATTTAGTTATTGCCAACACCTGTTAGGTGCCACAGGTAAGTTACAGGTGCTGTTAATTACACAAATTAGAGAAGCATCACATGATTTTTCTAACAGCACCAATACTTTTGTCCACCCACTTTTTTATGTTTGGTGTGGAATTAGATCCAATTTGACTTTAGGACAATTCGTTTTGTGTTTTTTTCATTGAAGACAAATTAAATGAAGATAATAATACCAAAGAATTTGTGATTGCAATCATTTTCAGGAAGAAACTGAGTATTATCTGACAGAATTGCAGGGGTGTCAATACTTTTGGCCAACACTGTAGATCACCGCACTAAGAACGGTAGTAAATCTAGAAAACGTCATCATACATACATGGATATGACATATAGCACAAAAATGTATTTATTTTTTGAAAAAATACTCATAAACAGTAGTATGGAGATCCATCTCCAACAAACAGAAACAAAGAATTTCTCCCATAAGTATAGTATATCTATAGATCCATGTAGAACCTTTGAAATATATAGCCTTTACATATTTGGTATACAATGGGTCAGTTACTGAAAGTTAAAAAATATAGAAGATTAAAGCCATACGAAAAACACCCATAGGACAAGACATCATATAAATTGAACAAAGCTGATATTTTCATTAGGGCAATGTGGATGTACAGTTTTTAGAGTCTATATCCATCGTGTGTCCAGTTGAGCAAGCTTACGTTTGACTTCACATCCCTATATTCCCAGGCACACACTATCAATGCCCCATACACGTAACCGGGTACTACTACATTGATCAAAGCGTTTTAAGGTAGTGTTTTTAGGGTGGTGTCATCAACTACTTCCTTTGCTGCCTCAATCTCCAGGACATGCTCCCTTACATGGACTTTTAGTTGGCGACTCTTAAGCCCAACATATATCTTGCCACTTGGGCATGTGGCTTAATAAACCACGGCTTTTGATTCGCACATTATTCTTTGCTTGATTTTATATGTTTTTAAGCCAAGAGTCCTTTTGAAATTCGAGCAAGCCATATATTGAACCTATATATTAATTGCCTTGGTAATTCTTTTTATATAATCATATGTATTTATATGAATTATTCATCTGTGCCAACACTTTGTGCTTTGAGATTCTTATGGTTAGTCGTACTATTTACCTTTTGTACCGCACATTTGAGATTAGTAAAAACTTTTGTACTTTGATATAACGGGACTTTTTGATCACTTTTTTCTTTTCTGTTTGCTTTCATAGCTTCCCATGAGCAAGTGGATGTACAGTCAGAACAGTATCCTGCTCTGCCCTTATCTATATTGAGGTCAGCTGACGCAAGATGAGGTTTTAACATTTAGAGGCTAGGACTACCCCATTTGGGAATGCCTTGTCGTGGTGGGATTGCTTTTATGCTTTTTCAAACAAAATCATGGTAAGAACCCTATGTTATTTAATTGAACTATTACTATTTACTTTACATTTTTTTACTGTAAGGCTGCGTTCACACATTGCGTATTTTGTTGCGCGTTTTCGTGCGCGCGCTTTTTACTGCGTTTTTTCAGCCGCGCAAAAAAGCGCAACAAAATACGCAGGGGCTTTCACACACTGCACTTTCTTTACCCCAGAAAGCGCAGTGATGTCACAGAGGGGAGGAAGAATCCTGCTTCCTCCTCCCCTCTGTGACAGCCCCATTAGATTTCGCAGTGCATTAATATACACTGCGAAATCTAAATTAAACAAAAGCAAGTGTATGAAAAATAAAAAAGAATGAATACTTTACCTGTCCGACGCCTTTTCCCGGTGTTCGTTGTTGGGCTTTTACACAGCACGATCCGGCCACATCGTCCATCCAATATCGGGCCGTTGGAGAGCACGCTCATTCGATCCCCGATATCGTTTGGACGTCGTTTGGACGTTGTTTGTGCATCGTATTGGACATTTATACCATACAACGCACGAACGATATCGGGGCCAACGCACGAACCATGTGACTTTTGGTCGGAGTTGGACGCCGATATCGGGACGTGTAAAGTGGCCATTAGTAGTTAAATACTTGTCATGAAGGAGTTGGATAATAATTCTGAGAATGCAGGAGTCATTCTCAGTGCCATTTTATTTTAAGTTTGGAGAAACACCCTGCATTAGTTGTGTTGAGGTATTTAAATTAGTCTTGTTTGATTAATTTATAGCAAAAAGCAGAATGTTTCTAAATTTACCTAATAAACCTAATATGGAATGGGTTTTGAATTCTGTTGATTTCAACTGTGCATCTATGATCCTACAGTTTGACCATAGTGCTTTTTGATCAGAATGCAGGCCTCACTGTATTCCATACATATATTTACATCTTAAACTTATATGAGCAGGGAGCTTTCTCCTTTTGTTTTTTTTTTCATTTATTTTGAGTACAAGTGTAAATTACCGTATATACTCGCGTATAAGCCGAGTTTTTCAGCCCAAAAATTGGGCTGAAAAGTTACCCCATCGGCTTATACACGAGTCACTATACGGGCGCCCCTCCCCCCCAGAGGTATACAGGCCCCCATCAGTATACAGGCCCCCCCCATGGTCCGTAAACCTGTAAAGGAAGATGATTATACTTATCACTGTCCCGGTGCCGTCCCCGCTCTGCATCGCGATCCTCCATCTGCATCACGCTCCTCCATCTTCCGGCTTCCTGTCGGCGCCGACAATGACGTCATTCGGCGCAGAACACAGGAAGTCGGAAGCCGGTGAATGAAGATGGAGGATCGCGATGCAGATGGAGGATCGCGATGCAGAGTGGGGACGGCAGCGGGACAGTGATAAGTATAATCATCTTCCTTTACAGGTTTACGGACCATGGGGGGCCTGTATACTGATGGGGGGGCCTGTATACCTCGGGCTCCTGTATATACCCTGGGGCTGCTGCTGTATATACCCTGGGGCTGTTGCTGTATATACCATGGGGCTGCTGCTGTATATACCCTGGGGCTGCTGCTGTATATACCCTGGGGCTGCTGCTGTATATACCCTGGGGCTGCTGCTGTATATACCATGGGGCTGCTGCTGTATATACCCTGGGGCTGCTGCTGTATATACCCTGGGGCTGATGCTGTATATACCATGGGGCTGCTGCTGTATATACCATGGGGCTGCTGCTGTATATACCCTGGGGCTGCTGCTGTATATACCCTGGGGCTGCTGCTGTATATACCATGGGGCTGCTGCTGTATATACCATGGGGCTGCTGCTGTATATACCCTGGGAAGGCTGCTGTAACACTGCTGGGGCCTGTATATACCACTGGGGAGGCTGCTGTATACCACACTGCTGGGGGCTGTATACTACCACTGGGGAGGCCTGTATACCATCGGGGGGGCCTGTATACCACACTGCTGGGGGCTGTATACCTGTGCTGGGGTCCACCCTCGGCTTATACACCAGTCAATAGTTTTTCCCAGATTTTGGGGGCAAAAGTAGGGGGGTCGGCTTATACACGGGTCGGCTTATACACGAGTATATACGGTAATTGTGTGTTATTTTCCCAATTGTAAAATGTTATGGAAAATATTATAGTTGCCATACAACTAAAGATTATTTTGATTATTATTTTTTTACTTTGTTGTTAATTGTTTACAAAGTATAATAATACCAATAATTGAGGATGACATAAAATAAATTGTGAATAACTTAACCCCTTTTCATAAATAATCTCAAGACTGTATCTGAATAAATTAAATACAGTTTATGGTTTAACAAATGCAACTATATTTACCCACTGCAGCTCTAGTGCTGGCTTTCCAGACTCTGGTCTTTGTTGATATGATTGAAGAAGTGACGGTAAGTCAACATTACATGATTGTTTCAGCCAAGCACTAGGTTCACCGGTGATACTGATGAATATGGAATAAGTCCTCTGAGCCCAGTGATTGGCTGCACCAGTCACTTGATGACAATATGGCGCATGCCTACAGCCATATAAACAATGGCAGTAGGTAGCAGCAGAGAAACGGCACTGACGTGGCTGTATTTTTTATTTTTATGTACAAAAGGCCAATAGATTAAAAGAAAAAATCAAACCGGAAAATCATTTAACGCTCACCAATGAATTAATACGCTAAATGTAACCCCAGAGAAAAGTGCACAGACAATTAGAGACAAAGATAAAGCAAAAAGCAGTAGTCGAATTTAATAGGAAAAGTGGGCAACCTACTTTCCAATACACTTTATCTCATGTGATGCAATAGAAGTATCTATGTATTGTAATGTATTTTGCATTTAAACACTCATGTGTCTAGATCTATAGTAAACTATTATGAGCAGTATACTTCCCTTTAATGTTGCTTCTATTCTCAGGGTCTACCCAGGCTTTCATTTTAAATAACAAATTTTTGAATCATTGAAATGTCATGTAATGCACCATCCTGGGTCCCTGCAGATAAGTCTCTTTGAGATTGATATCCTTTTCACTCAACAAGATATGTGTTTCTGTAAAGAGAACAGGAGATCTTTCATCTGCTGCTGTCATAGTCTGACCTTCATTTGTCTTTGATCTTTATAACCCATGCTCCTTTTTCCCCACAACTATAAATCATTTAAAATCTTTGTCTTAAACCACTGTGGTCACAATGCTGTTCAAGAAGACTAATTAAAATGGAGCAATGTTTTATCTGGTCCATAGAGTTTACTGGTTTGATGGTGCATATATGTATTTAATACAATAACAGTATATCTATTTTACAAAATAATTGAACAGTGTACAACCCCAATTACAAAAAAGTTGGAACACTGTATAAAATGTAAAAAAAACAAGAATGCAATGATTTGGAAATCTCTTATATCCATCTTTTATTTGGTACATAGAGCACATATTAGATGTTAAGTTAGACATTTTCCTTTTCATTAAAAAATTACTTATTAACAAATTGGTAGCAACACATCTCAAAAAGTTGGGGCATGTTAAAAAAGTAAAAAGTAAGTTGTACTAATGAAAAACAGCTGTAGGGTCAATTTTTCAATGACTTTATAAAATGAGCATGTTAGAGATGCAGAGTGGAGATGAACAAATGTTCCCCGGACATGTTAGTCAATTTCAATTTCAGCACGAACGTAGATGATTTGGTTCGTTATCAGAAAAGCCTAGAAATTTACTAAAAAAATAGGCAAACGTGGCTTTGTTCGAGGGAAAACTTTTGACATTTTAAAATGGTCCTAAATCTTTCCTGGAAGGTTTGGGGCTAAAACACTCACCAAAAGACCTGGTGGCTGAGGACACCTCTAACTAAAGGTTAGGTGTTGTGCACAGACATCAAGTGTACCAGTTTTTTTCAACCTTCAGAATTTAATGGCGCTTTAAAAGAAAGATTTTAAGCTGCACCTGCAGGCTGTGAATTTGTGGAACAGTGTCAGATGTGGCAGCAGCTGTGAAATCCAGGAATCTTAATATCTCCTTTAAACATCTCCTTTTAACACAGCTTTTAATTTTTTTATAATTTTTTTTAAATTTTGGTAGAGAGCAAACTTTTATTATTGCGGAGGGTCAGTAGCATGCGAGGCCACTGTGGTGCCCTGCTCACACAGGTAAGCACAGACTTACCTACAGCACGGATGGGTTTCCAGAGTGGGTACACAGACACAAACAACACCTTTCACCCCAGCACAGTAGGGGGAGCTCAACTTACTGCCCTTAGGCAAGATCAACTATAAATACTGGTGCTGGGGGCGGAGTTAGCTAGAGTGTGCAGAGGCTGCAAGAGCTGTGAGGACATTCTGGTAGTCAGTGCCGCATTAGGCCCGAGCCAGTGACCCTGAACAGCCTTCAAAGTAGTCCTGCAGGGCCCAAGAGTGGGATCGAAAGGCTAGGAGAGAAGAGAGAACAGAGTGGGAACCAAGGAGCCAGCGTTAGGTTCACCCAAACGGCACACCGGACACCGGAGTCTACTGGAGAGCACCTGGCCCAGTAGAGAATACAGCTCTACCGTGGAGACCTCAGTCTCCTGGGCATCTGCGCTGTCACTAAACAGGGAGCCAGGCACCATGGAGAGAGGAACAGCGGTAGTCCATCGAGGGTTTCCCAACGACAGCACAGGTGATAGGAGAGCAGAGGAGGCCAGCCAAGTTTCACATGAGGCAGACGCTTCACACACGGCGAAAGAGACATGGAGGCCCTATACCCACTCATTGTGGAGACCCAGAAGTGCATCCTGAACACCCGGCAGTGCCCTGGACATTTACCTGCAATTACACCAGCAAAAGGTAAAGAAACAACCAGTTGTGTGTGTGTTGGTTCCTTACCCGCGCCCCTGCGATCCACAGAGACTGTCCCGTTATCCAATAGCTGGGCCAGATCCCTGCTCCATCCCTCATCATCATCATCAAACTCCCCAGGGATCCAGCTCCACCTGTGGGGAGCTTCAACACCTAGCTGCTCATCCATCATCCCTGGAGGCCCCACTCAGTGCTGGTGCAGTCATCAAATACCACAGATGGCGTCACGATAAACTTACAAACTTTTATTCCCATTTCAACTACCCCTTTTTAGTTGACCACCAGGGCCACGGGTCTGGGCAGGCCACCAGTGACATCCCTACCACGGTGGAGGGCCCAGATACCCGAGTCCTCATACACTGGGCTAGTCACCACCTCTTCTGCAATTGTCTGCTAGCAATTGAGATAAAAATGGCATATGTCCATTATTTGCTTAACATACGTGGACTTATACGTCTGTTCATAGTCCTGAAACACCATACGATGGGTATTACTTCTTCAAAATGTGCAGACCCTTTATTTCCTTTTATTTCATTTATTTACAATACAGATTTTTGGCATGTGCACAAGTGTGATATTATAGCATTAACCTGTCCATGCATTTTTCACTATTCAACATTCCAGATGAATTGGTGGTGAGCTGAAAAAATATTTTCTTTTTCTTATTTCTCTCCCAAATATGTCAGGCTTTAATAATCACAGCCCAGGTGTTATCTGTGAGATAGGGAAAGGGATTTGTAAATCAGGTGCCTTCAGTAACTCACCCCATGTAGAGATTAATGAGGAGCTAGGTAACAAAATTGGGCACACAATAACATCCCGGAAGCGTTAGGGTCCTGGCACTGAAAAAGGCAAGACCCTACACAATGGAAACATACCAGGATCCTAAAGCATCAATAAGACAACATTCACACGTAGCGTATTTCTTCATTTAAGCAGCGTTATTTAGTGCTGCGTAAATGCAGTGAAATGCAGCGCCGTAACGCATCCCAGCAAAAGCTATGGCTTTTGCTGAAATCTGTTCACATGATCCGTGATTTTGCGGATGCGTTTCGTACCAAACTGGTGCTTCTATGGACCCGTAGAAGCACCAGCTAGGTGTGAAACGTCGCTGTCGTCCAGTGTCTCCAGTGTAGCCATCTAGCCGTATGATGTCACCGGTGATTAATGAAAGCATTTGAAGGCTACACGGGTGAGTGCCCCTCTTTTTCCTACTGAACCATTGGATGATCATGTCAATTCTTTGCACCTCTTTTGGCACGCTCTTTACTAACCTTGCCGCGTTCCCATGGTGATTGCTCCTCACACCGCCACCATAGGACCTTGTACAGGACCTTAAACAGCACCATGTGACCGAGTGACGTCACCAGTCACATGGTGCTGCAGGGTCCTAGAGCCAGCGCTTTCTGCGGCCCAGCAGGGGATCAGAAGACACCACCAAGGGTTACCGAGGGAAGGTGGTGAAGTAAGTATAAAGCGCAGAAAGTAAGCGCAGGACGGTCACACACAGAAGGCTGTGTTCTGTGAACATCCGTTCTTGGTGCAGTTTTGCACCAAAAATGAATCCTCACAAAAACGCTGTGTGTGAACGTAGCCTAAACCTGCATCCGGTGGATCAGCCAATAGAGGAGGAGTAGGTGAAAGAGGAGAAGGTATTGGCAGAAATCATTGTTTCCCTACTATCTGTAGCACCTACACCAGAGGTCTTCAACTGGGAGAATGCTATGTGGGACCCTTTCCTCCCTCCCAGCAAGTATCCTTATAGGCATAAACCACCCCGACCATTGTCAATTCTGGAAGAAATTAGGCTCTCAAATGCCCTCGCCTAAGAGTGGTTGCAGGGGCCTGAGAATAACTCCTTTGAGGAGCAATGTACCCAGTGCTGGGCGTTAGCTTTCTTCCAAAAGAGGGGGGTCTGGGTTCCTAGCTGAAGATGGGACAGGTGCTACGTAAACTGGTTTACCCTGCTGTGTGACCATCTGCCTTCATGACTCCGCACCCTTTATGTTGGCAGGTGTTCCACAGAGGACAGGGATGGACTGCCCCCCGGGCCGGTGGTACTTCCCATGTTCAGGGCCGCCCCCTGCAATGATTGGGGCCGCGCAGTGGTGTATTGCGGCCGCGGCTGCCGCAATGACAGCAGGTACCGGGAACCAGGTGGCGGGCCCGCGGGAGATAGCGTGGCGGAGACTGGTGAGTGGAAGACCCTGCCCCCCGCTCTTCATCTTGGCAGACTTGATTGCACCCCCCTGCTCTTTACCTCGCAAGACTTGACACCCCCCCCTGCGCTCTTCACCTCACCAGACTAGCACCCCCATCACCCTGGTCCTCACTTGGGCTGAGGATGGGGCTGGAGTAAGCAGACTGACCCCCCGGGCGAGATCTACCAGCCAGCCCTTGACAGATGAATTCCAAGACTGGCAGCAGAAGCTCAACATGTATTAATCACAAGTAAAAAGCCTAATGTGGTACTGTCCATGCCGTGAAGTAATGATGTGGAGGACAGAGGTAAAATAGAGTCAGAATGTTTGTGAACATCTAAATGCTTGAGGGTTATGTAAGGGTGTGCAAGTTGCTGGACAAGGGTGGCAGGTGACCAGGACAAGGTTGAGAAATTGAGAAAGTGATGCCAAACGGCTCACAAGACAACCCGGACCCCCCTCGGAAGAAGCCTTGCGAAACGCGTAAGGGGGCGGCAGCCACGGATAGGTAATACCTTAGACCCATGAATTGATACTTGATTTTACTTGTTGTTTGCATGTCTGTTATGTACCCAGGTTTGGGGCATTGTATTGGTCAATTGTTTTGTGCAGGCAGCAGAGTATTTGGTTAATACACTAATTTGTATGTGTATATGTCATGTGGTCACCTGTCTCGTGAGCCGTTTGGCATCACTTTTATCACGGCACTTATGTTGTCATTTTAATAAAGTGCACTTTGACTTTGAACTTTGGCCTGACTCCAGGGTTGTTTTTATATGAAGTATAACTGTAAAGAACACCAGTAAAGGTACCAAAAGACTTTATGTGTGCGTATCCCTCCTTCCATCTACACCACACTGACCACGCTTCCCTATTACCCTCACTAAAACCTACAGCCCCGTGGACCCCCGCTCGTCCTGTAGGGAGCGGTTCCATCTTGCTGCCGCCCATCACCCCGGAGGCCCAAGCAGCGCCGGTGCAATCACCGGACCCCTACAGGTGGCGTCACGACAGACATTTTATTATTTTATTACCATCTCCACCCTTTTTATCTGCATCCCCCGGGCCCACGGCCTCAGGCATCGCTACCCGTGACTTCCCCCTGAGACAGCGCCTGAGTGACCGAGTACCCCCAGGGCCTGGGCTGGACAGATTCTGGTGTCACGAACAGGATCCCATGCCCGTTGTAACTGGGTACTGTGCGCCATTTATTGACTGTGATTGTGAACTGTAAAATTGAATCGCCATTGCTGTGCCGCAGCGCGGGAAAAGAAGGGGCCTTACTGTGCAAGGGTGCGAAGATAGGCCCCGCCCCACGCTCTGACGAGGTCCGCCGGAAGCAGTAGTCGGATCCGGAAACTCCCGTGGTGCTTCACCCCCCGCCGAGCTGACTACTTCCATTGATTTGAAACAGACTGGCACCGATTAACTAGGGTGGAGTGAGGATGAGTAACCCGGACCCCAACGCCGCAGTAGCCCCGCCAGTGAACCCGCCGGCTGCCCCGGCCAGACCCCAGAACGTATCGCCCGTAGTCGTCAATCCACCCTGCAACAGTGGCCCCGATAATGCCCATATCTCTGCCGTACGTCCAGAATACAGCCTGGCTACCCAAGTACAACGGCAAGCCTGGTGCCCTAGATGCATTCCAGAGGAAGATATGCACCGTGCTGGATATGTACGCTATGACCGGTAAGCAGAGAGCATCAGTACTAATGGGACAGTTAACAGATGCAGCAGAGCTAGAAACCCGAAACTGGTCTGTGGAAGATCAGGAGTCTGTTGAACAGATATTTGCAAAAGTAAAACGAGTTTTTGATCATCATACTGAATCTGAATTGAGACTGTTGTTTTATCATTGCAAACAAGGGGCACAGGAGAGTGTCTTAAACTATTCCCTACGCCTACAAGAGGCGCTGAGGCTCCTTAAACAGGCCGATCCCGGTGGCTAGGGATGGGCGAATCCTAAAATACTCGGAATCGCTAGAATCTAACGAGTCCGAGTCGGAAACTCGCTACTCGTTGCGAGTCTAACGAGTCCAATGTTAATGAATGGGGAAGCGAGTATTGCAGCGATTCCTGTGCTGCTGGACCCTATAAGAGGTCTGGCAGCAGAGGAAAAACCTGCAATTCCCCATTTTATTCTTTAAAAGCCAGCGCAAAAAGCCGCCGATTTTTAAAGAATATTAAAAAAAAAATAATAATAATTTTTTATAAAAACGGACTGCTGTCCTCGCTCGGTAATCTCCGGAGCCTGCAGCAGAGATTCTGGCTTTGACAGCAAGGTTCACCTGAGGTGAACCCAAAGACATTTCTCAGCCTGCTGTCCCTCTGGATAGACATGTGTGTCTATGTAGAGGGATGTAGCAGAGCTGACACCGCGTTAGGACTACGTCGGACACAAGAGGATTTTTTTTAATTAACTATTTGGGTTATTAGCTGTTTGGGTTAAATGTGAGGAATCTTGAGGTGGGTTTCCTACACTCACTGACACTCCCTAGCTAGGATCTGCTCCAAGTCTCCCTACTCACCCTGCACTAGCTCAGATCGTCACAGGAATGTGCCCAAAATGGTGGGGACAAGCCTTATATACAGCCTTGCCTGTCATACATGACATAGGCATCACGATGGACAGCAGCCAATCATAGTAATGCCACAACCAACAGGGCTGTGGCATTACTGAATATGATTGGCTAACATGCTTGTCCACCTTCACAGTTTTCTGACCTAACATGCTAGGCTGTCTCGGAACATTAACATATTCTGTATTCAGCGAGTCCTGAATACAGTATACAGGAGTCGTAGACGCGCACATCCATACTCGCTGCTGACAGCGGGTATCCGTGAACTGGTGCTATTGTTTAAATGATTTGGGGACAATTCAGGTACATAGACAGCGATGTGATAGCGAGTTTAGCGACTGAGAAAAATACTGAATGCAAACTCTGACAAAACTAGGATTGCCATTGATTTGCATTGGACTCGTTACTGTGCGAGTAATCGCTTGGAAACTCGCAGAGTACCGACTCCTGCGAGTTCCTTACTACTCGCAGAGTAACAAGTCCTAACGAGTAGATTCGCCCATCCCTACCGGTGGCGTTCGTGATGAAAACGAAACGCTGATTGAACAGTTTGTTATAGGCCTTAAGTTACCCGATGACAGAAAACAAGCGCGCTGGTGGGCTCTTCAAAACCCTGATGCAGAGTTTGCGATGCTGAAAGAGTTAACTCTTCGGGGACATCAGCTCCCTGCAGTTCCAGACATAACCCCACAGCCGCAATGGACTAAAACCCCTTCCTTACCGGAAGCACCTTCTTCATTCCCAGCAGCCAAATCCAGTATGCAGGCTGTGACACTTGACCGGTTTGACAGTCTGTGCTCAGAGGTGCGCCAGCTGACCAAAGAGGTGGCGAAGCTCCGAGGTGCATGGCGACCCAAGACAGAAGCAAGGCCATCAGACAAGATCCAGCTTGCTGACAGCCCCAACGACGTTCCATGGATGAAGAGGAGGACACCACCGCTTCAAGGGAGAACCACAGATCGCTACAGCGCCGATGGACAGCCCATCTGTCACAAGTGAGACAAAGAGGAACACGTCTACCGGTCTTGTCCTTTAAACGAGCAGCCCCTGGGAGAGGAAGGCCAACCCCAGGAGTAGACAGTCCAGGCCCGTCCAACTGGGAGCGCAAGTACATGGGAGATCGTCCGTACTTGTCCATCATCATCGACGGCACTGCTACCACTGCATTGGTAGAAACAGGGTCCCAGGTGACCACCATCCCGAGTATCCTTTACAAACGGTTTCGGTCCGACATCAAACTGGAACCCCAAACCCTGACTTGGACATTGAGGCAACCATTGGGTTGCTTGTTGCTATAGAAGGGCAGTGGGAGGCAACAGTAAAGGTGGGGAGGGTGCAGTTAAGAAACCAGGGAATCGTAGCGGTCCAGGACAAACCAAATGAGTGGGATCCACATGTGATATTGGGTACCAATGTAATGGTTAACTGCCTAGATGAAGTGTTGTTTTTGCTCCAACAGAGTGCAGATACTGCTAAGCCAAGCGAGAGAAGAGCTCTTCAGAGAGAGATCCAAGCCCTTGTGTATCAGCAGCAGGTAACAATGTCAAATGGTGAAATTGGTAGCGTACGTGTAACAGACCCAATTCCTATTGTAGTACCACCGAGAAGTGAAATGATGATCTGGTGTCGGGCAGCAGTAGGCCTCAGAGGGCAGGACTACCAGGCAGTAGTGGAGCCAGTGATGTCTGACAGTAGTCCTACACTCCTGACAGCCAGGGGGGCTGGTTGATGTAAGAAAAGGAAGGGTCCCTGTACGTGTACTAATCTATGGTGATGATGAAGTAAAGCTGCCAAGGTATTCCACTGTTGCAAAACTGTACCATGTAGATAACAACGCAATACATGAAGCTAAGTCATTCGCTCAGACAGTGTCAGACGAACCCCATCACTCCAAGGGTCAGCTAGAGAAATGGTGTCAGGAGCCCAGTATAGGAACTGACAACACATCTTCTCACCAGAATAATGGAGTTTATCGGGTAGTTCAGGAGTATGAACAGGTGTTTAGCAAGCATCCACTTGATTTTGGGAGGATTAAAAGGGTACAACATCATATACCAACAGGTGACCATGCACCCATAAAAGAAAGATACAGGCCTATACCACCAGCACACTGCCAGAAAGCAAAAGAGATGCTACAGGACATGAGGAATGCAGGGGTCATCAGAAATAGTTGTAGCCCCTGGGCAGCACCACTGGTCCTGGTTCATAAGAAAGACGGTAGTATGAGGATGTGCGTAGATTATAGGCAGATCAACAGAGTAACACACAAAGATGCATACCCGTTACCACACATAGAAGAGTCACTAGCTGCATTAAAGTCTGCCAATTACTTTTCGACTTTGGATTTTACTAGTGGGTACTAGCAGGTCTCCAATGCAGAAGAAGATCGTGAGAAGACAGCCTTCACGACACCAATGGGGTTATGCGAATTCAACAGCATGCCATTCGGGTTATGCAACGCACCAGGAACATTCCAGAGGCTGATGGAGTGTTGCCTAGGCCACAGAAACTTCGAGACTGTACTGCTATACCTGGACGATGTCATAGTGTACTCTCAGACCTATGAAGATCACCTGCAACACCTGAGTGAAGTGTTTGAATCGTTGTCCAAGTATGGTATGAAGCTGAAACCGTCAAAGTGTCACTTGTTGAAACCCAAAGTCCAGTACCTGCAAAAATAAGAGGGTGGGGGACAAGAGGCGCAATAGTGCCCTATCACTAGTGACACTAGAAAGAGTGATGCTGAGGAGCCACTCACCTGGTTCAGTTGTGGACCCCACAACTGGTTTGAAGGCGTTTGAGAAGAATCTCTCAGCTGCTGCAGGACCTCCACCAACTACTGACCAGTAGTGAAATTCAAGGAGATGATGGGAGTACAGGTGTGACACGGTCCGCGCTGCTCCAATGTAAAAAACTCACCCAAAGAGTCACAAAGTCATCAGTAGGTTTTATCTTTTCAATCCTCCTTCCTCCTACGCGTTTCGGCGCCCCACCTGGCACCTTCCTCAGGGATATTACAATAGACATTACATTGGGGTTTTTTATAGCCCCAGAGCTTTACAAAAAAGGGTGTTGTCTGTTTACTGATGATGTCACAAACGGGAGTGTCACAACCTTTTGGCGCTATTTTCACAAAAGACAAGAAATAAAACTCAAATACATCATAAACAACACTCAATGCCATCATAAAATTACAACCAAAGCCATCAGGATCTGATTTGTAAAAAATGATGTGTGTATAAGCAGAAAAAAGAGTGATGAGGATCAAATTACACATGATATAATACAGGCAGGAAAATTTTTTTCCTCTCTAGTGTTCCACATGGGGCTAGAGCCCTGGTCACTCGAGTATATACACATATATATCAAGGAGCTAGGTGCCAGACGCCACCCAGGGGATTTGCTAGTAAAGCTATATAAAAAATAAATAATGGACTTTGGTAGATCATTGTGGATGTAATTGTGGTTAAAGTCTATCTTAAAAAGCGCAGGAGTAAAAATATATAATAAAATAAAAACATCTTTATTAGAAGATGCCGCCCATCACCCCGGAGGCCCAAGCAGCGCCGGTGCAATCACCGGACCCCTACGTGTGAATTAGCGAAGGTATTCCACAGGAAGTAAGCTGCGGCACCCGTCGGCACTTCCGGGGAACAAAGATGCCTTCAGTGGCAGTTTGGGATATCCCTCTGATGAGTTTAGCGAACAACAGTCTCCAATAGAGATGAGAAATCCTTTTGAAGCTCAGGTTTTTTTATGTTTGCTGAACGAGCATATGTTCGCCGAATTTCCGAACCGCATTCATCAATGGGAGGCAAAATCAAGGGCCTAGAAAACACCTTCAAAGGGGCACAAAAGCTGCCAAACACAGCTTTAACAGTTTTACAGTGGAGCCCTTGTTTTGGCACAGTCATTATCTTCCTACACTATTACTTAGCAAGCTTCAGCACCACTGTCACCATGCTTCTGGGCCTAGTCATGAGCCTCAGACATCCTTATGACTTCCCTGAGGCTGTCTCAGGTTACACAGTGGATATCACACAGCAGGGAATCCCGATGTGTGACCTGAGATAACCTTAGTGGCATGAATGCTCGTAACACTAGCTGTCTTGTGAGACCCACAATATCGTGCTAGATGTAGTGGATATATCTTGACGCTATCGTCAGACAGTGCGTGTGAGGAGAGGTGATGTCAGGAAGTGCAGTGTAGTTCAAACTTCTGGGATAGCCCATGTGCGACCCCTAGAGTCTGAACTCCAGTAATGTTTGTGATGCCACAGCTTGTCACTCTCTTAATATTGCTTGCGTGTCTGCTCTCACAGCATATTAGGGATGCTTTCTGCGAACATGAGACCATGGTATTGTTGTAAGACCTCATGCCCTCGGTATGATGTTTGATGCATCTTTTGAAGCAGATTTTGAGAATCTGCATCAAAATCTGCATGTCTATCCTGAAGCCAGCAAAGTCTATGAGAGTTCAGAAATGCTGTGCCAATATGATTTTTCTCATTGCAGATTTCGTTCAGATTTTGGGGCAGAAAAAGAAATCTGAACCACATGTGCAAGGAAAAAAAAAGCAACGTGGGCACAACACTTCTAACCTGTAATAAACTTTGCTAGCCTCAGGATAGACATGCAGATTTTGATGCAGATTCTCAAAATCTGCGTCAAAAAAGCATCAAACAATGCACCATGGGCACAAAACCTAAGTGGGTCCTGGGAGAGCCGCAGATGTGGTGAAAGGGCTTGGGGACTCCTCTTGCCCCCTTGCTATCTCAGAAAAAAGCACTAAAATTGAAAGGCGCACAATAGTGTTTATCCATGGGTTTAGGTGTAAAGCAAGTTGTTAAAACTGCTCACCTGTTTGGGCTGTGAGATGTCACAACCCCCTCATAAACCTGTGACAACTGTAGATGTCAAGCCATACGGTCTGCAGCAGTCCCTCAGCGTGTCGAACAATTTTTAAGTGTATAGGAGAAATGGGAATCATGGACCGCGCTCTCGTCCTGAGGAATCCATTGACTCACGCTGTTAGAATTCAGATGGTGGTTTATTACACGTTTCAGGGTAAACCCCTTCCTCAGATAACACCACACAAAAAGATGTTCATCTTTTTGTGTGGTGTTATCTGAGAAAGGGGTTTACCCCAAATCACGTAATAAACGATCATCTAAATTCTAACAGCGTGAGTCAATGGATTCCTTGGGATGGGATTCCCATTTCTCCTATACACTTTTGGACCCCTTGCTATCTCCACAGAGACTTATAGGGCAGGGGTGGACAACTACGATACCTAAGGTCTGAAAACAGTGCAGGTTTGCAGGATTTCCTTAGGTGTTAATTTAATTACCTGCAAAGGTAATTCCAGTACCTTGTGCAATGCTAAGTAAATCCTGAAAATATGCACTGTTTGCAGCCCTTGAGGACTGGATTTGGCCACCTTTGTTCTGGAGTGTGTGTAGGGTAGTGTAGTGTTTTGCATTTCCATACCTCAGACTGTCAGGCCAGAAGCCTGCAGCCTGTTTGTCAGTCTCTGCAGGGCAGTATCAAAGCACCTCTTTGAAGAAACAGTCTAGCACAGAAGGAGAGGTGTAAAAGAAGCTTTACTGTAGCACAGATTATAATAAGTCTCAAAGACACATATATCAATATACACAGTATAAATAAGGAAAGTCCCACAGGGATCAGCAGCCTCCATTACAATGCTGAAAAGTTGATTAAGGGCAGAGTCCATTAAAGGCTTTGAGGTGTATCCCAAAGATTGCAGTCCTGGTAGTCCAGCAAGAGGAAGTGCTACCAGCACTATATTTGGGAAGGGGAAAAAAAAAAAGTTAATAAAAAACAGGCCTCGTTCTTCAAAGAACTTATAAGTGAAAAAGTCCTTCTTCTAGTTGACAAAATGCCAGCTAAGGGATGGGTCAGCGACCCAACAACATGCAAAGTTCACTCTAATTGGAGTAAAAACTCTCTCGCAGCTTTCTCAGCACTGCCTGGGATGGAGGTCTCTGTTCCTTATGGTAGTCCACTGCCGGACAGTCTCGGGGGAACGAAGGGGCTACTCTTCCAGGGGCATTCTCCACCACCATCTGCCCCCCAGCACACCCCATCATGGACACCACTGGAGAAGAAAATAGAGGAATTAGAGGATGACCACCTGGTCTAGGAGAGACGGGATGAACTTGGGCAACACAGTAAGGCCATTCAGTGTCAGGATCAATGGCCCCTGTTGGTTTGGGTGCAACAGGCTGGCTAACCAAAAGAGACCTGGTCTACATTTAATGTATAATTCTCTCCAGGTCTGCTGCCACCTTTCAAACTCAACAATGGTGGCAAACCGACTTACGCCAACTGCGAACCGCCCCTTGCTGCCCATCACCTTCATGAAGGTGACCTCCTTCCCAACATAGACTGCGCAGAGTATTTTGGGAAGATAGTAATGCAGCAGGGTGTACCAGTTGACATAGCACCTATGACCAGTACCTTCTTTGGCTATGAAGCCAAATTCCCTCTGCTAGATGAATGTTACCACCTAGCCTCAGGTACATTGGTCATCAAAGTCATTGGCCTTAGGCCCATGCAACCACTCTCAGGTGATGACACCCGCGAGCAGAATCTCCTCAAGAAAGGAGACAGGATGGGATGGTTCATGCCGTATCAGGTAGTTGCTTGGAGGGTGTAGGGGTCCCCACATTGCATTCTCAGTTGAAGACATCTGGCGGGGCTTCTACACAAGGCTGGGAAACAGGATCTTTTGATTCTACTACCTCCTCCTCTTTCTCATCCTCCTCTGCCTCCTTATCCTACTTGTCCTCGTCATGCTCATGTTCCTGGATTTGCTGATCCAGTGGATGTGGCAACACCAGGCATGCTTCAATATCCTCCTGAGTGTGACATCTGACATCTGGGAAATGGCTCACTTGCTGACTGTGAGCTCCTCAGGTCCTCCTCTGGCATGCAAGCCCGGCACTGGATCCTGACCTTGCTCCACATGAGCCCAATGTCGATAGCGTGCTGGAGCTCCAGATGGCATATGCCTCTGGGGTGGTGAGGAAGATGACATCCTCTAGAGGTGGCATATCTTTTGGTGAATCCAACATTAATATCACTCACTGGCTGTGTAATGCTGGCACATGGTAGGAAAGTGTAGCAAAGCGTAGCTGTGTTGTACTGCACTGCCAAGATGGCTCCACGGTGATGACTGTTTGCTTTGCCTAGGGACTGCCTCTTCCAGTGTCAGGGCACAATCACTTACAAGACATTATTGCTTTCACGATCTTGTTGATCAGCTCCTCATTTACCCCTCCATGCAGCAGGTTGCAGAAGGCACCTGATTTACATTACAAATCCCATTCGCCATGCCACAGGTAACACCTGACCTTGTGGTTGGGTGGAGTGCTTATCAAAGTCTTACATAGTGGTAGGAAAAATAAGAGAAACAAATACGCTTATTCAGCTCACCACAATTTTATCTGTAATGCTGTTTAAGGCTAGTGGACAGTAATGCACGGACAAGTTCAATATTAATGATACATATAACACACTTGTGCGCATGCCAAAAATCTGAATTCTAAATTTATAGAATGAAATGACAGAAAGGTATTGCACATTTTCAAGAAGCAATATCCATAGTATGGTGTTTTATGAGTGTGAGCAGATCTATAAGACCATGTATGTGAAGCATATAATGGCCATATGCTATTTTTATATGAATCACATAGATGTAGAAAAGGTACCTTAGCATACTGCTGACCCTCTACAATAATAAAGGTGTGTTCTAAAACATAAATAAATAAATAAATAATAATACAAAAAAAAAATCCCCCCAAAGAATATTGAGCACTCTTAAACAGATGTTTTAAGGACATTTTAAGGTTCCTGGACTTCCCAGCTGCTATTACATCTGGCACTGTTTCCAAACTTCACACTCTGCAGGTGTCAAAAACACCTGGAAACTTGAGTAAGCTTAAAAAAATTATTTTAAAGCTCCCTAAAATTTTACAGGTTGAAATAAAATGGTAAACTCAATGGATGGAAACACTCATAAGTCTTAGGGTACCTTTACACGAGGCTACATTTCTAGGGTGGCTACAGGTAACTTACTGGTGGCAGTGAAATCATGGAGACAAGGTTCTATCTTGTTGCTGTGTACAAATGGAATAATCTCTCCATGATTTCACTGCAACCAGTAAGTTACCTGTAGCCACCCTAGAAATGTAGCCGCGTGTAAAGGTACCCTTAAGGTTAGATGTTTTTCCCAGCCAGCAGGTCTTCCGGCAAGTGTTTTGGCCTCAAACAATCAGAAAGTTTTAGAGCCATTCTAAATTTTGAACTTTTTAGAGTCACAATCACCAATTTTTTAGTAAATTGTTTGGGTTTCTGATCGCGAACATAATGTGCTATGTTAATGCCGAATTTAAAATGGGTGAACATGTTCTCTCATCTCTACTCTCAAATGGACACAATCAGCCTTATGAGAATTCATTAGATATGTCGGGTTATGGATGTTGAAAAACCACTGGAGTTGTGCTGGAAGCACAGTGACCACATGATATTTCATCTTTCAATACATTCATTTTCAGTTTCGTATTCTGTCTAACTTTAATAAAATTAGGATAAATTTATTCAGAGGAACTTGTTGCAGGTGGAGGACACCCTCATGGAGCTAGTGGGATGGCCATCCTAAATTTCAGATAGAGGGCCACCTCAGGACCCTCCCAAAGATATGGTAGAGGACCAATTGTGGACCCTACAAAATATATAACTGAGGGCCACCTGATGGCCCTCCAAAAACTCTGGTTTAAAGCCAGCCGAGACCTCTGCTAAATTTATGTGCCTGTCGAGCCCTTGCAAAGAGTGGACTAATATTGTATTGTGCAATAGGTATGTAAAACATAACGTTTACTTAGTATACCTCTAAAAAGGAGAAAAAACTCCCAAATAATAATTAAAAAGTGTGTGGTGCTCATACACTCAAATCAGTGGTGCACAAATTGAAAGCTATAACATCACGTTTGAGAAGGACACAAGCTCAAATGATCCCCCGTAAACGGTCAAAAAGGAAATTAGTCCCACAGAAATGGCAATCAAGTGTACATTAGAACCTACTAGCTGAACATAAAAGGAGTATGTCCACATTCTCTCTCTAAATGAACAGTGGTTCTGTGAGTAAAAATTATATACATTCATGGATATATGAAAATTAGAACAGTTTCTCCCAATTCATGGGAGTCCTCAGTCCTCTGATGTCCTTCCACACATCCAGGGAACTGGTTTATGCAGCATGAGGCTAAATCAGCTTTGTGTGTAGAAAGCCAGGATGCTGCTGTCCCCCTGATGAGCCCTAAGGGCAAAACATTGGGAGGCACCTGGGCATCTTTGAGGGCTAACCACAGCTAGAGTTTCACGGCAGGAGTTTTTGTATATGAGGGACAATAAGCTCTTCCTTTGTAAGGTTAAGAGTGTACCTTGCAAAATGTCATGACTCACCTTTACGGGTTTCCCTGAATGTGTGTAAGGATGCCAGAGGTCTGATGACTGCCATGAATTGGGTGAGAATGTTCTAATTTTTTGAGGTATGCTTAGTAAAGTTACATTTTATATACCTATTGCACAAAAGGCTATTACTACAGTATATGTCCACCATATTGTGTTTTTGAACCTAGGTTCATTGGTCCATGGGGTATCTTTAAATCCTATGCTATATCGTAAACAGTAGAGTAAGTAGCAGGTTGTATTGCAAATAAGGGAAAAAACAAACCTATTTGAATCATTTTCCATTGCGAGTGTGAACTGAGCATTAGTATGAACTGGAGCAAGTGTGTGACTTGAGATTCAGTGACTTTGGATTCAGGGAGTTTAGAAGGGAGGAATTTGTGCTGAATTGCTGGTTGTATTTGTTTATTTATTTAACAGTTCTGTTTGGTGCAATCCTAATTAGGAAATGTGCTCCATTATTGACAATGCCATACAGTGTATATCTTGTCTCATGTATGCAATCCTTGAACAGCTATTCGAGGGAAGCCAAGGTGCTGGATCTAATTGAGCAGCAGACAACACTGAGATCCATACACAATATTGAAAGGAGTCTGCTGCTCACTGTGCAGTTGCTCACTGGGATAGAAGTGGGGTGACAATTATGCAGGGTAGATCAAAGAGGGCCAGGGAAGCTAGTCCTGATCTGGCACATCCCAATAAGTTTGCTAAGTTGGCAGATGAGGTGGTGTCAATACAGGGGTAGCAGCACTGCAGCAAGGCGTGTCCTCTGAATGCTGAAGGAGTGTCTCCTCCAGTAAGGATGGAAATAGGAGACCAGGGCAGGCCAGACAGGTGCTTTCAGTGGGGGGCTCAATTATTAGGGGAACAGATAGGACAATCTGTCACAAAGACAGGATCGCCGAACAGTGTGTTGCCTTCCTGATGATCGATTTCGGCACATCGCTGTTTGGGTTGACAGATTACCTGGAGGGGCTGATGACGACCCAGTAGTCAGGGTGCACTTTGGCACAAATGACAAAGTTTGAGGTAGGTGTAAGATCCTTAAAGATGATTTCAGGCTGTAAGCTTAAATTAAGGCTGTAAGCTTAAATTAAGTACCTCCAAGATCGTAATTCTGAAATTTTCCTTGTACCACGTGCTACACCAGAGAGGCAACAGAAGATTAGGGAGATAAATAAGTGTCTCAGGAATTATTATAGGAAGGAGGCTTTTGGGCTTGTGGAGAACTGGGCTGATTTCTCTGTTGGCTACAGGTTCTACGCTAGGGATGGGCTGTATTTCAATTAGGAGGGTGCAACTGTGCTAAGGGAGAAAATGGCTAGAACGTTGGAGGAGTGTTTAAGATAGGGGTTGGGGAGGTTATTCACTGTAATGAAGGGGAAGTGTAAGAATTTTGGCTTTTCCAGGTTGCTTTTTGTGTCTCCTCTGCTTTATCCAAGATGACATCTGCTACCTCTTCATGTCCATGCCTTTCTGCTTATATAAGCTTTGGTCTGACATCCAGGCCTTTCTTGGTTATTTTGCTTGAAACTCTGGATCCTCAGTGCATTTACTGACTTCTGCACGATCTCTAGCTAGTCAGCTCTTTTCATCTTCTCTGAAGAATTCTGCTCTGCTGACCTTCACCTACACCTGGTTTGCCTTCCAGGATCAAGTTGTGCTCTGTCTGGGTTGTTTGTGCTGTGGTTTCCGCCAGCCAGCTGTGCTTCACATAAGCTTTGTTTTATGAAAGCTCTGCTGCAGTTTATCAGTTTTTTTTTATATATTATTTGCAGTTGCAATGCTCAGTACTCTCGGGACTTGGGACTTAATTGCTCTGCACTGCATTTAGTTCTGGACTGTGTATTCAAAGACCGGGTATGTACTACTACCTAGAGACTATTTTCATTACCGGTGACTTGTTTAGTGAGCTGTTTATTGAAATACTTTATAAACTTTGCCCTCCTTATAGTTTGCCCTGTTCCTTGTTTGCTGCATCACCATTTGAACTTGTTCCATGCACGTAGATAAATACAGACATGAATGATCATACCTTGTCTCATTCTTGTCTTGCCCTATGCTACCAGATTCCTTTAAGAATCCAAATAGTTGTTTCTACAGGAAATCCAAGCCTTTTAAAGGAATTTGCTGGTGCAATGACTATGGAGACATGGGTAGAGTAACTGTTTGCTATGATTAACTCTTTACAAAATGATGTGGATGCTCTGCAAGACAAGCTTGGAGAAACGGAGTCTCAGACCAATCAAAACAAGCAGTTATTTGGACAGGCACTTCAGGACTTGTGTACTTGAATGGTGGCTCAGAAAGCGTTATCCCAAGGGTAACTGCTGCCAGCTACGGTAACATTTCCACAGTTCAGATTTAATGATGACCGTGATAAATTTTGCAGATTTGTAAATCAATGTATTTTGTTTTTTGATGTGCATGCTGATCATTTTCATACTGATAGATCTAAAATCTTTTGTATAATCATGCTGCTTACATCACGAGAGTTATGCTTGGCAAATTCTATGATCGAAAATCATGATCCTTGTTTGAATAATCTGGATGATTTTTGGCTGCTGTCGTTAATATTTGAGGATCTCAATTGCTGCGCCTCAAGTGAGATTGCCTTATTGTCATTACATCGGGGTAAATGTTCTGTGATTGAATATGCTACCGAATTTAGATGATTACTGATTGACACCAATTGGGACTGTTACGCTTATTTGCCCACTTTTAGGAGAGGCTTATCTAGTACAATCAAGGATGAGCTGGCCCTTGGTGAGTCTCCACAGGGGCTAGAAATGTTTATTCAACATTTTGTACTCCTAGATATTCATCCTACTGGACACAGACAGGAGAAATATGCAGTATTGAATTGTATCACTAACTATTTCCTTCCTTCTAAAGAAAATACAGGTAAAGCATCTCAGGAGGCAAAAGTGGTTCCTATGCAGGTCGACTCCTTGCAGAAATGTGAAAGTAATGAGCATCGGCAGCATCAATTCCGAGAGAGCCTATGCTTCTACTGCGGCCAATCTGACAACTTCATAATCAACTGACCGAAGTGGCCACATAGGGTCATAGCAGTTGTAGGGGATTGTGATAATATTGATACTGAATCTGATATGTCCGAGATTAACTTGCCGCTAACTGCAGTGTTTTACTCTCTATCTATGATAGCACCTTCTAAAGAGCAAAAGGAAAATAACTCGCACTAATCACTCCTTATTAAGATCTTGTGTTTGGAACAGAGGATTTCTAGTGCGCTATGATAGACTCTGGTACAGGGGGTAACTTTATGAATTTTTCATTTGCTAAGGAACATGGCATTGAAGCACAACAGACAGCTTCTCCGGTGTTAGGACTTTGGATCTTCTATTGACATTCCGTGCATCTTGCCTCATTTTAAGATAGTGTCCGCTGCTTTGTTCCTGTTCATGTGATCCTCCTCTCTGCCTTTATAAACTTCAGCTTCCTGTTTAGTCATGCTCAAGTATTTAGTTTGAATTCCTGGCTTCCTGTGCTGTACTAGTCTGCTCCATCTCCTGCTGACCCGATTCAGCTTTTCCAGCAAATGCAATTACACTCCAGCAACCTCACCTGCCTTCACTTACTCTCCTGCTTTCAGTTGCCTTTGCTTATTTCCCTGACTTTGTTTCTGTTTCACCAAGCCCTGTGTAATAGTTTTGTAGGAAACAAATCTGATAACGTAGGACAATGACGAAACAGAGACAGGCAATCCTAGATTGGCCATTACCAAGTAACATTAAGGGAGTTTAATGTTTCATCAGTTTCGCCAATTGCTATAGATATTTCATTCAAACATTTCCAAGATTCGATTTATCATGCTGTTGACTAAGGTTGGTTTCAACTCCCCATTTGCGGCCAAAAACAATCTAAAAATGCACTAGCAGAGAGCAGCCAGACGCCACTGGATGGAGCAGACTCAGTTGTGGACGATAAAGCCATCCCAACCTGTCAAAGCATGGTTTGCCAAGCACTCAAAGTCTGCAGCCATAGGGCGCCATTCACATTGATACAAATAATGCAGATATCTGCAGGCTCCCACCGGTCCCTGCCACCAGACCAAATGAGCAGCGAGGATCAATTTTACTGCACCACTGAATGAATGACACCCCATGGAGCCCAGCAGCCCCCTGCAAAAAATAAAAAAGTGCAAAAAGTTTTTTTATGATAACAAAAAAACTATTTAGTGAGGCATTGGTTAGATGCATTGGCCAAGACACTGTAAACTCATAACCCACGTCACGGGTCCTCACACTTACGAGTCCTATCAAAATACAAAAACTACTCATGGCACGGGCAGCAATAGAAAAAACTCACCATTTGCGGCCAAAAACAAATCCAAAAATGCACTTCAGTTGCCTTTGCTTATTTCCCTGACTCTGCTTCTGTTTCACCAAGCCTTGGGTAATAGTTTTGTAGGAAACAAATCTGATAGCGTAGGACAATGACGGAACAGAGACAGTTTTTAGTTCAAATCTATATTGTACACAAATTACCAAGCAAAACACAATGTAGAAAATAATACAAAAACAAGACATGGCCAACAGCGGTACGAGTCCACAGGATAAACAGTTCTATTAAGTGCAAGGCCAGTACAGGATAAGTCCTAGAACCTTGTTCACACAGAGAAAGGTTAATAACAAACCAGTTCTCACAACACAAGTTGACATTGAGAAAGGCCCAATTATGATTTAGTCCTTTGTGACACAGTTCAGATTGGCGTGGTAAACTTATGGTTTTAGTCCTAGTACTCAATTCTGAATAAACATGGCCAGATTAAGATATAGTCCTTGAAACAAGTTCACATAATAAGGAAAGTCAAGAATTTAAGCTATGCAGTGCTGTGTTGGTTGTGGAGCCCACTGGGACCGGGTACTCGGTACCGGATTCAAAAAATCCCTTGTAAAATATAAAAGGCCCTCCAAAACAACATATACTTCATATAAAAACAACAACCCAGGAGTCAGGCCAAAGTTCAAAGACAAAGTGCACTTTATTAAAATGACAACATAAGTGCCGTAATAAAAGTGATGCAAAACAGCCCACAAGATAGGTGACCACATGAAACATGCACAATACAGACTGATATATCAAAGCATCCTGCTGCCTGTCCAATAACAGATAACCAATATAATGCCCCAAAACTGGGTGCACAACAGGCATATGAATTGCAAGTACAGTCAAAAAATCAATTCATGGGTCTAAATATTACCTATCAGTGGCCGCCGCCTCCTTACGCGTTTCGCCAGGCTTCTTCCGGGGGGGGGGGGGGTGACCATGGAGGGGAAACCCGGTCTTTATATACATAAGTATGGATTTCTCAGCATCTGTCGTCACTTCCGGTAATTAATCCGGAAGTGACGGACGTTCTAGCGTTACCTCCGATATTAACCGCGTTGCTACGGACCTGCCAATACGCTGCATGAGCTGTGAGATAAGCGGCACGTCACTTCCGCCCTCACAGCAGCGTCTCTGCGTCTCATCACGTGATACGCTCCGGAACACATGACCGGCCAAGTCATAGACTACGCCCACACTTGTCAATTACAAGTATAGGAAGGGAGTGTAGATTGTCTGCACACTGCCTAGAGATAGACAAATTAGCCACGCTTCCACAGCAGCGTGCAGGCAAAGAAAACAACTAAATCCACTCCCCAAAAAAGTCCAAACTAGGGACATGGCTCAAATAGATAAATTAATATACGGAGGTGCAAAATACATAGAATAAAAATACAAATACAAATACAGAGATATGATTGGAATCCAATAACATTCCCAATCCTAAAAGAAGACAGCACAACAAAGTGCAAGGTGCCCACATGTATACATACCTAAAAACACACACACATCCATCCTACACCGGACCGGGGTACTGCTGTCACGGCTGTCCTGGTCCGGACCGTGTCCCGGATTCGCACAAGTAAATGGGGTGTATTTACAAGGGATTAGGTTTGTCGTGACGCCACCCCCGGGTTGTGGTCAGGGTGACCACCGCTGCTGCAGAACCTCCGGGGATGATGTTTGGCAGCTGTAGATGGAACGGCTCCCCGCAGGTAGAGCCTGGTTCCCCGGGCAGTGGTAATTAAAGTCTGTGATGGTTGTTATAGATGTTACAGGAAAGTAGAGGTAGTAGTAGAGATGATGAGAGTGGAGGCAATGGCAGTTTATGAGGGATAGTAGGGTTTCAGCACAAGGATGACACACACTCACGTTTGTTGTCGTTTTCCAAGTCTTTACTGTGCAGATGATAAAGCAGAGTATTGTCCACGGAGTCTGTACCAGGGCTGGGTTGCTCCCACCCTGACCGGGTCCTTGGCTTCCTACTTCTGCGCTTTGTGTGTGGCCCTGCTGCCGCTTTTACCTGAACTGCTGACCCTGTCTCCACTCACGGGTACCAATCTGCTAGGCAACTTGAGTCCTCTGTGTCACTGACCCCTCCGTGTTGCTTTGCTATGGTACAGTGAAGATGGTGGACCTTCACTATTCCAGTATTCACTGTCCTGTCTGTCTCAGGCACAGCATCGGATCGGGTATCCGCCCTAAGCGCTTCTCCGGGGTGAGTTCAGGGTAATTCCTTGTCCCGGGTGTGTTCCTCTGTTTCTCTGTCTCCTTCCCTCAGACCTCTCAGGACCTCCACTCCAACTCGACTCTCCTCCAGACTCAACTCACTAACTCAACTAAACTCAAACTAAACTCAAAACTTACTAACTGTCACTCCTGCTCTGAGGTAAACAACATTAGCTCTTCCCACTCTTGCAGGTGCCACCTAAGCTCCTTCCACTTTCTAGTGTAGTGTTGTGTGGGGAGCAAACCTGTGTTGCTGTTTCTGTGGCGTGGCACATTAACCCTTGGGGTGCCACATTAGAAAACACAGTGCTGGAGTGTCCTGGAAAATACACTGCAACAAGCAAAACAGTATACAGTTAGTAAGGCTTACTGTAGTCCATACAGAGCTGGCAGCGGGTAGATCTCTGGAAGGCACAATATAACTGCAGGAGAAGAACTAAACAGCACAGAGTATGTGATTGCCAAGCAGGAATGCAGAGCAGTCTGAGAGTCAGAAGCAGGTGATTACACAGCTGAGCAAAAGCAGGAATAAAAAATACTCGAGCACTGGTCAGGAACACGGACTGAACTTATAAAGCAGGAAAGGCAGGAATCACATAGACATAGTGAAGCAGAAAACTCCATTTTTACATAGAATGAGGAATCACTGAAGGTAGCCTGGAAAAGCTGGAAATCCTGACACCCTGTGTTAATTAAGCCACATGTGCCCTGCCAGCACTTATTGAACTATTGTTTATTGTGCAGATGCATCACTCTGGAAATTTGGGACTCTTTTAAAGCTGCACTGTGCTAATACCTTTTGGACTTTTTTCTATGGATTCCCATTCCCAGGTCTCTAGGTGTATAAGATTTTTAGACTATTTTCTCTATCGGTTTCTCCCTGTGAGGATTATTTCTAGAGACTTCCTTATTTATGTTATCATGCTGGAACTATTTCCAGAGACTTTTAGTTGTTAAAGGAATCCTGTCACCTCCAAAATACCTCATAAGCTAGCAAAACGTCCCTGCAGCATATTATCACTAATCCCACACTCCTTTTGTCTCAAAAAAGCATCCTGTGAAAGTGGAGAAAACGTTTTATAACTTACTCATTAGCAATGTTAATTAGCAGGGACTATATTCTTTAGCCCCTAGGGTGGGCCCTCTTCGTCATAAGATCATGCCCTAATAGGCGTGATTTTCTATTCAAATTGTATTCAGCGCCTCCCTGCTCTCCACGGCGCTGTAAAGGCTGTAATGACGCGAATCGCGTCATTTCCGGCATCGGGTGACGTCAGTACACCCGCACCGTTCTGTAGGCTTCAAGCACCGCATTGCGCATGCGGTGCTTGAAGCAGAATACAGCGGCAAAGGACACAGGACAATTTACAATATGATATAAACAAGTTACATAGAAACAAAAGGGATTAAAATAAGAAAACTACTAAATCTTTGTCACGCGGTGACATTTACAAGCTTAGGGAGGGAAGAATCTCCTGAGAAGATATATGATTCAGCCTCACAGCTACAGGACTCACTGTGTTCTTCATTGGGGTCTGAATGCCGTTCCAATTCCAGGTATCTGCCTTTATCTTATTGGGACTCCCACCCAGCTCATCTCACAGAAATGGGCTGTCACTGGAAGGTACAAATGATCCTGAAAATCATCAATTTCCAGTTTTTCCTCATATCTTGGGCCTGGGCCCTCACACACAAAATATCTAGACGTCATTCTTCTGCTTGTGATTTTATCCTTCCATTGAGTCCAAACTCAATGGAAGGAGTTGCGATATGCTGATGATTATTATGCTGTGCATAACCCAAAATGTGTGCATTCCAAAAATCTAGTTGATGTAATTATGGCAGTAATATGTTATTAAATGTGGCCTTAAGTGTTTGTGGCTGGAAGACAAAGAACTTACATTTTCTGGTTTTCCCTCCAAGCTCTTATCCTTGAAGCCATATTCTTTACAGCCATATACTGCATTCTGCAGGCTTGCTAATTGCCTGAAGAGAGGGGAAAATTAACAGAGAGAGGGGCTGCATGTAGGATTTGGTTCTACAGAAATAAAAAGTTGGAGGATTAGATTGTCAGCTTTTATGAAGTGAAAAACATATATTAGTGTATTTTCCTGACAGTTTTTTAATAGTCTCCAAATATAATGGAAGCGGCATAGAATATCCTTATAAAGCAAATAGATGTAGGAACTAATCATGGAGAAGTCATTATTAGGGATGATTTTAACAACCGTGAAATACATTGGAGAACAGAAACCTGCAGTTCCAGCAAAGGAAATAGGCTATTCACAACTATGTAAAGGCCATTTCACACACACAGATATCTGAGTCCAATATCTGAACAGATCTCTGGTTGCAGTGAAATCATGGATACATTGTTCCATGTTGTACACAGCCACAACATGGAGCAATGTATCCATGATTTCACTGCAACCAGAGATCTGTTCAGATATTGGACTCAGATATCTGTGTGTGTGAAGTGGCCTTGAGACACTTACTTTTCACAACTGGTTCAAGACCCAACAAGAAGGGGACAATGCTAGACCTAATATTAACCAAAAGGCCAGACCATATATCAAATATACAGTTTGGGGGTCCCTTGGGTAATAGTAATCACAAAATAATACGTTTTTATGTATCCTTTACTAGAATGTATAGCAGAGGGGTTACAAGGACACTAAACTTCAGGAATACATATTTCCAACAGTTGAGAGATGATCTTAGTGCTATGAACTGGGATGATGTCCTGAGACATAAAAGTACACAAAGCAAATGAGAGCAAATTATTAGCATTCTGAATAGGACCTGTGCACAATTTATACCCTATGGGAATAAGCATGCTAGAAATAGGAGGAAACCACTATGGCTAAATAGAGCTGTAATGGTCGCAATAAGTGACAAAAAGAAAAGAGAATTAAAGCAAGTAGGTAGTGATGAGACATTAAATGATGATAGAAAATTAAATACGTTCTGTAAAAATCAAATGCAGGTAGCAAAGATTGAGACAGAGAGACTCATTGCCACTGAAAGTAAAAATAACTACATAAATAGTAAGAAACTGAAAAATGATAGTGTTGGCCCCTTAAAAATATTATGGGTGAAATGGTGGATGAGGGAAAAAAAAACAATATGCTAAATGCATTTTTTTCAACATCACCGTATATACTCGCGTAAAAGCCGAGTTTTTCAGCCCAAAAATTGGGCTGAAAAGTCCCCCCCTCAGCTTATACGCGAGTCACTGGGTATTTGCTTGGGGGGTGCTGTGACCGGGGGCTGGATGAGGCAGGAGGGGGCCGCAGTGACCGCGGGCGGTCACGTGGGGCCACCACATTAGTGTAATGAATATGCACGACATCCCCCGTCCATCAGCAGCGGGGGGATGCCGTGCATATTGCACTACACTGGCCCCCAGCAGTAATACACAGTCCCCCCTCCTTATTATGTGTCCCCCAGGCTGCGGCACCTGTCAAAATAACAAACATTTTATACATCACCTTTCCGGCGCAGCTCCTCTGCTCCCGGCTTCTTCCTGCTTGTGCCGGTGTCATGTGACCAGGCGCAGCTGATGACGTCATCTCCTGTGCCCGGTCACAGCACTAGAAGCCGGGACAAGCAGGAAGAAGCCGGGAGCAGAGGAGCTGCGCCGGAAAGGTGATGTATAAAATGTTTGTTATTTTGACAGGTGCCGCAGCCTGGGGGACACATAATAAGGAGGGGGGGCTGTGTATTACTGCTGGGGGCCAGTATACTACTGCAGAGGGGGCCTGTATACCACTGCACAGCGGCCTGTATACCATTGCACAGGGGCCTGTATACCACTGCAGAGGGGGCCTGTATACTACTGCAGAGGGGGCCTGTATACCACTGCAGAGGGGGCCTGTATACTACTGCAGAGGGGCCTTTATACCACTGCAGAGGGGGCCTGTATACCGCTGCAGAGGGGGCCTGTATACCGCTGCTGAGGGGCCTGTATACCGCTGCTGAGGGGCCTGTGTACCGCTGCTGAGGGGCCTGTGTACCGCTGCTGAGGGGCCTGTATACCACTGCTGAGGGCCTGTATACCACTGCTGAGGGGTGCTATATACCAGTGACGGGGGCTATATAATAGGATGGGGGTATGCTGCATTTCATGCCCTAGGCTTATACGCGAGTCAATAACTTTTCCCAGCTTTTGGGGGCAAAAGCAGGGGGGTCGGCTTATACACGGGTCGGCTTTACACGAGTATATACGGTATTTACAAAAGAAAATCCCATGACAGACAATATGATCAGTGATACCATAAATTCTCCATTAAGTGTTACCTGTCAGCAGAAAGTATGTCACCATCTAAAAATCACTAAAGTTGACATATCCATGGGCCCGTATAACATACACCCCTGAGTACTGCAGGAATTAAGTACTGTCATAGACCATTATTTTTACATTTCCAAGATTCGATAATAACAGGGTCTGTACCACAGGACTGGCGCATAGCTAATGTGGTACCAATATCCAAAATGTGGTGCCAAGGGGACAGAAACTGAGCCTGGAAATTATAGGACGGTAAATTTAACCTCTACGGCAGGTAAAATCTTGGTAATTCTGATATACTGGAGTATATCAAGAAGAATAAACCCATAAGAGTTTATGAGGGATCAGTCCTGTCCAAACTAATTTTATCAGCTTCTATGAGAGGTAGGTTCTAGACTGGCCAGAGAAATGCAGTGGACATTGTATATATGGACTTTTCAAAAGCTTTTGATACGGTGACATGTGGCACCTCTGCGGGGGAATACCACAGGATCCACCAGTGCAAGGAGGGAATTACACCTTGGTTCGCACAGCACACAACACATTCCACCCCAGACCTGAAGGGGGAACTCTACTGGCTGCCTTAAGCCAGATCCCCCTTAAAACATCCAGGCCTGAGGGGAGGAGTTAGTCAGTCCCAACAGTCAGTCCCAGGAGAGAGTCTGAGGAGAGAGGTGTGAGGAGCTAGTCACTGGGAAGGATCCAGGCCCAGGACCAGGGACCACTGACCGCTGTGTTGCACCCTAGGGGAAGGGTCGGAGGCAAGCGAAGAAACAGGGAGTCAAGAAAAAGGAACCGGTTGCTATAGCCTTTAGTACACCAGACACCGCAGTCCGACGCTGATACCATTTATTGCTACAGCAAAAGCCCGGAGGTCTCAAGAGAAGTTCACCCCTGAAGAGAACAAGTAAGAGACGCTAAACTGACCAAGTATAGGACCAGGGGCCATAGGAGAAACAGGGACCCTGCACAAGGACCTCATTGTCAGTTTAGGATAAAGCCCAGACAGGGAGAAGACGCAGTGGGTTCAGGCTCAGACAGGACTCATCCCAAACCACAGAGCACAGACACAGAGGAGGTCTCATAACTTTCTAAGCTGGAAGCCCCAAGTTGCACCGGACACCTGGTCAATACTCTGGACTGTACCTGTTACCCTGTCACCGGTAAAAGGTACCGAAACAACAATTCCTGTGAGCGTGTGTGCCTGATTAACCGCCGCAATTCCCGCCTTGTCTGTAAGGATGCAACTACTTCTCCCCTCATCTATCCCCGCTGCCCTGAGGTAAAGCTCCACCTGTGGGGAGCTGTACCCCAGCTCTGCTGCACCCACCATCACCTCAGCGGCCGACTACAGCGATGGTATACCCGTTACCAGGTACCACCATAGGTGGTGTCACATTAACAATCCTCTTTATTCCCCACCGTTCCCGCCATTGAGGGTCCAGGGCAGGGGACCAGGGACCGACCAGCCGTGATCCCCCATCAAAGCCGCCATCAGCCCCGGTACCCGAGTACCCCATACCCTGTCGACCGCCTCAGACACAAAAAAGGTTGATACATAAAATGAGAATGATAGGGGAATATATGTGTAACTGGGTTAAGAACTAGCTCAGTGATAGAAAACAAAGGGTGGTACCTTTCTAATGATCTTTTTACACCTAGGCCTGAGACCGGGACAAGGAGACATCTTCTATGTCTTGAGGAAAGAAGGTTTAACCTTAATTACAGATGCATATTCTTTGCTGTCAGAGCAGTGAGACTATGGAATTCTCTGCCATATGAGTTCAATGAGTTAGTCGCTATTAAAATTTGGCCTGGATGCCTTTCTTGAAAAAAATATGATCGGTTATATATACTAGATTCTTTGATAGGGCGTTGATCCAGGGAACTAGTCTGAGTGCTGTATGTGGAGTCGGGAAATAATTTTTTTCCCCAATGTGGAGCTTAGTGTTTGCCACATGGTTTTTTTTTACCTTATTCTGGATCAACATGTTAGGCTATGGGTTAAACTAGATGGACTTAAAGTCTAGTTTCTACCTTAAAAACTATGAAATTATGAGTTATTATTGCTGAGGAATGCAGTTCATCAACTAAGGATATCAGTTTAAGCTGAGCCTATTGCCGTATAACGCAGCACTGGTGCAGTGTTTTCTACTTTTTACTGATAGGGAGGGTAATTCAGACTAGGCTGAGGACCTAGAGGAGGGGTGGCTGCAGAATTTCTGGTAAAGGGTCACCTTTGGGCTCTCCCAAATGTATATGTGAGGGAGGGTTCTCCCAAATGTATGGTAGATAACCCCTTGACGGACCTCCCAAAAGTAAAGTTGAGCACCACCTGCCCGCCCTCTGAAAATTAAGAGTCATGGTCGCATGATGACTAAATGAACATGGTGGTGGAGGAGGAAGAGTGCAAAACCCAGAATACCAATGGGCATGTTGTAACTGGTATTGTAAAGTGCTGGGGAATACGTTTTTGCTTTCTCTAAACAAATGATGTATGAATGAGGGCCCTCGCAAATGTATGGTAGAGAGCCCCCTCAGAGCCCTCCAAAAACTCAGCTTGAAAATTTGTAGTGTGAGCTGCATGATGACAACGTGGATATGGTGGTGGAAGAAGAGAAGGAGGAGGGCCATTCATCATCAATGGAAACCTCAATGCCACTGGATATCTGAAATTGCTAGATGATTCAGATATCCAGTGGCATTGAGGTTTCCATTGATGAAGAATGGTCCCACTATCTTTGTACCCCATATACCACAAAATACCATCACTGTTTATGTTCCAACAGTCTTGGAGGGATCTATCCACTGTGGGTTAGTGTCACACCAATAGTGATGGTTTTGTTTATCAACTTCACCATTCACAGAAAAGTTTGCCTTATCACTCATCTGAAGGCAATTGTCTATGCTGTGAAGAAACGAGATGTGCAGCATCTGAAACAACGGATACTGGAAGCCTGAGCTAGCATTTCTTCTGCGGTGTTGCTCTAAGTGTGTCAAGAGTGGGCGAAGAGGGTTGCATTGACAATCCAACACAATGGGCAGCACTTTGAACACATTTTCACATTTTATAAGTGGTCATAAATGTGTAAATAACTCATGAAAGAATAAAGTTATGTTAAAATCAAGCACACAATTTTTTTTCTTATGACATTCTCAATAAGTTTGATGTGTCACATGACCCTCTTCCCATTGAAAAAAATAAAGTTGGATCCAAAATGGCTGACTTCAAAATGGCTGCTATGGTCACCACCCATCTGGAAAGGTTTTCCCTCTCCCATATACTAATGTGCCACAAACGGGAAGTTGATACCACCAACCATTCCCATTTTATTTAGGTGCCTCCATATAAATGACCCACCCTGTATAATCAGCAATATTAATATGCTTATCTTGAGCAATAACGAAACAGTCACCATCTTCATAATCTCTTCAGCTCATTTTCAGGAGTTTATATTCAACAACGTCTCTGGCAAATGTCATCTGCAGGCACAAAGTCATTAGGACAAATGACCTGTTGTCAAGTACTGACAAGAACAAAATGTATACTTGCTTAAAATCTGTGCATCTGCTGCTATTGAACTCTGCCAAGCCTGCAAGACAGCAGCCTATTTTTTCCTGGCAGCCATCTGGGAGACAAGACAACTGATCACTGCTGTTAGTGTTCAGTATTCAATATGCTGCATCAAGGCGTGCAATTCATCATCGATACATTGTGTTTGAGAACCTAGCAAAAATTAGGTACCAGGTTATTTTCATATAATGTTCTCATTGCATTTCCTTTTAATCCTTAACAATATTTGTGAGCTGCTCAATATGAAACTTTGCCCTATTAAATGTAATACCCAATATTACCAGGGATCTTTCTGTGGTATAAAAGTCTCTATATGTGATATAACAATATTTTACTAAATTCCTTATGACCTCAGGGTGTCTTCTGTAGCAATATTTTTTTTTAAGAAAGAAGCCAGTATTGCTCCCAATACAACAGCAGTTCATGTTAGATTCTAGATTTTCTTTTTATTAATAGGGACACTGCCATGCAAATCTATCTATTATATAAAAGCCGAAGGCCACTTCCGGAGAACCCGAAGGGTTACTTCCGTGACGGCCTCCGACCATGCTGCTGACGTCACAGTGCAGTGTAGCCGCGCGGAACTTTCCGTGCAGCTACAGGCACCGGCGTTTCAACGTTCCGCTCGCCCCCCTCACTACTCTCATCAAACACACACACAGCCTCTCACTACAGTCCTCCCAAACACACACACACCATCACAACCACATCACACATACACACACACACCCACACAAACACACACACACACTCCAGTATACTTACCCCGCCGCCATCCCGCTACACGGCTCCCGGCGTGGCTCCGCCCACCTCGCCGGCGTGGCTCCGCCCACCTCGCGTCACTCCCGCCGTGGCTCCCCCTGCCCACCTCGCGTCCTGTCCCCCCCCCCCCCCCGCCGCCGGGCTCTCCGCCCACCTCGCTCTCACCCCGCCGCGGCTCCGCCACCTAGCTGCGCTGACCACAGAGCGCCCCAGTCCTGCGCTGACCACAGAGCCCCCGTCCTGCGCTGACCACAGAGCCCCCGTCCTGCGCTGACCACAGAGCCCCCGTCCTGCGCTGACCACAGAGCCCCCGTCCTGCGCTGACCACAGAGCCCCCGTCCTGCGCTGACCACAGAGCCGCCGTCTGCGCTGACCACAGAGCCGCCGTCCTGCCCCAGAGCCCCCGTCCTGCGCTGACCACAGAGCCCCGTCTTGCGGCTGACCACAGAGCCCCGTCCTGCGCTGACCACAGAGCCCCCGTCCTGCGCTGACCACAGAGCCCCGTCCTGCGCTGACCACAGAGCCCCGTCCTGCGCTGACCACAGAGCCCCCGTCCTGCGCTGACCACAGAGCCCCCGTCCTGCGCTGACCACAGAGCCCCCGTCCGGCGCTGACCACAGAGCCCCGTCCTGCGCTGACCACAGAGCCGCCGTCCTGCACCAAAGCCCCCGTCCTGCGCTGACCACAAAGCCCCCTCTTGCGCTGACCACAGAGCCGCCGTCCTGCGCTGACCACAGAGCCGCCGTCCTGCGCTGACCACAGAGCCCCGTCCTGCGCTGACCACAGAGCCCCGTCCTGCGCTGACCACAGAGCCCCGTCCTGCGCTGACCACAGAGCCCCCGTCCTGCGCTGACCACAGAGCCCCGTCCTGCGCTGACCACAGAGCCCCCGTCCTGCGCTGACCACAGAGCCCCCGTCCTGCGCTGACCACAGAGCCCCCGTCCTGCGCTGACCACAGAGCCCCCGTCCTGCGCTGACCACAGAGCCGCCGTCCTGCGCTGACCACAGAGCCGCCGTCCTGCGCTGACCACAGAGCCCCTGTCCTGCGCTGACCACAGAGCCCCCGTCCTGCGCTGACCACAGAGCCCCCGTCCTGCGCTGACCACAGAGCCCCCGTCCTGCGCTGACCACAGAGCCCCCGTCCTGCGCTGACCACAGAGCCCCTGTCCTGCGCTGACCACAGAGCCGCCGTCCTGCGCTGACCACAGAGCCGCCGTCCTGCGCTGACCACAGAGCCGCCGTCCTGCACAGAGCCGCCGTCCTGCGCTGACCACAGATGCGCCGTCCTGCGCTGACCACAGAGCCCCCGTCCTGCGCTGACCACAGAGCCCCGTCCTGCGCTGACCACAGAGCCCCCGTCCTCTGCTGACCACAGAGCCCCCGTCCTCTGCTGACCACAGAGCCCCCGTCCTGCGCTGACCACAGAGCCCCCGTCCTGCGCTGACCACAGAGCCCCCATCCGGCGCTGACCACAGAGCCGCCGTCCTGTGCTGACCACAGAGCCGCCGTCCTGCACAAAGCCCCCATCCTGCGCTGACCACAGAGCCCCCCTCTTGCGCTGACCACAAAGCCCCCGTCCTGCGCTGACCACAGAGCCGCCGTCCTGCGCTGACCACAGAGCCCCCGTCCTGCGCTGACCACAGAGCCCCCATCCTGCGCTGACCACAGAGCCCCCGTCATGCGCTGACCACAGAGCCCCCGTCCTGCGCTGATCAGAGAGCCCCCGTCCTGCGCTGACCACAGAGCCCCCGTCCTGCGCTGACCACAGAGCCGCCGTCCTGCGCTGACCACAGAGCCGCCGTCCTGCGCTGACCACAGAGCCGCCGTCCTGCACAGAGCCGCCGTCCTGCGCTGACCACAGAGCCCCCGTCTTGCGCTGACCACAGAGCCCCCGTCCTGCGCTGACCACAGAGCCCCCGTCCTGCGCTGACCACAGAGCCCCCGTCCTGCGCTGACCACAGAGCCCCCGTCCTGCGGACCACAGAGCCCCCGTCCTCTGCTGACCACAGAGCCCCCGTCCTGCGCTGACCACAGAGCCCCCGTCCTGCGCTGACCACAGAGCCCCCATCCGGCGCTGACCACAGAGCCCCCGTCCTCTGCTCACCACAGAGCCGCCGTCCTCTGCTCACCACAGAGCCGCCGTCCTGCACAAAGCCCCCGTCCTGCGCTGACCACAGAGCCCCCCTCTTGCGCTGACCACAGAGCCCCCGTCCTGCGCTGACCACAGAGCCGCCGTCCTGCGCTGACCACAGAGCCCCCGTCCTGCGCTGACCACAGAGCCCCCGTCCTGCGCTGACCACAGAGCCCCCGTCCTGCGCTGACCACAGAGCCCCCGTCCTGCGCTGACCACAGAGCCCCCGTCCTGCGCTGACCACAGAGCCCCCGTCCTGCGCTGACCACAGAGCCGCCGTCCTGCACAAAGCCCCCGTCTTGCGCTGACCACAGAGCCCCCGTCCTGCGCTGACCACAGAGCCCCCGTCTTGCGCTGACCACAGAGCCGCTGTCCTGCGCTGACCACAGAGCCGCCGTCCAGCGCTGACCACAGAGCCCCCGTCCTGCGCTGACCACAGAGCCCCCGTCCTGCGCTGACCACAGAGCCCCCGTCCTGCGCTGACCACAGAGCCCCCGTCCTGCGCTGACCACAGAGCCCCCGTCCTGCGCTGACCACAGAGCCCCCGTCCTGCGCTGACCACAGAGCCCCCGTCCTGCGCTGACCACAGAGCCCCCGTCCTGCGCTGACCACAGAGCCCCGTCCTGCGCTGACCACAGAGCCGCCGTTCTGCGCTGACCACAGAGCCGCCGTCCTGCACAGAGCCCCCGTCCTGCGCTGACCACAGAGCCCCCGTCTTGCGCTGACCACAGAGCCCCCGTCCTGCGCTGACCACAGAGCCCCCGTCCTGCGCTGACCACAGAGCCCCCGTCCTGCGCTGACCACAGAGCCCCCGTCCTGCGCTGACCACAGAGCCCCCGTCCTGCGCTGACCACAGAGCCGCCGTCCTGCACAAAGCCCCCGTCCTGCGCTGACCACAAAGCCCCCCTCTTGCGCTGACCACAGAGCCGCCGTCCTGCGCTGACCACAGAGCCGCCGTCCTCTGCTCACCACAGAGCCGCCGTCCTCTGCTCACCACAGAGCCGCCCTCCTCTGCTCACCACAGAGCCGCCCTCCTCTGCTCACCACAGAGCCGCCCTCCTCTGCTCACCACAGAGCCGCCCTCCTCTGCTCACCACAGAGCCGCCCTCCTCTGCTCACCACAGAGCCGCCGTCCTCTGCTCACCACAGAGCCGCCGTCCTCTGCTCACCACAGAGCAGCCGTCCTCTGCTGACCACAGAGCCGCCGCACTCACTGCTGACCACAGAGCCGCCGCACTCACTGCTGACCACAGAGCCCCCGCACTCACTGCTGACCACTGAGCCGCCGCACTCACTGCTGACCACTGAGCCGCCGCACTCACTGCTACCCACTGAGCCACCGTATACTCTGCTACCCACTGAGCCGCCTGTATACACACAATTAATTTCACCGCACTCCCCTAACTATTAATAAATAAACTATATATACATTCTAGACTACCCGATTCTTTAGAATCGGGCTCACAGCTAGTAGTAGATAAAGGCATTCTAAATCCTTAGTAGTTAGTCCCAATGGCATACGGTATTTTTGGATGTTTTATTGACATCATACACCAAATTTGGCAAAGTTCTTTTATTATATTGAAATCATTCTTGAGTCCTATTAATACTGCATAGGAATAGTACTTGCAGTTTATATAAAATTCATAGAAAGTAATATTTTAATATTTGAAAATGGGTTCTGAATGATGGCTGTAATTTTCAGTACCTGCTTTTACACTGCTATGGTGATGTGAAGAGAGTGTTTACTCCCTTCCTGATTTCTTATTCTTTTGTATGTTTGTCACATATACAGTAAATGTTTCAGATCACCAAACAAATTTAAATATTAGACAAAAATAACACAAATAAACACAAAATGCAGTTTATAAATGAAGATCTTTATTATTAAGGGATAAAGAAATCCAAACCTACAGGACCCTGTGTGAAATAGTGATCGGGATCTGTAGCTAAGTGGCTCATTTTTTGCGTCCTGAGCTGATGTTTTTACTGGTCCTATTTTTTGGTAAATACCGTATATACTCGTGTATAAGCCGACCCGTGTATAAGCTGACCCCCCTACTTTTGCCCCCAAAACCTGGGAAAACCTATTGACTCGTGTATAAGCCGAGGGTGGACCCCAGCACAGGTGTACAGCCCCCAGCAGTGTGGTATACAGGCCTCCCAATGGTAGTATACAGCAGCCTCCCCAGTGGCATATACAGGCCCCAGTAGTATATACAGCAACCCCAGTGGTATACAGCAGCCTCCCCAGTGGTATATACAGACCCCACCAGTATATACAGCAGCCCCAGTGGTATATACAGCAGCCCCAGTGGTATATACAGCAGCCCCAGTGGTATATACAGCAGCCCCAGTGGTATACAGGCCTCAGCAGTATATACAGCAGCCCCCAGGGGTTATACAGCAGCCCCCAGGGGTTATACAGCACCCCCCAGGGGTTATACAGCGGCCCCCAGGGGTTACTCAGCGGACCCCTGGGGGTACCCAGCAGCCCTCAGGGGGTACCCAGCAGCCCCTTGGGGGTACCAACAGCCCCCAGGGGGTACCCAGCAGCCCCCAGGGGGTACCAACAGCCCCCAGGGGGTACCCAGCAGCCCCCAGGGGGTACCCATCAGCCCCCTGGGGGTACCAACAGCCCCCAGGGGGTACCCAGCAGCCTCCAGGGGGTACCCACAGCCCCCTGGGGGTACCAACAGCCCCCAGGGGGTACCCAGCAGCCCCCAGGGGGTACCGAGCAGCCCCCAGGGGGTACCCAGCAGCCCCCAGGGGGTACCCAGCAGCCCCCTGGGGGTACCAACAGCCCCCAAAAGCTGGCACTGTCCCCCCTTGTAAGGGCCCCCCCGCGCTGCTTATACATTACCATCCCGGTGTTCTGATCGGCGCCGCTCCTCGGTGCTTCTTCTTCATCCTCCCGTCCTCGCTGGCTGCATCCGGGATCTCCGGCCGTCGCGCGATGACGTCATATGCGACGGCCGGAGATCCCGGATGCAGCCAGCGAGGACGGGAGGATGAAGAAGAAGCATCGAGGAGCGGCGCCGATCAGAACACCAGGATGGTAATGTATAAGCAGCAGGGGGGGTCCCTTACAAGGGGGGACAGTGCCAGCTTTTGGGGGGCCATATGCACTGCTTCCCCTGCCGCTGATTGACAGGGGGAAGCAGTGCATATATAATGAGCGGCCCCATGTGACGGGGCCGCTCATACAGCAGCCTCCCCCCGCCTCCTCAGCCCCCACCACGCAGTCTACCGTAGTGACTCGTGTATAAGCCGAGGGGGGGACTTTTCAGCCCAAATTTTGGGCTGAAAAACTCGGCTTATACACGAGTATATACGGTACAATGTTTTGATATTATAACAACCCCCCTGTAATTTCCCCTGTAATTTTGGCATTATTAAGTCTTTTTTCCATTATGCTGTTTACTCATCTGATTTTTTTTTATATTATGATATATCAGACATCTCTGAACACAGCAATACCAAATATGTGAATTTATAGTTTTTTTTAATCATTTCCTTTTCAATGGGGAAAAAGTGACATGATTTGAACTTTTGTTTTTTTTAAAGAGGACCTGTCACAATGGATGTGAATGCATGTGAATCTAAGCCCAGCACTGAATGCAGCATGTCTGCTGTATTCAGGCAAGGGGTCCCCATGGCTCTGTGGGTCTGCTACCCCAATATATAGGATCATAAAAGCATGCAGTAGTTTTCCATGGAGGCGGCCCTTGTGCTGCAGCCTGCGCCTCTGTACCACCCATGTCTTTGTGCCAGTCATGAAATCCTCGATCTGCGCATCCCTGTGCTGGTGACGCAAGGAGCAGAGCGAGTCATCGCATCACCGGAGCTGCCGGAAAGGTAAAGTATCCTTTGGGAGGACTTTTATTATTTTTCACATATTGGAGGGGAGAGGACAGGGGGAGGACAGGGGGGAGCAGAAATGGAGGAGGGACAGACAGGGACAGGCAGGGTTATGTCCATAGGCTACCATTGTGTAGTCCTACGGACCATCACGGATCCAACACAGATCCGTGGTGTCTGATTTTAGTCACAGACACCAAAATCCCAGCAGGCTGCGATTTTGGCTCCGTGACTAAATCGGAAGGCTACGGATTGTGCTTAAATCGGATGGCAAAATGGACACATCCGAGTACATCTGAGCCCCATAGGAATACATGGAAGGCAAAATTGCATCCCAGTGTATCTGATTTGACACGGATACTCTCGGATGCCAAAAATCGTGATGTGAAGGCAGCCTAAGAAGTAAAACATTGATTACTAAAGGGAAAATGATCTGTCGGTTTACTTAGAAAGCTCATAGTACTTTTCAGCACATTATCCTGTATACAATGGTGCTCAAAAGTTTACATACCCTGGCAGATTTCTTGATTCCTTGGCCTTTTTTCAGAGAATATGAATGATAACACAAAAAACAAGTTTTTACCATTTGTGGTTAGTGGTTGGGCGAAGCCATTTATTGTCAAACTACTGTGTTTTCTTTCTAAATCATACTGACAACCAAAAACATCTAAATGATCCTAATCAAAAGTTCACATACCTTAGTTCTTAATACCGTGTATTGCCCCCTCTAACATCAATGACATCTTGAAGTCTTTTGTAGTAGTTGTGGACGAGGCTCTTTATTTTCTCAGATGGTAAAGCTGCCCATTTTTCTTGGCAAAAAAGCTTCCAGTTCCTGTAAATTCCTATGCTTTCTTGCATGAACTGCGCGCTTGAGTTCTCCCCAGAGTGACGCAATGATATTGAGGTCAGGAGACAAATATGGCCACTCTAGAACTTTCACTTTGTTCTGCTGTATCCAATGACAGGTCAACTTGGCCTTGTGTTTTAATCGTTGTCATGTTGGAACATCCAAGTACGTCCCATGCGTAGCTTCCAGGCTGATGACTGCAAATTTGTCTCCAGTATTTGTTGATAATGTGCTGCATTCATCTTTCCTTCAACTTTGACCAAGTTTCCTGAGCTTTTGTAGCTCACACATCCCACATCATCAGCGATCCATTTCTGTGCTTTACAGTAGGAATCGTGCTCCTTTCATCATAGGCCTTGTGTAACGTTTATGGTTGTGGCCAAAAAGTTTGATTTTGGCCTCATCACTGTTGTAGGTGAGATGCTTTGTGGCATTTGCGCAGTAATGGCTTTCTTCTGGCGAATCGACCACGCAGCCCATTTTTCTTAAAGTACTGCCTTATTGGGCATCTTGAAACAGCCACACCGCCAGTTTTCAGTAAGTCCTATATTTCAGCTGATGTTATTTATGGGTTTTTCTTTGCAGCCCAAACAATTTTCCTGGCAATTGTGGCAGAAATTTTGCTGACCTACCTGATCATAGTTTGTTTTTTTCAGAGCCCCTGATTTTCCATTTGTTAATTACAATTTGAAGACTGCTGACTGGCATTATCAAATCCTTTTTGTATCCCTGTTTTATACAGTTCAACTATTTTTTCCTGTAGATTCATTGACAATTATTTAAAAAAGAATGAATAGGGAGCGCACATAGGGCGTTATCGTCTTAATAAATAGTCCAGTTCCCCCAATCGGTGTGACTCACCTGCTGTGGTTGTGAGAGCGACAACAAACTGAGAGAGCCTGGTAATGGTCGCTGCAGGAGCCCACTGAAGATAAATGATTTCCACTGAAGAAAAAACTGGGCTTTGTAGTCCGCGCTGACCTCAAGAAACTTCCAGTCCAATAAGGGTCAATCAGGTTCTGGTTTATTTGCCTACGCGTTTCATGGCTTTAAATCTGGTTAATCGGGTAATAGCCCTGATGAAGCGGCAGATTTAAAGCCACAAAACGCGTAGGGAAATAAACCAGAACCTGATTGACCCTTATTGGACTGGAAGTTTCTTGAGGTCAGCGCGGACTACAAAGCCCAGCTTTTTCTTCAGTGGAAATCATTGACAATTATTTGGCTTTCCCCATGACTCACAATCGACAAACGTCAGTGGCTGGGTGAAAGATGCAAGAGTCTGTCTTGATCCCAGAAACTCATTCAACTTTTATGCACACACTGATTACAAGTAAACAGGTCGCAGGTGAGGATGTTACCTTTATTAGCCACTAAAACACATTTGTGACAACTTCTGTGCATGTTATCAGACCCAAATCACCAGGGTATGTGAACTTTTAATCAGGGTCATTTGGATAAAAAGAGAAAACACAGTAGTTTGACAATAAATGGCTTCACTCTACCACTAACTATGAGTGGAAAAAATGTTTTTTTGTGTTATCATTCACATTCTCTGAAAAAAGATTAGAAGAAAGAAAAAAAATCGGCCCAGGTATATAAACTTTTGAGCACAACTGTATACTTTCAATATTCATGTATGTGTATTTGAGACTCATCATAGTCTGTTCTATAGTTTTTTTCACTTTACTTATTGTGTGCTGGACTGTTTCTGTATAGAATTGCTTTCATACTGCCTTACAGATACAGTGAACAAGCCACAGACCTCTGGCCTGACGGACTGCGGAATGAAAATGCAAGACACAACACACATTCCTGTAGGACACGACTGGCCTAATGCAGTCCTCAAGGGCCGCAAACAGTGCATGTTTTCAGGATTTACCTACCATAGAAAACCAAGAGGAAAGACCATGCATACAATTATTGTGCACACCTTTAAAGTAGAAAACTGTAAATTTTATCATCAAAGATTTAAAGACAGCAAAGACAAACCATATTAAAATCAATTAAAACGAAAGATAGGTCCCGAAACACAGGTTTGCAGAGTATCAAGTAAGTACAAAATGTATAATACAGGCAAATACATCAGTTATATATGGATATGGAGGGATCCTGGAGGCCCCTGACCTGTAGCCTGGTTCTATAATTACGACTAAATACCCTGCAAGTTGGAACTGCAAAGATAACAATTATTTTCCCTCCAAAGGATCCCAGCTGGAGTGGTCAGTTCATGAGATTCATATCATGTCACATGGATCTATATGGGAAGGTACAATTGCACAAGGTACTGGAATCATCACCTCTGCAGGGTATGAAATTAGCACCTGTGCAATGTTAAGGAAATCCTGAAAGCTCGCACTGTTTTTAGATTTTACACCTTGAGGACTGTAGCTGGACACCCCTGCCCTAGAAGTCTCTGTGGAAGTAGCCAGGGGCAAATGGAATCCTCAAGCCCTTTCATCACAACTGAAGCCCTCTTTGTAACCTCATAGGCCTTGTGCCCACAGTGTGTTGTTTGATGATTTTTTTTATGCAGATTTTGAGAATCTGCTTCAAAATCTGAATGTATATCCTGAGACCAGCAAAATCTATGACAGGTCAGAAGAGCTAATCCTATGTTACTGTTTCTCTTCCTCATGTGGTTCAGATTTATTTTTTCTGCCTCAAAATATGCACCAAATCTGCAAGGATTAAAAAAAGACATTGGCAAAGCATTTCTGAACTCTCATAGACTCTGCTGGATCAAGACTGACATGCAGATTTTAATGCAGATTCTCAAAATCTGCTTCAATAGAAGCATAAAACAATGTACTGTGGGAATGGGGCCTTACAATAATATGGTGGAGTCATGTTCACAGAAAACATTCCCCATATGCTGTGAGTGCAGGCACACAGGCACTCGTGAGAGTGTGACAAGCAGTGCCATCACAAACATTACTGCAGTTCAGACTTGAAGGGTCACACAGGGGTTTTCCTGTAAGTTTGAACTGCGCTGCACTCTCTGACATCACCGCTCCTCACATGTGCTGTCTCAAGATACCGATGCGATATATCCGCTACATTTCGTGCATTATCGTGTCTCTCACAAAACAGCTAGTGTTGATGCCACTGAGGTTTCCTCAGGTCACACAGCAGGATTCCCTGCTGCATGATACCCACAGTGTAACCTGAGATAACCTCAGGGAAGTCATGAGGATGTCTGAGGTTCATGAGCGGGCATGGAAGCATGGTCATAGCGGTGATGAATCTTGCTACAAAAAGTGTATTGTTTTCTATGCCCTTGATTTTGTCTCCCATCGAACAAATGCTCGTTTGGCGAACCAAACCAAATCCAAACTTCAAAAGGTTCATTCACCTTTAATTCCCAGCACAACCACATGCAGTCCATGAAATTCACTATCCTGTGTTTACAGCTCTACATACAGCAGGAATATGCCTCATGTTCCCACAGATTTCAATAATGAAGAAGTAATAGATTTGCCATGAGGTCAGTAAAGAGCCGTTTGTCTCAGACCCTTATGGAGGTCCTGCCCAGGTAAGCCAACTAGAATCACAAACAAGGCAACCTGTTGCATGCTGACTTGATGAGTTCTCAGACAGCACATCCAAGTCATTAACGGGGTCCTATCTGAATTTCTGGAGGAAACTGTCACTTACCCTAAATACTAGCTCCTGCCATTGTGGGCTAGTTCCAACACTTAACTGTTACTTGCCTATTGGTGAGCAGAAGTCTCTTACCAAACATACATACTGCTATATGTTAAATTATACCTTATATGAGCAAACATCACTGGGCATTATACCTATTACAACACCTTACATTACAGTTCACATTATATACAAAGAGGCATGGCACGATTCACATTACAGTACAACTGTGTCATTGGTGTCTTCAGGGTGGAGCGTGACTAAAGATGAGTGAACCTTTTGATGTTCGGCTCTGTTCGCCAAACGGGCATAGGTTCGCCGAACTTCCAAACCCCATTCAAATCAAAGGACGGCAAAATCAAGAGCGTAGAAAACACTTTCAAAGGGGCCCAAAAGCTGCCAAACACATCTTAAACTGTTTTACAGTGAAGTCCCCTGTTTTTGCTTTAACATCGTTGTAAATATGTGTCCTCATGAATTTCACTGCTTCCTCCCTCTTGATTGGTTGCAGTCATATTTAGCCCCGCCCACCCTCTCTGCTGGCACCTGTGATTGGTTGCCAGTATGGAAATCAAACTAACATCAGATTACTGTAAAAATAAATAAATAATTGAAAAAATTGGCGTGCGCTTCACCACGTTTTCGGTTGCCAGCCAGATACAAATAGCCAGCTTGTGGCTGGAATCCTCATTGTGGGAAAGCCCAAGCGTTCTGGTTCCCCCTGGCTGCGAAATGCAGCCTGCAGCTGCCCCAGAAAATGGTGCATTCACAGAGTGCCATTTTGTGTAGCTGTACCCAACTCTTCCAGTTACCCTGGTGCCATTTGCAAACTGGATACTAAAGGGGTTAATGCCAGCTATGTATTGCCAGCTGACCCTAAACCTGATTTCAATAATGTCGGGCCAATGTTAGACTCAGCTATTTGGAATCTCTAAATATATATAGTAAATAATATAGCACACCGTGAAAAATAATTTACTTGAAAACAAAACACAATCAGAATCCTCATTTTTATCTATATTACTCCCATAGAAATCCTCCATGATCTTCTGCAACGTCTTATCACGGTGGGACCAGAAACTGACTGATTGTTGGCTACCGCTGTGAATGGAGTGATATCACAGTCAGGTTCACCTCAGGTCAGCTACAGCGATGAGGCTGAGGATTCCCCATGCTTAGGATTCCAGCTTATAGCTGCCTAGTTGTACCTGGCTGACAACTAAAAGTACAACAAAGCTCTACGTCATTTTTAAAAAATTATTTCAAGAAATAATTTAAAAAAGGTCTCCCCTATATTTTGATTACCAGTCAGGTAAAACTAAGCAGTTGGGGGCTGTTAAAGACGACATCATAGGTACTGTGTAGTTTCAGCCATATTGTATCTAAAGAAGCCATTTTTGATTAGTTTATCATGTCTATTCTGACCAACTAGCTATGTAACAGTTTGTTCAGTGAAGATGAGCACAACTCAGCACATTCTTGCCTTTGTCGTTGTTTTCTAGATAAGACCACCAAGCTATATGTAAGCCCGAGTGTACCGTTCTTATCTTCTGTAACTGTCTTACAGGTCACTAATTAATCATCTCAAAACTGTCTATAATGCATATTCATCATATTTGTTATTGTATGATGTAACCTATTTTTTCTAAACTTCTGTAACGTATATAAGCTCTTACAAACAATAAAAGTTGAGCTATTCTCCTGAAGACCGAGTCTGTGTCATCAATTGAGTTATAGCCATTACCAGGTATACCTGTGTAGAGCTCTATATTCAAATCAGTCTACTCTGGTTAGTTGTATTTATTACATCTCTCACAAATGGAGGCCCCAGCGAGATGTTTATCTGTTATATATATTTTTCCCCTTTTTACATTCACCTTGGACTGGACACAAAGGTTACTACCCGTCTCCTGCTGAACAGCATACAGAACCGCGGTAAGTTTGAGTCATTGTCTCAAGGTACTGTCTTCTCCAGGAGGGGGTAGCAAGAGCCAGTCTTTGGGGAATTAGAAATGGGAAACTCAGATGGACTGATTTGATCATTTGTTATTTGTTCTTAATCTTGTCCTGTGTTGTCTTGTCTTGTCTGCTTAAGTCTTGTCTCTTCTTTGCTTATCTGTATTGTCTTGTCATACTTCACAGTATTGTATTTGTCTGTATACGTTAATTGTTAATTGTGCAAAACTACTCTTTTCTAAACCGCTCATATATTCTTGGTGCTTGTAACAAACTTTAACTTTACTAATCTACTAATTCTATCACTTTCTCTCTTTACGGTACTACTTTGTTTTTAAGATCTTTCCAGAACTAATTAGAGAACTACAACCCCCATCCTCTCCCTAATGTGCTGCGCCTGATCGGTGAAGTCATGCTGGCTCCTCCCCTCCCTTTCTTACCTCCCTCCCTACTTCTCTTCATACAGAGGCAGCTCGGGGATTGTCTTATGTCTTGGTTTAATTGTGTTTGTAGCCTTGCTATTCCATTGGGGACCCGGCAGCTCTGATCCATTGATTTCATTATTAACCATACTGCCATCTTTGTTAGATCCTCTAGGATGGGATGCAGGATACACTCGAGTAGCAGGTACAAGGTACGCATGTGGAAAAAGTATGTGTGAAAGAAAGTGATGGGTATGAAACTCTTTGATTGAGCTGAAACCAAATGTTCTGTTAATGTTGTGAAACTATGCAGAAAGATCAGAAAACCTGCAGACGGGCTTGTCCTGTCCTTGTTTTTCTGGTAGCCTATGGTTTTGGGATAAACTGTAATATTTTGGTGAAAGCTGTATGCGGAGCAATTGTGTTGAATGATCTGCTGAAAGACAGACGCATGTTTTCACAAAGATCAGATGAAAATTGTGCCTTGTATGACAGTAGAAGGAAAGTAAATTATTTCCAAAAAAAGTATTAAATATTTCCTGTATCACTTACTATATTTAAGCCAAAGTCCAGATCCACAGGTTTACAAACAGAACTCCTAACTGGAATATATGTGAGTATATAGAGAACAGACAAAATATATTAATTTACATTGTACTAGAATCACTGCTTTTGTTTTCCCTTTGAAAAGATTGTTTATAATAGAGCGGAGTCAATGGAATTCAAGAATGTTTGTGTGAAAGTTTTAATCACAGCAGCAGGGAAAGGAGGGGGGATTGGGCTGGCAGCTACTGATTATTATAAGTTATTGAGTAAGACTTCTGAACTGGATAGAGTTTAAGAATATAATGTTAATTGCAATGTTTGCATTGTGATTGGGTGACCATCGGCAAATGTCTAAATAATATCATGCCCTAATGTTTTTGTTTAAGGAGAGATGCAAAGTGGGGAAGAATCACAAAACTAAAAGTCATTTGACTTGGTTATTGCATCTCTGCCCAGTCAAAGCACATTGTAGATTTGGATTAATGTTAACTGTGGCTTCTAAGGGTTTGAAACTTGCAAAAATTGTTGACTATTGTTATAGTCAAGTGTACACTGGGTTTGGACCTCTGGAACATTATTGAAACATAGAGTAATAGAGGAATATGGTGTCTGGTGTCCTAGAAAAATACCATTCAGGTGTTTTCTGGATAACAGAAGACCAGAGACCCCAATCCCAGTCTGCAAGACTTTTTGTTCTCCTCATGAAATTCCAGCTATAACATGGGTAATGTGTCAGGTAGACGAATATAATGTGAATTGTTTGATGTGCCACAGTGATGTTGTATTCTTGTATCAGGTTGATTCAGAAAAAGTGTAAAGTGTAGGTGCAAAAAGGTAATACATAATTACAGATGTGCAGAAGAAGGGGTGGATTCAGGAATAGAGGTGTCTGCTACAGATAATTCTGATGTACATGACAATAGTTTTTTTGGGATTGCATTGTTTTTTTTTTCCATAGATCATTATTATTATGTAATTATTCATCATTGTATGTTTTATTTTTTTTCTATTTGCTTAGTCAAGTGTTCCCTACAATTAGAATAATCAGGAAATTGAGTTTACATTGACTGCCCAGGAGAGAGAGGTCCAGCTTGGGGAAACCAGGTTGATGTTTTTTTTTGGGGGGGTTTCTTTATTGACAAGCTGAGGGTAGGGTGAACTGATGAAGGTCTAGCTTGGGGTGCCAGGATACTGAAGACAGGGTTAGCGACCCTTGACAGTTACTGCGGAAATCAGGTTGCTGGTTTGGATGACAAGCTAGATGAACTAGCAGAAGGTTGCTACTAGCAGAAGGTTGCTAGTTCGGAGAGAGGTAGTGGGATGCTGAAGATGGGGTTCGCAACTCATGACAGACACTATAGAAATTCACCAAGGCTCTTACTGGATCAAGATGGATCCCAGATTCAGTGGGAGCAGAGAAGCAAGGCAGTTAATGACGCAGCAATAATGTTAGAAAAAAAAAGAAAGAAGCGGGAAATGCCTAGATGGGTAAATTGGGTTGTTTTGATATGGCCTGTTGGAGGCAATTCATCCGTGTGAATGACCAGTGGATTCAGAGGCACAGATACAGGTACCAGGTAAAGTCCTGGATCTGGGCTTCTGAACGCCACAATCCCCTTATAGATTATAGATAATGGTAACAATTAATTTGGATATAAATAGATCAAAGTAAAGCAGCTCTACTATCACCTGTACCTATATACGTCTTTACATGCACCTAGAAAATGAACAAGTACAGTTGATCATGCACACCAGACAGACCAACTTGTTTACAGGTAACACTGTCTCTGTTGGGGTTTTTGTTTGAGGAGAGATGCAAAGTGGGGAAGAATTACAGACTGAAGTCATTTTGACTTGATTATTGCATCTCTACTCCATCAAGACACATCACAGCTGACAGAAAGAAAGCAATCAGTAAAGCAAACACAACCTACCACTGAAAGAGTATTAAGCACCTGCTTAGGGCTGGTGGGTTTCGCGGGGGGTGGATTTCTTCAGCATCAAATAAAATGCAGCCACTATATCATGTGTTGGCAGAATGCAACAAGGGCAAACCCTATGAAATCAGACCAGAAGCAAAAGAGGGGTTTTGACATGCTGAAGAATGACATTCTCTCTGCCCCAGCACTAGGTATTCCAAATTTATTAATTTAATGTTATGAATTAGAGGGATATGCCAAAGGAATATTGACACAGAAATATTTATTACCTGATATTGATGATGACTTGACAAATTAAATTGAACACAATTGTTTTGAACTAATAAACATTGAAACACAGCCATTAGCAAATGTACAAGAGACCCCAATCCACATTACAGACTGAACTAAAGGCTCTGACGGAGGCTTGTATTATGGTGGAGGAACTGGGGAGCATTTTTGTTGATAACCGTTACGCTTTTGGTATTTGCCATAATTATGGCCCTGTATGGAAAAGCAGTTAGCTTGTGGAATCTTCAGGGAAAGCCATTAAGAACGCAGACTCAGTGGCTCAACTCCTTAGAGCACTTGAGTTACCCCAAAAGGTTGCTATGGGTAATGTGCAAGCTCACTCAAAGGAGCACACCAAGGAGGCCGAAGGAAATGACTATGCTGACAGGGCAGCTAAAGCTACAGCCCTGCTCCCTCTCCCGATAGGGATGTACACTATGTGTGTCTCTGGGAGGGTGGACGCTGAACTCCTAGGGTGCATGCAAGCACAGGCCTCTAAACGGAAGAAAGAAGAATGGAAACATGAAGATGTCCGAGAAGAGGATCCAGTAGAAACATCACTAGGTAGCACCTTGGTTCCACTATGCTGCTGCTAAGTATATACACGGTTGTGTGGTCTGTGCATGCCATAAGGTGGGAATAGCGGTTGAGACAGAAATGTGCGCTGAGGCTACCCTACCCATTTCAGCCACTGCAGATTGACTTTGTTCAGCTTCCAAAGGTAGGCACCTATGAGTATGTGTTGGTCTGCATGGACTTATTCTCTGGATAGCCAGAAGCATGGCCTACTGCCAAGGCCACTGCCCAAACTGTTGCAACGAAATTATTATACATTGTATTCTGTAGGGGTAACGCCAAACAAAACACTGAGTTATGTCCATATGAGATACTATTTGGGGAACCACCAAAGACAGGATTGTATTTTCCTTAGCAGTTACAGACATTACACTCTGATATGACAGCATATGTAGGAGCTTTAATTATTATGATAATAATTTTAATATATTGTGATAATAATTTTATTCATTTGTATGGCGCAATTAATTCCATAGCACTTTACATATATCAGTACCAACAGCTTTACAAAATGTATTGCAACAAACTCACAAACGTGTTTTCAGTTGCAATCTAGATCTCTCCTCCTTGGAAGGTACACACTCCCTAAAACCTGGTGACCTGGTCACAGTCCGTGAGGAAAGCTTGCAACCCAGATTTGAAGGAAAGAGTATCTGGATCCATGCATCCCGCTGCAAGAAGGTTCACAGAGACTAAAGAGATAACCTTATGGGAGTATTGTTCATTACTCTTGTTTTTTCTTCAATACTTTCCTTCCCAGAACAGCAGAAGGTGAACTTAAGCAGTGGGAAAGAGGAGGCTTGCAGCAGAAAAAGGTAGCCAAGCAGGGAAACTCACAATGGGACGAGGATCTACCACAACAATAGGCGGGAAGCAAATGAAGGTTGATTTAGGAAAGTCGATAGAAAGTTCGAGTTGGGTTTTGAAAAATAATGGGAACTGATTACGAGCTGATCAGTTCACTTGGCAGGTGTTGATAGAGGAGTGGGGAAGGATAAAAAAGTATGTGAAAAGGTGTGAAGGTAACATATGAAAGAGACAGGAAAGCGTTGTTGGATCTTACAGGTTTGTTATTCTCCAGGTTGAATAATCTGTTTAAGGGTGGAGGTGGATGGATAACTGGGATAATTCATTTTGTAATCCAGGGAGCATCTATAATACTGGTTATTGCTATACTGGTAGAGTTATTTGTGATGCTTGTGAAGAAAATTCTAAGAACTAACTGCAAATGTTTTTCAGGTAAATACAAAATGAAAAACTATAAAGATAAAGATACGGAAGCACTTTTTTCTCTTAAATTCGTAAACCCCTCAAATTACCCAATATACTAATCTCTAGGTTAGGGGGTGTTGAGGGATGGAATTGGTCGGCTAACAGGGTCTTCCTGAATGATCGCGCTCCATAATATGCGTAGGAAGTAGCCTTGCGTATTGTGTAGTAGGGCGGGCTCTGCGGACCTAGGGGTAGGCAGGGAGAGGTCAAGAATAGAAATTATAAAAAGAGAGGACTGTTAAAGACGACATCATAGGTACTGTGTAGTTTCCGCCATATTGTATCTAAAGAAGCCATATTTGATTAGTTTATCATGTCTATTCTGACCAACTTTGTTTTTCAGTGATGAGCACAACTCAGCACATTCTTGCCTTTGTCCTTGTTTTCTAGATAAGACCACCAAGCTATATGTAAGCCCGAGTGTACCGTTCTTATCTTCTGTAGCTCTCTTAAAAGGTCACTAATTAATCATCTCAAAACTGTCTATAATGCATATTCATCATATTTGTTATTGTATGATGTAACCTATTTTTTCTAAACTTCTGTAACGTATATAAGCTCTTACAAACAATAAAAGTTGAGCTATTCTCTTGAAAACCGAGTCTGTGTCATCAATTGAGTTATAGCCATTACCAGGTATACCTGTGTAGAATCAGTCTACTCTGGTTAGTTGTATTTATTACATCTCTCACAGGGCTGGTGGCAGCACTTACCTGCTTGCTGTACCTAAGCTGGTGACCAAAAATACAGCAGAGCCCCATTAGCAAAGTAATGGCCATTTTCTATTTTTATCTGCATTGCTAGCAAATAAGTGTTGCTCTTACATGCTGCTGACACTCTGCAAATTTGCTCTCCAAAAAAAAAATAATAAAAATAAATAATAAAAAATATAAAAATCTTTGTTAGGCTAGGGTCAGACCTGTATCTGCCCCTAGCCTGGCGGATCCGGCAGAAACTTAGAAAATTTCTGCCTCAACACATAGTGTTACCAGCAGGTAACACTATGCGCTGCCTCTCTATTGATCTCTATGGCAACCAGACACTTACCGCAGCCTCTGGCTCCACAGAGATCTCCAAGATATGCACTTTTGCAGAGCAAACAGGAAAATGCTGCAAACAGCATTTCCTGTGCACTCTGCAAAAGCGCATATCCTGTGAAGTCAGTGGCTGCGGTAAGCGCGTCCGATTGCCATAGGGATCTATAGTCAGCCAGCAGGTAACGCTATGCGCTGAGGCACAAATTTTCTGTTTCTGCCAGGCTAGGGGAGACGCAGGTCTGACCCTAGCCTTAAACAGATGTTTAAAGGACATTGTAAGGTTCCTGGACTTTACAGCTGCTGCCACGTCTGGCACAGTTTAAAAAATTCACACCCTGCAGGTGTCAAAGCACCTGCAAACTTCAGGAAGCTTAAAAGATTATTTTAAAGCTGCAAAGAATTCTGCAGCTCAACACAAGCCAGTTGGCTTGATAGCTGGGAACACTCCTAACCGATGTTAGATGTTGTTCCCGGCCAGCGGGTCTTTTGGTGAGCGTTTTGACATCAAAGATTCAGGGAAAGTCTTTAAATCAGTTTAAATTTCAAACTTTTTCCCGAACAAAGCCACAATTTTTTTTGTAAATTTCTCAGGTTTCTGATTACAAACAAAATCGTCAATGTTTGTGCTAAATTTGAAGTTGCTGAACATGTCCTGAGAAACTTTGCTCATCTCCAAACGTGACTACAGTTCCACCTCCTCACACTGGAAAAACACTGATGACACACCGATGACGCACTGATCCAAAACACTTATGGAACTAGTAATGTTTTCTCTCATACATGTTTTTATGGACTTGTGAAGGAGGGCTTAAGAATTCCTTTTTGTAGTACAGTCTGTTGAGAAAATTATGACTTCCAGTAGGGTATGATGTCTGTTATAGATTAGTTACCCATGATCGGGTAAGCAATGACAGAAATTAAAAATTAAATACATTAAACCCCTTTCCTAGCATGCATGTTTAAATTTTTTTTATTTTCTACCCCAAGAGGAGGTTTGTCTTCTAAGAGCCAAAAATCTTTTATTTTTACATCAACATAACTGTATGAGGGCTGGTTTCTTCATAATAAGCTGAAATTTTGAAAGACAACATTCTAGTTAACAATCAATGTACTGGAAAATAGGAAAAACATTTGGTTTTTGGGATTTTGTTTTTACAGCAATGATTGTGCTGTAAAAATTTCCTGGCAACATGTTTCTCCAAGTCAGTACAATTACAGTGATACCAAAATTACATAGTTTCTATTTAAAGGTAACATTCATTTTAAAGTTAACATTAATACATATATTAGCTAGAAGCTAATATATTCTCAGACCTGAATTTTTAATGGCTCTTAGGGCCACGTCACACGCACAGATATTTGTGCAGATATTGTTCGCAGATCTCTGGTTGCAGTGAAATCATGGACACATTGTTCCATTTTGTGGCTGTATATAAATGGAACAATGTGTCCATGATTTCACTGTAAACAGAGATCTGCGAACAATATCTGCACAAATATCTGTATGTGTGACGTGGCCCTTACTCTGATATACTTATCCTCTAACTCCTGTATATTGAAATACATTGGCACCAATAAGAATAGAAACCTTACTTCCCCGATTAAAGACAGCACAGGCAGGCACCAATGCACTATTTGGTTTTCCTAGGAAATTGCCTTTTACGGCAGAATAAAACATAATGTTACTGTGTGAGATCACAAAGAGCAAATTAATGGGTAAAGCAACTGCCTAAAGTATATTCAAACACCCACATGGGATTTGCATTAGCAAGTCTGATTTCAGTCATATTGTCTATCATTGCAGAAACTGTCTCTGTGTCTGCTAGCAATGCTTTCTATTAAGTAAAATAATGGATGGAAAGAAAGCAATTACAAAGGCATTAATAGCAAAATGATTTCTATTATTTTGATAAACATATTTTACTCAGTTGTATAATCTAATATTTATATAAAATATTAGCATTGAATTCACTGGGAGGCATAGAAAACACCTTTAGGGGGGGCAAAAGCAGACAAACACAGCTCAAACCATTTCCAGTGGAGCCCCGCTGTTTTGGCACAGCCAGTAGTTTCCTAGACTACTATACTTACCAAGCTTCAGCGCCGCTCTCATCCTGCATCCAGGTCCGCTTATTAAACTCATACATATTCACGCTTCCCTCCCATGATTCGTTAAAGTCAGACTTTGCCACGCCCACCCTTCCGTTTATTTTTTTAAAATTCTTTATTTAGGAATTTTTAATCATGCAAATAGCATAGGACAATAGTAGAACATACAAATAGAAAATTGACTGGGAAGACTGGCCGGCTGATATAAGCAACTTATCTTATGTCAAAATTATTCAAGCCGGGTGTACATATTCCGTCATAAAATAATCAGCTGGTAGCAAACATAAAAGAAATAATACCTAGCTGATCACTTGGTCAACAGTACCTCCGGTGTCGTAGGCGGCCTCTGCGGCCGATGGTTGCTGCAAATAAAACTCACACTACAGCTGCAGTTCCGTTACTTTTACTCAGGCATTAAACATGGCCACCTGGTATGCTCTCTGCCAGTCTCCGGTACATTTCTCTCTCTCCAGATTCGGGTTAGTACAGTTTAGCCACGGTTGGTGCCCTTATTCTCCCTTCTACGTGTTACAGTCTCTGGTGGGTCTCTTCTCTTGGCATTATAAGGGGTGACTTTCATCTGAGGCGAGCGGGTCATTACTCTGCCTCCCAGGCTCTCAACGCCCTCCGCAGCACAGGGCTCAGGTACCGGTAGCCACGGGTGCTTCTGTGTGTCCTGGACACCATTAGGATCCCTCCCGGGCACTGCTCCCTAGTTCTGCCATCTTCCCCAAGTTGTGTCGGGTATGCAGCCACAGCTCCAGTTAGGAGTCTGAGACCTCTGGTTTTGGCTCGGGCTTGAAGCTTCCACACCGTCTGCAGGGCCGGTCCCTGTGTCCTCCACCAACCCCTCTGTCTCGTCACATTCAGACGTATGGGGGTCGATGCCTCGTCTGCACCCTTAGGGTCTTCTCTCTGTCAGTCAGGCTTTCCCTCCCGTGGGCGACCGATGTTGCATTGCTCCAACCCATGGAAGTTGGCACCACACCGTCTCCTTACTCCCGACTACCACTCCTCCATCAGTTGATGTTACTCCTCCATCTCCTACTACTGAACTAATGTGTCTAACACTGTCCCGATCCCCTTTTGTGACCTGGGTCCTCCCTCAGGGTCCACCCATTGTCCCAGGGGCCTGTCACTGCATGTGTGTGTTGTGCTCTTGGCTCAACCATACCATCCTGACGTCTGGAGAACAGTGGCACTACACTTCCTAAGCTCAGAAGTGCAATACCTCTGATGGCGGTTTACCTTGAGGAGCGCCACATTCACCTAAAATTTCAGAGCTCAGTGAAACTGACTTTGAATTGACAAATGGATAAGTTACATCCTGTCACCCCCCTGGTGCTATGCTAACTGAATGCAGTACTGAATGCAGCGTGTCAGCTGCATTCAGGGAAGGGGTCCCCATGTCTCTAGCCCCCCTGCAAGTTGTAAAAAAGACTTTATAAAGTTTATGGATAAGGAGTCTGGAGGGACTTACTCAGTAATGAGTCATCGTTGTTGTATGGTGTCCTCCCCGCCTCCAACCCTCTCTGGTCCATCTCCAGCCTCCTTTATGTATGTCCTCTCCACAGAGCGAGCATGGGCGGGAGCAGTCCCAGCAGTTGAAATGCCTCCTGCCAGTAACGTCAGGGCCGGAGCCCGCCCTGCTCCAGATTATGTATGTACAGCAGGGTGGGCTCCGGCGCTGACTGAAATGTATCTACAGCTAGTTGTTGAGGAATCCTGGTATACAGGCTCTCTATATCAATTGAGGTTAATTTATGCTCATCTTGCCAGACAATGTGATCAATGGTCTTAACAAAGTCACTTGTGTCGTGCACATACAATGGTATAGTTCTTAGAAAGGGATGTAGGAACCAGTCAACACACTAAAGGGCCTGTCACACGTGTCAATGTCGCCCGCGATATCGCTCATGCGTCACAAATTATTAATCGCCTGAGCGATGTGGAATTATCGCAGGTAAGATGTCACATGCGTCAATATGCGCTTTCGGCGCCCAATCCTGGCACCGTCCTCAGGGTATTCAGGTGCCAGGATTGGGCGCCGAAACGCGTCGGTTTATAAGAATAAAGAGAATTTCGTTTGGAACATTGTTTCCCTTGTGATCCTTTGGACGATCGGGCAGCGCGGACTGCAACACACCTTTGATCCCAGAACTCTTGAAGTACCCACGGTCCCGTGGAGGTGGAGGTCCAGCAGCAGCCTGCATTACTAAAACCAACGCTCTTATTCCAGTTGTGGGATTCACAACTGGACCAGGTTAGTGCAAACCTGTTTATACCGTTTAGTCCCTAATCTATGCCAAATGATAGGGCACTATTGCGCCTCTGTTGTCTCCCCTTGTATTTTTATATAGTACATGCGTCAATATGACCCAGCGATGCGGTGATGTCGCCATCTTGCGAGCGATTTTATTTAGTCACTTGTACGATGTCAAAATAGAATATACGCCGCTGAGTTTAGTGTCACACGCAGCGATGCACAAGCTCTACTGAGCGATGAGCGACAGGTTTTACATCTGGCAGTGAAACCTGTGATCGGCGATCAGCGACATATCGCTGGTTGCATCGCTTGGTCACACGCTTCAATGTCGCTCCTGCGTCACTTTTACGTCACTTGAGCGACTGAAAATCCGTGACGTACGAGCGACATTGACAGCGATATCGACGCGTGTGACATCCCCTTTAGACAGTGGCTCTGTCATGGAGCCCGACCCCAAAACTATTGGTCAGAGGTGGTTCTATTTCATTTTTATGAATTTTAGGAAGGTAGTACCAATGGGGTTTTACAGGATGTTCGGGAAACAGTTTTTCCACCTCTGATTTAGAGATCACATTCAAGACTACATAATGCCTTAACAAAGAACTCAATTTATTCTTATAACCCAGTGTGGGGTCGGAGGGCAATGGTTTATATGTATACTGTTGATGTGGGAAATTGGAGCAATACTAATTTAGGAGTAGGATCCAATGCTCCTACCTGTGATAAGCTGCTAGTTAGCCTAGGTGTTATCCATGTATATTACACCTTAATTAAATTGCTAATTATATATTCAATGTTATTAGGCTAAGCGCTAAATCTTTATGGCAATGAATAGACCTCTCATGAATGTAGTACTGTTGAATTTGTCGTATCTGCAAATATATACAGAATTAGTCCTTCTGGTGCAACTGTATCCTGTACTATTACTTATATTTGTCTACAGACTGTGTTCCTAACCTAATGAGATTCTGTAGATGTGTCGTAATTCTCCTGGGTTGTAATCCTTCTAAATAGTGCCTACAATATTTAGAGTTCACTCGTTATTTGAGATGAGATACCAATGGAGCTCTCTTTTTGAAAATTGTGATATGAGTTACCTATGAGTCCTTTTGGAGGGAACCCAGACTTTTAGTAGTTATCTTATAGGGGTATACTCTCTTATAGATATTTAATAAATCTAAAATTGTATTATTAGTAAGCTGGATATTATATTAGTTGGACATGTAGAAATCACAATATAGATGAAGATGTCTAGATATGAGAGCAATAGATATTTAAAGTGGACAGCTTAGCACCTGCGGGCCTTAATCAAGAGATAGAGTTGTTTGGTTTCCAGAGCCAACTCCCACGTAAACAGGGCAGAACACAGATAGATTCAATTTATTGTATTCTACTTGTCTATGTCCATCAAAGAACTAACACCTAGTTAGTAAATGAATTTCAATATAAGAAACCACAACAATATTGACAACTAGTCCACCTTAAATAATACAGAAGGAGTAAGCATCCACAATTGGGCAACTATGGAAACCATGGGACTTACCCACCAAGAAACTAGGCAGAATTGATATATCTAAAGAACTAAGGACCCACTAAGCCGGTCCACAAATTCAAACACTATGCACATTGCATTTAATATGGAGAATACGTTAATTAGAGAGATGCATAACAAAAATAGTTCCATCGACATAGTTTCATCGACAGCTGAATTAAGTCTATAGCAGAGCATAAGTCTACACACATCAAAATCTATATTAATTGAATAATGATGAATAATGATGATGATGATACATCATCATGTTTACTGCATTTAGCTATGTTTTAATTTTTGTTTATTTAAATTTTTTTGCTTATTAAATTATTTTTGCTTATATACTTGTACCAATTTAAATAGCACCCTCTGTATACCGGTGGTACCTTCACCTTAGAAGCAATGTCCTCTAATATATAGAGATAGTAGCGATATATAGATTAATAACCCATGTAGTATAACAAGAAATATAACAAGGGCACAGGTTTTAATTTAGCAAAATACTGTAACCCCTCTAATATGAAAGGAGTGGAAAAGCTCTACATTTATAACAGTAGTTACACAAAGTATACCATACAGAATTATCCCAGTCACTGAGAATGGATTTATATATACACTGAGTGCAGAATTATTAGGCAAATGAGTATTTTGATCACATGATACATTTTATACATGTTGTCCTACTCCAAGTTGTATAGGCTTTAGAGCCAACTACCAATTAAGTAAATCAGGTGATGTGCATCTCTGTAATGAGGAGGGGTGTGGTGTAATGACATCAACACCCTATATAAGGTGTGCTTAATTATTAGGCAAATGCCTTTCCTTAGGAAATATGGGTCAGAAGAGAGATTTGACGGGCTCTGAAAAGTCCAAAATTGTGAGATGTCTTGCAGAGGGATGCAGCAGTCTTGAAATTGCCAAACATTTGAAGCGTGATCACCGAACAATCAATTGTTTCATGGGAAATAGCCAACAGGGTCGCAAGAAGCATGTTGGGCAAAAAAGGAGCAAAATAACTGCTCATGAATTGAGGAAAATCAAACGTGAAGCTACCAAGATGCCATTTGCCACCAGTTTTGCCATATTTCAGAGATGCAACGTTACTGAAGTATCAAAAAGCACAAGGTGTGCTATAGTCAGGTACATGGCCAGGGTAAGGAAGGCTGAAAAACGACTACCTTTGAACAAGAAACATAAGATAAAATGTCAAGACTGGGCCAAGAAATATCTTAAGACTGATTTTTCAAAGGTTTTATGGACTGATGAAATGAGAGTTACTCTTGATGGGCCAGATGGATGGGCCAGAGGCTGGAACAGTAAAGGGCAGAGAGCTCCTCTCCGACTCAGACACTAGCAAGGTCTAGGTGGGGTACTGGTATGGGCTGGTATCATCAAAGATGAACTTGTGGGACCTTTTCGGGTTGAGGATGGAGTGAAGCTAAACTCCCGGACCTACTGCCAGTTTCTGTAAGACAACTTCTTCAAGCAGTGGTACAGGAAGAAGTTGGTATCGTTCAAGAAAAACATGATTTTCATGCAGGACAATGCTCCATCACCTGCATCCAACTATTCCATAGCCTGGCTGGCAAGTAAAGATCTAAAAGAAGAAAAAATAATGACATGGCCCCCTTGTTCACCTGATCTGAACCCCAGAGAGAACCTGTGGTCCCTCCTAAAATGTGAGAACTACAGAGAGGGAAAATAGTACACCTCTCGGAACAGTGTCTGGGAGGCTGTGGTGGCTGCTGCATGCAATGTTGATCGTAAACAGATCAAGCAACTGACATAATCTATGGATGGAAGGCTGTTGAGTGTCATCATGAAGAAAGGTGGCTATATTGGTCACTTATTTTTGGGGGGTTTGTTTTTGCATGTCAGAAATGTTTTTTTTTTTTTTCTAGAGGCGTGGCCTGCGGCTCCATGTGAAGTCGCACTCACAAGGAGCTCCCGGTGCTTACTAAAAAGCGACGGAGTTAATGTCCTTTTAGGTCATTTTCTACCACATAGAAGCTGTCAACCTGATCACTATTACTCAGAGGAAAAGCGAGGCGAGTTTGGTTGATTTTCACCCAGGAGGAACGCTTACATCGAAGGTGATCCCATCTCCCTCACAGCTCTAAGGGACCGGCGCCATCTTGGCCCCACATGTCATCACTGCTGCAGAAAATCAAGCTGGCCTGAGTGAAGGGTACTGGCAACAGCTGGCACATTGAAGCATAACCCGGCGGGGACTTGAAGCTGCAGCACATTACCGGAGCTGTGACCTGCATAACGGTAGGGACCCGTACCAGTCTGCCCCGTCCCGCTCCACCCTGTTCTGCCTACCACAACAGCCGTGAGGGGGGTTAAGAGACTTACTTGAGTCCTGCCACATCGATCGTAGGTGTGGTGTGTGCAGGTGAGACCCACGGTGCACATAATCCCCAGTGGAAGAGAGGAACTACTTTATTAACAGCAGGTATGAGGGGTGGAGTGATCTCTGGAGCAGAAAGAGGTCCCCACTGCTGAAACAAAGCCCCATACTGTGACACAGCCTCATAAAGCTATTAGCTAACAAGCTGAAGTTGCTGTGAAGTAAATCTATCTGTATTAACTGTCAGAAGTCACAAATCTGTTGGCACTCAAGTGCTATAACACTAGAAGCTGACACCATTCGCCATAAGAAAGTCTGCAGAGCACAAAAGAACAGTGATAATCTGAGGCTCCTTTGTTGACACATTATACTTATTTTCCTCACAGATAAGCCCACTACAAGGGTATCCTGCAGATAAGGGATTTACAGACATTTAAAGACTAGTTGACATACTATATGTAGGAAGTCCTTGCTACAGAGGCGAACCACTGAGTTCAGGAGACAAAGATACAGACTTAGTGCCTGAAGCCCTTTCTAGTTCTCTCCTACACAGACAGAGAGGCAGATGTCGAGCAGAGCATAAAAGTGTGACACCTTCAGACTAAAAATTGTGTATGAACAGCAGTCTCTATATTGTAGAGCTGAACTGAACTGTCTCCGGGCAGGCAAGGGATCTTACCAATCAGAGATCTCTTACAAAAAAAATAAATAAATAAATCGTAGCCCTGCAGCACACAAAAATCTGTATAAGGACATAAACTACTCACTGAGATCTACAGTAGAAGGACTAGTGCAGACAGTCACAAAAGCTGCTGTATGACAAATAAGTAACAGCACGTCATAAGGACCAGAGGGATCATTACTGCTTACAGTGGGGTTCTCTTGCCACCAAAGCACTTCAGCGACATTGACCCAAGATACTGAGGGCAGCAATATAAGACTGTTCTGAAGTCCTAGATACGTACTTTCTCCACCCCTTGAACTCCAGAAGTAGCGACTCCACCCAGAGTCATTGAACTTGTGAACAACCTAGTACCTCAAGGTCAGTGAAATTAAACCCAACTAAACATCAGACCTCTCTGTTACACCTTAGTTTCCAGAAATCTAATGCCCTCCAAAACCAGACCCTCTTCCACCATTCCATCTAACGAAAAAACAATGGATGCACATCAATTAAGCTCTAAGAGCAAGATACCAACTATGGCACATAGTCCAGGTAAAAACCCGAAAGGAAGAGACAAACACACGAAAAGTTCATCTACACCTGAAACCCATGAGTCCAGCGACGACTCAATTATATACGAATCCACTCATCATAGTTCCAAAAGAAAAGAGATGGATTCACCCCTACGCCAAAATCCTAATCCTCCTCCACAAGATGAGATTCAATTGCAATGTAGAAGTCCTGCGAGGCAGAGGATTAAGGTCACACAAGCTAATAATGACCCCAACTTTATCCTGGACCAAACTCAAATTCCAGACAAGAACTTCCTTCTCCAACTTTTCTCTCTTCCTTAAGGAAGAAATGAGGGAGCAATTTGCAGAAATTAAATCTTCGATCAACACCATTAATTCACGACTAGATCAAACCGAAACAGATGTAGGAAATCTAAAGAAAGAACTTAAAACATGCTGCTCAGAGCTAACAAAAGCTAAAGATGAAATTAAGCACCTTACAGATAGGATTATAGATAGGGAGGACCGTGACCGTAGATCCAACTTAAAAATTAGAGGAATATCAGAACAAACAAAAACACATGAGCTAATTCCCTTTGTCAAAAATCTGACCAGAAAGCTGATCCCGTCCTTACCGGATATAGAATTATCAATTGAGAGGGCTCACAGACTCCCCAAACCCCTACGCATACCTGAAGACACCCCTCGTGATGTTATTGTTAAATTTACGTTTTTTCCAGACGAAAGATAAAATAAATAACTACACTAGGCAACATGCTTGCCTACCGGCTCCTTATGAATCTTTAAAAATCTTCTCTGACATCTCAAAAGAAACTGCCACTAAAAGGAGACTTCTAAGGCCAGTCACAGAGGTTCTAAGAAAACAACAGATTACCTATAGATGGGGCCGACCAACCACCTCTGTCATATTTCATCACAAACAGAAGCAAATCACCATTGAGGATCCCATGGAAGGCTTGAAACTCCTCAAACACCTACATATAAAAGAATAACTCTGCCAAATGATTTAGGTTAGAAATATTGCACCATAGGCCCTACCGTTAGCCCAAGAGGAAGACCTACAGTAGTTCCTTGGAACTCTTCCTCCACAACACGACCGTTGGTCGAACTTATATATTTATTCTTTTTTCTTCTAAAGTTTGTTGAACCCACCTTAACTACCCCTCCTCCTCTGTTTTCCCTCCTAATTTCTCCTCCTCACCCCCCCTTCTTGACCAGCATCTCAATTTAACTGCTTAACTGACGCCGTAATGATGAAACTCCTGTCCCTAAACGCAAATGGTCTAAATTCACCACAAAAACGATTTAGTGTATGGAAGGAGCTAAACTCAAACCACGTTGACATAGCTGGAATTCAGGAGACTAGATTCCCTCTACATAATCCTCCTAAATTTAGTAATAAAAGATTCCCCCATGTATACTTTTCATCTAATTCCAAAAAGAAAGCGGGAGTAGCAATAATCATAAAAGGAACGCTGAAGTTTGAGGAAATTGAGCTGATCAAAGACGACGAGGGCAGGTACATAATCCTGATCTGTAAGGTTAACGAAGTAATCCACACTCTTGTAAACGTTTACACCCCTAACAATGGCCAAATTACCTTCCTTAAACGTCTCTTTACCCTAATACATGAAAAACAGAAAGGGATGCTTCTGATATTTGGCGACTTCAATTCTGTCCCGAACCCCCTATTAGATTCGTCTAATAAATCAAGGAATCTGAATACGAAATTGGACCCACTTTTACAAAAGGAGGAGCTCTTTGACGTATTTAGATGTTTACATACCTCCTCTTTAGAGTTTACTCACTATTCTAACGTCCATAAATCATTTTCCAGAATCGATTTGGTACTAACAAACATACACTCACTGTCAAAATTTAAAACTATATCCATTCTACCAAGAACGTGGTCGGACCACTCTCCCATCCTCTTTGAGATTTCTAACAGCCCTCCTTTCAACTCTCTTTCTCCATGGAGAGCTAATTCATATCTATTTACCCACCCACAATATAAATCTGAAATCCAAGATTCACTTAAATTATATTTTCAAGAAAACGATACTACAGACATTTCCTTGTCCACCCTATGGACTGCCCACAAAGCGACCATAAGAAGTAATCTGATATATCTGAACATGAAACATAAAAAAGCTCAATTAGCTAATACTAAAAAACTTACTCGACAAATTGCCTTGTTGGAGGAGGAAATGGTAACTAACCCCTCTGAAAGCAAACATAAAGATCTACTTGAGCTTCGGGTACAACTTAAATCCCTCCTCTTATCTGACTATGATAAATTGGCCCGCATATCCAAATCAAATTTCTACTCAAATATGAATAAACCATCTAAAACCTTCGCAAATTTGATCAAAATCCATAGATCAAAAACCAGTATATATCAAATCAAAAACAACCAAAACCACATTAAAAAAACCCCATTAGAAATATCTAATGCCTTTGTTGAATATTATAAAGGCCTAAACAACCTCAAAGATGATCGCTCAGAACCTCAACCCACAACACAAAATATCAAATCCTTCCTAGACTCAGTCACGCTTCCTACGATCTCAGAGGAGGATCTAAACAAACTCAACCAACCTTATACTGAGCAGGAAATAAAAGATATTATACGTAAACTTAAAAAGAACAAATCCCCAGGACCCGATGGTCTTCAGAACGAATATTTTTTAGCGTGCGAACATTTACTCACCCCTTACATCACTAAACTAATTAACTCTTTTTCTGATGGTAGCCAGCCGATCCCACATGAGATGCTCCAAGCGCTTATAACAGTTATTCCCAAAAATAAAGGGGACAAAGACTTAGTTGCTAATTATAGACCCATTTCCCTCCTGAACACAGATATTAAAATTATATCAAAAGCGATTAATTCTAGAATGCAAAAAGTGATCCCGACCTTGATCCACAAAGATCAGACTGGATTCACTCAAAAAAGGAATTCAACAGATGCGACAAGAAGACTCTTAAACTTGACAGCGTATGCTGAGCTCTCGAAAGCCCCTATGATAGTGGTCTCTGTCGACGCAGAAAAAGCGTTCGACAGAGTCCACTGGGGATACCTGTTTGAGGTTTTGCATAAATTTGGACTTTCAGGACCCATATTCAATTCCATTCAAGCTTTATACATCACACCATCAGCAAGGCTCCTTACTAATAATCATATGTCCGCCCCTTTCTTGTTGACAAATGGCACAAGACAAGGCTGCCCCCTCTCGCCCTCCCTTTTCAATTTATTTATTGAGCCATTAGCAGAAAAGGTAAGATCTAGCCCGTCAATTTCTGGTATTTCCCTGAATCGAGAATCATATAAAATCAGTTTGTTCGCTGACGATATAATACTAACCCTCACAAATCAGGCGACGTCTATGCGGGACCTTCTCTTACTCATGAATGAATTTGCTGCGATTTCCCATTACAAAATCAACATTGCCAAAACACAAGTACTCAGCTATAACCTCACAGATCAGATGATTTCCTCCCTCCAACAGGGCAATGAGCTGGATTGGGATAAAAAGTATCTAGACTACTTAGGAATCATAGTCACTAAACCCACTTCCAAAATATATGATGCAAATCTAGGAAAGCTGTATAAAGCTCTTCAAATGGACCTAGCTAACATTTCCAAAACTGAACTAACGTGGTTAGGCAAAATAGAGGCGTACAAATTATTTATACTGCCCAAAATACTTTACATTTTTCGTTCAGTCCCCCTTCAGCTTAACTCAGCTTGGTGCAAAAAAATTCAAGCTCAATTATCTAACTTTATTTGGGGGGGAAAAAAACCCAGAACCTCTCTCTCTATTCTAGAAAAAAGTAAACTACACGGAGGTCTAGCAGTGCCTAACATCTCAGCTTACTATAATTCAGCGCTTATCAGACTTAGCCAAAATTGGTGGGGAGGAGAAGAAGAGAAGCCGAGATGGATGGAGATAGAGAAAGCACTTAATCACTCGAGAGATCTCCAATGGACACTACTCGCTTATTTATGCGACAAGACCAAGAAATTACCTAAAGAACCAACGTTAAAGGCTACCATACGCTCGTGGAGAACTCTCACCACGAAATTATACGCAACAAATCATAAACCTTCTCCACGTTGGATCTCAGTTTACCTCCTACCAGCTCTATCGGCAGATATAGATGTAAGTGTATGGACCAATTGTGGAATCCATACTCTCTCAGACTTACTTGATGACAATATGCAACTCAAATCCTTTGCAAGTCTTAGAACCAAGTTTAATTTGCCAAGCGAAGAGGTTGGGAACTGGAACAAAATAAAACGTACACTCAATAAAAATAATCTGAGTCTCCATCTCCCACTAAACATAACTCAACTTTTCCGTTTTAACCAATCGAACATCTTTTGGTCTTTCAAGTCTATTTACAAAGAATGGAACCTTGATTCTTCATTTTCCAGCGCTTCTAACATAGGAGCATGGAGTAAGGAACTCCAAATCTCTCTCCCTGCTGATCTAATTGAAGATACACTCAAAATAGTTTACAAAAGTCTCTCATCTTCAGTTCTTTTGGAATCTTACTACAAAACCTTGACTAGGTGGTATTTCACCCCTACAAGACTCCATAAATTTTCAGAAACTATATCACCATTGTGCTGGAGGAACTGCGGAAAACCTGGCACAATGTCTCACATATTCTGGGACTGTCCCATCCTGCGCCCATTTTGGGGGAAAATACAACTTCTAATCTCCGACATAACAGGGATCGACTTGGACCTCTCGCCAGAACTCGCGCTGCTCCTGATAGAAATAAATGTATTACCACCTGAGCTCAGAGCGCTCATCATACACATTTTGATTGCCTCAAAAAATGGTGTAGCGGCTCGATGGAAAGACCCAGATCCACCAACGTTTGAAACAATACTGGGGACTATTGCAGCTCACAATGTGTATGAATACACGTTCGCTCTGAGGAACAATCTTCAAGGAAAGTACAGTAACAAGTGGTTAACATGGAACCAGTTTTTCTTTCAACAGGATGCCCCCATAATATAAACTTGATCGAATTAGCTTTCAATATGCTATGAGCGAAGTTTAGTTGAGCATAACTTTAAAGTATTTTTCCCTCCCTTCTTCCCCCCCCCCTTCCTTTCCCACCACCCACCCTCCAACCGCATGTGTTTATAAGAATGACACAATTGGTTATGGTTTATTGTTAGTTGTTAACTTGACTCTTGTCTTCTAATGTGTGATTATCTTAATGTATTGCTACTTGTTATGACCTCCTTGTAAGTTTATATCTAATTCAATAAAAAAAAACGTTGAACAAGAAATGTTTTTTTCTAAATTTTGTGCAGTTATATTAGTTTACCTGGTGAAAAAAAAAAGTGAGATGGGAATATATTTGGTTTTTATTAAGAAGCCTAATAATTCTGCACAGTAATAGTTACCTGCACAAACAGATATGCTCCTAAGATAGCCAAATCTAAAAAAAAACCACTACTAATTCCAAAAATATTAAGCTTTGATATTTATGAGTCTTTTGGGTTGATTGACAACATAGTTGTTGATCAATAATAAAAATAATCCTCTAAAATACAACTTGCCTAATAATTCTGCACACAGTGTATATATGCACCACCCACTCAAAAGGCTCATCGATCTATAAGTAATTATTAACATAAAATATTGACCACAGGAGACCATCCCTTTATTGTAGGAGTAACCACATAACTTAAACAAGAAGAGCAACACCCACTGAAGAATTGCCCAATAGGACATAGGCATGCACTATATAAGGTAAAGCTTTGGAGTTCAGCGGGCACCCTGATGAAGAAGGTCGCTTAGCCTTTGAAACATGTCGAATACCGCTGTTAGCAAACTCCACTGACGTTCTCTGTAGGTTCCGTAGCACTGACGGTGACTCCACCCACCCATGTCACATGACCGCAAACCCTACGTAGACTTCACATCCTGCAGAGTAGGACAGAAGACGTGTCACTGTGCTAACCGCCAGCCACGGAGTACAGCTGATCACAGCCCCCCGAAGCAGGAGAACGCATGGAGGAAAGCAGGAAACACCGCTGCACAGGACAGAGAAGGAACACACCAGAGCACTTCAGTGTAAGGTAGTATGACCCATGATACAGCCAATATTATAAACACCATATATGCCTTAATAAACACAAGGAGAACCAGAGTCTTTTTAATGCTCAAACAAATTAATTCAAGTTTATTATAAAAAAGCACTCATTAAAAGTGCAAGTTTTTGGCTGATGATACAGACAGTGCCAGCGTCTCCTTGTGCAGTGTGTGCTGTATTGTTGACCGATGCACAGTGACACCATCTGCAGCAAGATGATGCTGCAGGTCTTTGGAGGTGGTCTGTGGATTGTTCTTGACTGTTCTCACCATTCTTCTTCTCTACCTTTCTGATATTTTTGTTGGCCTGCCACTTCTGGCCTTTACAAGAACTGTCCCTGTGGTCTTCCATTTCCTTACTATGTTCCTCACAGTGGAAACTGACAGGTTAAATCTCTGAGAAACCTTTTTGTATCCTTCCCCTGAACAACTATGTTGAACAATCTTTTTTTTTTTCAGATCATTTGAGAGCTGTTTTGAGGAGCCCATGATGCCACTCCTCAGAGAAGATGCAACTAGGAGAACAACTTGCAAGTGGACACCTGAAATAGCTTTTCTCATGATTGGATACACCGGGCTATGAAGTACAAAGCTCAATGAGGTTACCAACCCAATTTAGTGCTTCAGTAAGTCAGTAAAAAGTAGTTAGGAGTATTCAAATCATGAAAATCAGAAGTGTGCCCATACTTTGGCGCCTGTCAAATTTTGAAATAATGCATATTTTCCTTTTTTGATTAGTGCAATAAACCTAATTTCAATCCTGAAATATTACTGTGTCCATCAGTTATTACATATATCACACTGAAATAGCTGTTGCAAAAAAACAATTTTAAACAAATAAAAATGAGTAGTGCACCTTTTACAGCATTAGATGTGGGGCTGATGGGGCCTAATTTGTTATACAATGTGTAACATACTTTGTTATATACTATGTAATATACCATGCTATGACTGTATATGGGGAATGTGCAATATGAGATGGAGGTGAAGTGCAATATCATAATTGTTATCTGTAATATCACGCTGTACTCCAGGCACTGTCTTTATCATCAGCCAAAAACTTGCACTTTTAATGAGTGCTTTTTTGTAATAAACTTTAATTAATTTGTTTGAGCATTAAAAAGATTCTGATTCTCCTTGTGTTTATTAACTGTTTATGAGTCTGTCATTAGGGGTTGATCAAGGGATAGATGGTACACCTTGAGCCCCATTGTTAAAATGCTTTACTGTCAGTGAGGACTACTATTTATTCACCATATATGCCTTATATGCTTTGTAGGATTCCACACCCACAGGCAAACAAACAGGAGACTTAATAGGAAGCCTATAATCAATACATAGGAGGCTCCCATAAGTGACTGAATGTGTGTAATAGGAATATTTGGGCTAGCATTGCACATACTAACCATAAGCTAGATGTAATCATAAATTAATTTATTTTTAAATAGGAAACAACAAAAGAACATCTAGGACTGTTACCAGCAGGCAGGCAGAGTGCTCTTTTTGCTGAAAACCTATAAGGTGTTATACAGTTGTGGCCAAAAGTATTGACACCCCTGCAATTCTGTCAGATAATACTCAGTTTTTTCCTGAAAATGATTGCAATCACAAATTCTTTGGTACTATCAGCTTTTTGGGCAAGAACATCAACATAGAGTTTACAGGAGAAAAAAAGAGGCATTCAAAGAAAAGAACACGGTCCCTACAGTCAAACATGGCGGAGGTTCCCTGATGTTTTGGGGTTGCTTTGCTGCCTCTGGCACTGGACTGCTTGACCGTGTGCATGGCATTATGAAGTCTGAATACTACCAACAAATTTTGCAGCATAACGTAGGGCCCAGTGTGAGAAAGCTGGGTCTCCCTCAGAGGTCATGGGTCTTCCAGCAGGATAATGACCCAAAATACACTTCAAAAAGCACTAGAAAATGGTTTGAGGGAAAGCACTGGAGACTTCTAAGGTGGCCAGCAATGAGTCCAGACCTGAATCCTATAGAACACCTGTGGAGAGATCTAAAAATGGCAGTTTGGAGAAGGCACCCTTCAAATATCAGGGACCTGGAGCAGTTTGCCAAAGAAGAATGGTCTAAAATTCCAGCAGAGCATTGTAAGAAACTCATTGATGGTTACCGGAAGCGGTTGATCGCAGTTGTTTTGGCTGAGGGTGCCAATACTTTTGTCTGGCCCATTTTTGGAGTTTTGTGTGAAATGATCAATGTTTTGCTTTTTGCTTCATTCTCTTTTGTCTTTTTTCATTGAAGACAAATTAAATGAAGATAATAATACCAAAGAATTTGTGATTGCAATCATTTTCAGGAAGAAACTGAGTATTATCTGACAGAATTGCAGGGGTGTCAATACTTTTGGCCACAACTGTATATATATATATTGTGATTTCTACGTGTCCCACTAATATAATAACCAGATTACTAGTAATACAATTTTGGATTTATTAGATATCTATAATGGCCCCTTTACACGCAGCTACAGGTGACAGGTTTTCCACAGGTAACTTACTGGTTGCAGTGAAATCATGGAGACATGGTTCTTTCTTGTTGCTGTGTACAAATGGAACTATGTCTCCATGATTTCACTGCAACCAGTAAGTTACCTGTGGAAAATCTGTCACCTGTAGCTGCGTGTAAAGGGGCCATAAGAGAGTATACCCCTATAAGATAACTACTAAAAGTCTGGGTTCCCTCCAAAAGGACTCATAGGTAACTCATATCACAATTTTCAAAAAGTGAACTCTAAATATTGCAGGCACTATATAGAAGGATTACAACCCAGCAGAATTACGACACATCTACTGATCCAATTAGGTTAAGATTGGAACACATTCTGTAGACAAATATAAGTAATAATACAGGATACAGTCGTACCAGAAGGACTAATTCTGTATATATTTGCAGATACGGCAAATCCAACAGTACTACATTCATGAGAGGACACCAATAATCCTGAGAGGACCACTCCTACCAGACCTTAAAGAAACAGAGGGAACACGAGACAGCATAAACTCAGTGGTGTTTATAGCTGTTGAGGAGCTTTTATCATTCTATTGATTTTTAACTATTTGAACTTAATAAACTTCCCAAGAAAAAAGGGTTAATCTTATCTAAAGTGTTGGTCTATTCATTGCCATATAGATTTAGTGCTTAGCCTAATAATATTGAATATATAAAGCTTTATATGTGTTGATGTTTTTAAACTGAATCAAAGCTTCTTTTATATAAGCCTCCCTTGTAAGGATCACTATGCTACCGCCTTTATCTGCTTCCCGAAGCACAGTATCATGATTCATTTCTTTCAAGGCAGTTTTTTCTGCATTACATATATTCTTCTCAGGACTGGGATAAATCAATGCTTTTACATCCCTATCGACCAGTTCGGAGAAGAAATCAACATTATTACCAGGGGCTATAGGTGGCATAAAGGCAGATTTTAAACCCCCTGTGAAGGGGAATCTGGTAATAGGGATGCTCTCCGGACTGGCCGTACTCCCCAGACTGGCGTATATAGTTTCATTGATACTGAGTAAAACCTGTATATCAGATTGCACTTGCCTCTGAGAAATATCATTTGTAAAAAAAACCTCGAGGACCCACATTCAATGTAAAAAGACATTTTTATAGATGGCTTTTTTTATATTTTGTTGATATTTTTGATTTTCAAAGTGCTTAAATACTGCATATGCAGTTTCCTAACAGATTTACGAGGTCTACCTTAAACTCTGTGTAATCAAAGGGTTCAGCAATACAGAAATTTAGACCTTTTTGCAAGTCGGACCTTATTTCTGGAGATAATGTCCTATTGGACAAATTAAACATCTTAAGCACAGGAATATTTAGTCCCTCCAGGAAACTTGTTTGCATTTCCATAGTGGGGGAGCTACATTGTCATCTTCTTCTGTGGCGCCCCTGCGACCAGGAGGCCACATAGGGAACTGCAGCCAGGTAAGAAGGAAGACAGTTTACACAACACCCTCACAGACATCCCACACACCACTAGAGGGCAGCACCCAACCCGGAGCCCGGGACTCTAGATGGGCAATGGGTGATGGGTTTAGAGAACAGTGGATGGGACAGCAAGCAGGTCAGGTGATAGATGGTAGAAATAGAGAAGGGGAGGAGGAAGGAGTCAGTAGGCCGAGGTAGGCTGAGCAGTACAGACCAGAAGCACACGTCCTGGAGGAGTGGGGTGTATGGAGCGCAGAATCCGAAGAACCAGTGCATAGCCACGGAGAGAAAGCCCATCCAGATCCAGCACCCCAGGAGTGTGAGGCAAGAGAGGACCAGTGATACTGGGTCCTAGAAACACAGCCAAAACGACCGACTGCAGGCGGAGTAGCTTTCTGTATAGAACCTAAATCACACGGTAGAAGGGAGCCTGATAGAGCCTAGCACAGCAGGACTATTGGAGGCTAGGTTAACAGCAGAGTGTCGGCTCTGAAAAGGACCGACGATTCACCCAGTTTCCCCAGATTACCGACGGGGAGCTCTAACTCCACATTAGAGTTCCCACCCCAAAGGACAGGCAGCTCAGTGGCGACCACGAGGACCCACAGGGGTCCGAGCTACCGCTAAACTGTCCGGAGACACACGCAGAGAAAGAGAGAGAATAAAGCCTGGAAAGGACAGAGAAAGAGTGAGGGGTCACAGAGAGGAACACCTGGCTGCAGGGAGAAGAGAGGAACCCGGAGGGGAAAGCTTGTAACCCATGTAAGAACTGTAACCGAATTGTTGTACTGAAGAACTGCATAGTGAACACGGTGAACCCTGCCTCTGACTCCCTTGCATGATTATCTGCAGACAGAACTGTATAATTCCTTCCAGCAGGACTGCAGATAGATCCCACCTGGAGACTTTTCCCGCCAAACCTGGGCTTAATGGCGGCCATAGGAGCCTGAGACCATGTGCAGAGGGGGCGTGCCCAGACCCCCATCGTGGGCCGGCCCAGTCCAAGGCGTGAAAAGAAAGACGCGCCCTGGCTCCCATTAACTTCGGGGGAGCCAGCCATTAATCCCAAGGAAGAGCCTCCGCCCCTAAGTTCACCTACCAATGAGAAGCTGGCGGGAGCCAAAGAGGAAATCGTCATCAAGAAGAGGCTGGACAAAGAACCGGAAGAGAAGCAGTCGCCATCAGAGTACACTAGGATGGAAGCGAAGGACGCCGAAGAGAGCGCTGCAGCAGGAAGACCCCAAGTGATCCCGGAGGGCCCACAGAGAGTATTCGTGGAGGAACCCGGCCAGGGAAAGACCTTGAGTGACCACCGCAGCATGGCGGAAGGCGGCAAAGTACGTCCTGAGACGCAAGACACCCGGCGAGGTGTGCTGAGACTGCTGCCGTTACAGACAACCCGGGACCAAGCGGAGCAAAGAACCCAGATTCACATAGACTTATGCCAGAGTTTCCAGACCTCATCCACGCAACCCGGCTGGGTTGGCACTTTAAATAATCGCACGGAGCGTGAGGAGAGATGCCGCACCGTGACCCTGATAGACTTATCTGTCTCTTAAGTTACACTGCGCCCCACTGCGGAAAAGACTGACCCGCTCGGAACCTTGCCAGAGGGATGCTTGCCACTACCGGAGCCCCTGATACCAGCACCTGCAATAGCTGAGGTGAGAGGGGAGCAGCTTCATTGTTGATGGGAGAAGAGTGAGGCCAGCGACGACTTGATAGGCTTCTTAGGTGACCCCGGTGGCCCAGTAGGCCCTGCAGAGATTATCACCCAGGAGGAATATCTTAAGCGATGCATTCGCCGATGGGAACAAGAGGAGGTAGAGCAGCGAATTCAAAAGCAGATCATGATAGCCCGCACTATTGAAGAGAAAGATGAGGCCCGACGTGATGAGGAAGTGCGTAGATCTCCACGGCACCAAGGACAGATTGTAAAGATCATTGAAGACCGAGGATTTGCATTTGCCCAAGAACCCGGTGCGTCAAGAGACATATTTATTGATAGGCGAGATGTAGAAGAACACTTACCTGCAGAGCACTCGGATAGGAGAGTAACTATCAGAGAATGGGTCTCCTACAATGTAGTCCAAGGAGCAAGAGGTCCATATGGGATCAGAGTAAAGAGACTATCCCTAGTAACACCGGAAGAAGATGAACCCCCTGCTTTGGAGGATCCAGACCCCCCAGTTCACCTGGATTAATCAGTACAACCGGATCCAATTGTTGACACGGGTCCCACAAATATTACTGAGACTATTACAGCAAAAGCCGCGGTCGACGCAGTCACGCAGACTCCAGACAGTTATTTGCTGATTCAGGCATTGCAGGACTTGGAAATGTTCCCAAGGAGGAGAGAACCGCAGGTCTTACCATGGAAGGTAAAGCAGAAGGAGTGAAGACCCGGATCCTGCAAGCAAGTCTTGTAAGTGTGAATGCGATGTAACCCTTACTGCTTGCCATCCCAATCCTGAATGAATGTTTGTTTTCCCTTGTCTGTCTTACATGTTTCATAGACATTTGATACCACGAACAATGAACTGGTACAAACTTTGCCTTGTAAATAGTTGAGCACCTTGTGTGCTTCCCCTTGGTTTTAAGACCAGGTTTGCACTTGAAAGACTGTGCCCTGAACATTGAGCTAGACTGCAGAGTGCTTGTGTGCAGTATTTAAAGCACTTGTGCCTTTTTGAACTCTCATTTTGGACTTTGAGACTTTTTGCATTTTTGAAACTTTTTGCACAGACGAAGAATTTTTATACTTTTGCTAAGAAAAGTAATGTTATTTATGTGTTTTAGAATGGCAAAATAGAATGTGCTGTGGCATAGGACCCAGAAAAAGGCTAAAAGGGTGGTGAAGCCAATACACCCGCGCACTAATGTATATAGTTAATTTAAAGAAACGTTAAAAGAACCTGTGCCTCCTTAACTGGAGGAAACCAAGAATGCTTAATGTTTGAATAAAATAAAATGTTTTCAGGGGGATCCATGCCGGACGGCGTGGGGACACGCCGGTTTTACTTCGGGGGAATGTGGTGCCCCTGCGATCAGGAGGACACATAGGGAACTGCAGCCAGGTAAGAAGGAAGACAGTTTACACAACACCCTCACAGACATCCCACACACCACTAGAGGGCAGCACCCAACCCGGAGCCCGGAACTCTAGGCGGGCAAGGGGTGGTGGGTTTAGAGAACAGTGGGTGGGACAGCAAGCAGGTCAGGTGATAGATGGTAAAAATAGAGAAGGGGAGGAGGAAGGAGTCAGTAGGCCGAGGTAGGCTGAGCAGTACAGACCAGAAGCACACGTCCTGGAGGAGTGGGATGTATGGAGCGCAGAATCCGAAGAGCCAGTGCATAGCCACGGAGAGAAAGCCCATCCAGAGCCAGCACCCCAGGAGTGTGATAGAAGAGAGGACCAGTGATACTGTGTCCTAGAAACACAGCCAAAACGACCGACTGCGGGCGGAGTAGCCTTCTGTATAGAACCTAAATCACACGGTAGAAGGGAGCCTGATAGAGCCTAGCACAGCAGGGCTATTGGAGGCTAGGCTAACAGCAGAGTGTCGGCTCTGAAGGGGACCGACGATTCACCCGGTTTCCCCAGATTACCGACAGGGAGCTCTAACTCCACGTTAGAGTTCCTACCCCAAAGGACAGGCAGCTCAGTGGCGACCACGCGGACCCACAGGGATCCGAGCTACCGCTAAACTGTCCGGAGACACACGCAGAGAAAGAGAGAGAATAAAGCCTGGAAAGGACAGAGAAAAAGTGAGGGGTCACAGAGAGGAACAACCTGGCTGCAGGGAAAAGAGAGGAACCCGGAGGGGAAAGCTTGTAACCCGTGTAAGAACTGTAACCGAATTGTTGTACTGAAGAACTGAAAAGTAAACACGGTGAACCCTGCCTCTGACTCCCTTGCATGATTATCTGCAGACAGAACTGTATAATTACTTCCAGCAGTACTGCAGAGAGATCCCACCTGGAGAGCCACAGCCTGTCAGCTCCGTACACATGCTGGGAGAAGGCCGCAACAGCAGGACAGTAAGTGAATTGCACTGTTCTTATTCCACAACCATTGACTTTAACATCACTGCCCCGGGGAACCTAGCTCTACCCATGGAGAACTATTCCATCTACAGCTGCTTTAACATCATCCCCGGAGGTTCTGCAGCAGCGGTGGTCCCATTATAGACCACAAGCCGCGGGTGGCGTCACGACAAACATTTAATCCCCTGTAAATATTCCCGGTCCGGACCAGGACCCCATGACATCCCCCAGCAGCAGACCCAGTCCAGTACCGAGTACCCCGTCCCAGTGGGCTCGACACTTCTTCCATTTCTTCCCCTCTGTATATTGCGCCTAAAGGGATTGCTGGATCAGGAATTAAAAGCTCCACGGTTTTGTTGGGGTGTGATGTATTACGAATGTCACTGGAGTTATATTCTTCCTCGCTATCAGATGAAGAAAGCGGCGTCCCACCCTGCTGATCCCTCCCTGCACAATGTAATCTTTAATCACCTGGAATAAAGTCCTTTTTGCAAGTGAATTTGTCGGTGAGTGCCACTTTTCCTTTACTATGTTTTACAAAGCACTACTAGGCTGTAGTGCTACCTTCCACAAAGCACTAACTGCTCCTCGTTCCCCAATATCTGCATCTGAACATCTGCAGCTATGCCCGACGAGGCACAGAGTCTGGGAGACAGAAGAAAGTTGATGCATGTATGTTCCTGGTGAAATTTCCTGGTCTGAAACGTAAACAGGTCTGGAAGCCAGAAGAGCAAGAGCAGATACTGTCTTGGATGGATGATAAGGCCTCCACGAAATTTTCTAGCAGCATCCAATCGTCCACGACCACACAGTCTCCTGTCCATACAGAGAACGCTGGGTCATCCTATTCTCAAACTTTTCCTAGTTCATCACCCCATCAGGAGTTACAGGAAACATTTGACCCCAACCTTGTCCACGCCAAGGATCTGTTTGGTCTATATCCCTTCGTTGCCTCTGGCCTCTCACCACGCAAAATTGAAGAGGAACGTGAGGAGGTATCATCTGTTCATGGCCAAATATTTGAAAACCCACAGCCAGAAGAAAACCACTTTCGCGTGATATACCAGGTGAAGAGGTGGAGGTTGACGGTGATGACATACAGTTGCCATCTGGCCAGCCAACAATATCAACACGGAAGGAGGATGACAGACAACGAGGTGGTCGATGATGAGACCACCGATCTGACCTTGACCGCTGGCATGCATTGCTAGCACAGCAGCATAGAGGAAGAAGGTGGATACGTAGGACCAACAAAGGCACCAAAGGCGACTGGTTTTAGAAGAGTGCAAAGTATGTCAACTGTTGCCAAAAGCAATCCAACTGTGCCATAAGTCAAGGCAAGGGTGCATTCAGACGCTGTCTGGAAATTTTTTCAAGATAGTCCTTCTGAACCAAATGTTGTCATCTGTAGCATCTGCCATACGAAGCTGAGCAGAGGCCGGGGCAAAGGCAACCAAAGCACCACCAGTATGCAGAAAGACATGGCAACTAAGAACCCTAGTCGTTGGGTGGAACAACAGGGTACCAAACCGGTGTCTGTGGGTCAAACCACTGCCATGTCGCCTGTGATCCGTCATTCCCAATCTGCTGGGCAGGAAGCAGGTGATCATACCTGTTGCTCACAAGCTGCGGTTTCACAGACGCAAGACACAAGAAGCCCATCCACTTGTTTGTCCCAGCCAAACGTCCAGTTGTCCGTGCCCCAGATATATGAAAGGAGCTGTAAATACCAAGCCACGCACCCACAAGCACAAATACTGAACATGCACATTACCTAGTTGCTAGCCGTGGAGATGTTGACGTTTAGGCTTGTGGGAACACAGTTTTTCCGTGATCTGTTGGCTGTGGCTGCCCCACGATACTCGGTTCCCAGCCAGTGCTATTTTTCCCAGTGTGCTGTCCCTGCATTACACCAGCACGTCTTAAACAATCTAAAGCGTGCTCTCACCAACGCCGTAACCGGGAAGGTCCACCTTACAATAGACACGTGGTCAAGTACTTGTGGACAGGGTCGATACATCTCTGTCATGGCATACTGGCTCAACCTGGTGGAGAGTGGGACAAAGTCTCAAACTGGACCAACACATATCCTACCCACGCAACAAATAGTGGACCCAACCTCAATCAGAGTTTTCGCCTCATCATATACTGTACCTCTTGTCCCCCTCTTCCTCCTCCTCCTCCACCCCCTCATCATCCTATGCTGAATTACCCTCCACATCACTCCCAAGTTGGGAGCTGTGCAGCAGTGCATCGGCAAAGCAGCAACACGCTCTGCTGAAGCTCATCTGCTTAGGTGAAACACCACACACTGCAGCAGAGCTGTGGCAAGGAATAACACAACAGACTGATCAGTGGCTCTCCCCACTGCAACTCCAACCCAGTCTGGTTGTCTGCGATAATGGGTGTAACCTGGTGGCTACTTTAAAGCTCGGGAAGCTGAACACGTGCCATGCATGGCTCACATGCTGAACCTAGTGGTGCAGAAATTTATAAAAACATACCCTGACTTGCCATACCTGAGAAGGTGCTTCGTATTTGCGCTCATTTCCACCATTCCTCAACCGCTGTTGCTGGTCTTGCAGCGCTTCAAAAGCAGTTTAATTTGCCAAACCAGTGACTCATTTGTGACCTGCCAAGATGGTGGAACTCAACATATCATATGTTGGCAAGGATAAGTGAGCAGCAGAGGGCACTTGCTGAAGACCAGCTTAAACATGCCTTTAAACTTAGTGCAGTCTTAAGGGGTACACATGTGTGGGGTCTGCACGTGTGGCATCTCATGCAAAGTGGAATTGAATGTGAAGTGGCTTGCAGTTACTTCATGGCAGTCATGGTACCTTTACACGCCGCCACAACAGGATGGATACCAACGGCAACTTCACGTGCACGAGCACGGCCGAATGGTTACCAACGGGAACCGCACCCTCTTTACACGCCGCCACATGGTGCGCTACGCTACGCCACATCTACAGCTACATACATCGCCGGGTGTCGCAAGTAGCCGTCTGTAGCTCAGCGTACCAGCTTTACACACCGCCACCACAGAGTGATCTGGGAGCAACAAAGGCAGGACGTAAAACAAATAGGCGTGCCACAGACCTGTACGCCGCGCCCAAACCACAACCATTGGCCAACAGTACGGAGTTGTGATTGGGCACGACGGAAAGGGCGGATGGCCGAGACGTGCCGTACTACTGATCGGAGTGTGGCACGGAATAAGCACTTGTGACATGGCGGAGCCTGGCGAATGCATCGAAATCGATGGTAATGGGTCACGCTAGAGCGGTGGCCAGTCACATATCCCGTGTGTATTAAAGTAGCGGTCCGGGGCTATGTGTGCGTAGTACAAGTGTTTGCCTTGTCACGCACGATCAGCGCTTGTGACAGCCGCGTGTGCCGATTGCACTGAGGTGCGTTTGTGTGGCACACATTAGCGGCTTACAAAACACAGTATGTGCGTTTTCTGTCAAAATTCTATCTGTGACAACTGTGGCGAAGTATGTGTGAATACAGGCTGAATGGGGTTTAATATATGTGCTGACAGATGTGAATGTAGTGGAACAGCTTCCAATGCAACAAGTCAAAGATCTGTGTGACAGTGTATGAGAAAACCCCTGACAAGAATATGTCCTGCATCAATGTGCTGTGTGCAGGGGACCCTCTGCCTACAACAAAATAAAGGATCATGTACGCACAATGGCCACAAACACTGTTGGGCAAAATACTTTCAGAAAAACATGGCTACCCACACATATTGTGTGCACAATCCCAGCCAATAGGTGGCTATGACATCCCAGGCCCCCACCCAACCCTGCATCACATTGCCCTCCTCCACCAAGTAATCAGGCTCACACAGATGATTTTGGATCCAACATAAAAAGGTTTAATATATTGCATGAATCTTGACCTTGTCTTGTGCAAACAAAATAAACAGAAAGTAAAAACAATGTACAATTCAAGAGCAGGTGACATTAATCAGCCACATTAAACGGATAACCAATTTACCACACATAGAAAACTGTGCATGGAAAAAAAAAAAAAACTAATACCTAAACTAACTAACTAACTACATAATGAAACCTCATGCACATAATGAAAACAAACATAATGAAAAAGGTCAACCAAAAATTAAAGGGGTGCAGCTAACCTGCTGTCACCTCCATTGAAACCACAAAAGCAACTCCCAGAGCCAGCCACATTATATGGCCTGGTCCTGCCAGCTCACTGCACCAGACCCATTGAAGTAGGAGCAGTAAGCGTCTCTACTGTCCCTGGCCTCCTGCCGAGTGCGGCCATGGCTCTGCGGCTGGAGTGGCACAATCACATGGCCATCATCACGCCAAGACCCTGGACGGAGCTCCCCTGTTGTAGCGTTGGCATTATCTACATAACCTCCTGGCGTGTATGATGCCCTATCCCTACGACGCAGCCAGAGCGGTACGTAACACACACTTGTGCGCTGTGTACAGCATTATTCGTTATCATGTGTTGAGAGGATGTGCACAATGTATGTAGATCATGGGCCATTTATGATTTTTCGTTCAAGTGTGTGTCCGCGTAATTGTACTACTATATGATCGTGCATACGGCGCGTATGTGTAGTGCTGAAGGGACAGCTCATCCAAGATGGAGGGCTGTGAGGCAAGGGCCAATCGTAACGCAGCATCTTACACCAATGATCGCTGAAGGGGCGCGGTATCACGGAGCCTGGGTGACGCCTTAGCTACATTGCAGCTACATCGCCGGGTGTCCAGAGTTCCCTTCTGTAGCTTCTTTACACGCCGATACAGCTCGCTACAATCGGCGATGTAGCTTTCTGTTTATGGGCAGTGCACGGATACAGAGGTATCTGTGGCCGGCTGTGTCGTCCCGTCTTCAGACGCCGCTATTACGGGCGATATTGGCGCGACAAGCTACAATCGTAGCCTGTAGCGGGTTGTATGCATCCTGTTGTGGCGGCGTGTAAAGGTACCATTAGTCAGGGCAAGAATCAGGTAAGCCACTCTTTTTCATTTTTTTTTCTTTCCTTTTACCATGTCCTTTACTTCACTGTCTATTGTTCTATGTGCCTTTGCAATCCACTTTTTACCATCCCATCCCTACTCCATCACCCCTCATCCACATAAGCTCCTCTCTCCTTCCCTCTACTTTATTGAGCTCTCATACTCTGTATAACGTACTGAACAATCTCAGACCACCATGTTCCAGGGTATTGCATCAGAAAAAAGTCACAATTACAACAACTATTTGCCTTCTCTCTTTTTACTGCTGCTCCTGTCAGGTGATATCTCTCCAAATCCTGGTCCACTATCCACCAACGTCAACCCCTCTCCAACCACATATAGAAACCATACTTACCTTATGAATATTACTTGCACACCTTCGTCTCCCTCTTTTAATTGTGCTCTGTAGAATCCACGGTCTGTATGCAATAAGCTTCCATTCATTCATAACTACTTTCTCACTAACTCCCTTAATTTGCTGGCCCTCACAGAAACCTGGATCCAGACACAATGTTCCCTGCCGCTATTCCTTATGTCGGCTTACATTTCTCTCAATCCCCAAGACCTGGGAACAGACATGGTGGTGGAGTTGGCTTACTGCTGTCTCCACAATGTGCTTTCCAGGTCATCCCCCCAGCTCCATCACTCTCATTTAGTGATGGGCGAATCCTAAATTACTCGGAATCGCTTGACTCTAGCGAGTCCGAGCACAGGACTCACTACTCGTTGCGAGTCTAGCGAGTCCAATGTTAATGAATGGGGAAGCGAGTAATAGCGAGTAGTGTGAGATTTACAAATCGCAGATGTGTCTCGGAAGCTTCAGCCTGAAGCAATCCTAGTTTTGTCATTTATTTGCATTGGACTCGTTTACTTTGCAACTGTAATCGCTGAGAAACTCGCACAGATAAGAGTCCTGTCTTCTCTGTGTGCTGGCTGCCAGCTCCAGGGTCCTAGAGCCCGCCTGCTGCCTGATGTAGCAGAGCTGAGATTGTTCTCAGTCTGCTCATTCCCTGTGTACAGACATGAATGTCTGTGCACAGAGATGATGTAGCAGAGCTGAGATTGTTCTCAGTCTGCTCATTCCCTGTGCATAGACATCTATATCTATGCACAGGGGATGTAGCAGAGAGGACATCGCGTTTTGGACTGCGTCGGATGGAAGAGGATTTTTTTAATTAAAGATGGAGTCCCTAATGGTTTTTTTTTTTTATTTCTAATAAAAATTTTTCTTTGTGTTGTGTTTTTTTTAAAACAATTTAATAGAAATTCATGGCGGTCATGTCTAATATTGGCGTGACCGCCATAAATTTCGGGCTTAGGGCCAGCTGATAATACAAAGCTGGCCCTAACCTCTTTATTACCCAGCGTGCCACCGCTACCAGGGCCGCTGGAAGAGCGGGGTTCAGCGCCAGAGGATGGCGCTTCAATGAACGCACCATCTTCTGGGGCGGCTGCGGGCTGCAATTTGCAGTGGGGGTTGCCCAGAAAGCTTGGGCCTCCCTGCGCTGCGGATTCCAGCCCCCAGCTGCTTAGCTGTACCTGGCTAGACATAGAAATTGCGCGGAGCCCCACGCATTTTTTTAAAATTATTTCATGAAATTCTGAGACTCTGACTCTGAGACTCTGACTCTGAGACTCTGAAATTCATGAAATAATAAAAAAAAAATGCGTGGGGCACCGCGCAATTTCTATGTCTAGCCAGGTACAGCTAAGCAGCTGGGGGCTGGAATCCGCAGCGCAGGGATGTCCAAGCTTTCTGGGCACCCCCCGCTGCAAATTGCAGCCCGCAACCGCCCCAGAAGATGGCGCGTTCATTGAAGCGCCATCCTCTGGCATGGAACCCCGCTCTTCCAGCGGCCCTGGTGGCGGTAGCACGCTGGGTAATAAAGGGGTTAATACCAGCTTTGTTATACAAGCTGGTATTAAGCCCGAGATTCTTAATGTCAGGCCACGTTTGACCCAGCCACTAAGAATCTCCAATAAAGGGTTAAAAAAACACAACACAGAGAAAATTTTTTATTTGAAATAAAAAAAAAAGCCATTAGGGACTCCATCTTTAATTAAAAAAATCCTCTTCCGTCCGACGTAGTCCAAAACGCGATGTCCTCTCTGCTACATCCCCTGTGCATAGATAGATGTCTATGCACAGGAAATGAGCAGACTGAGAACAATCTCAGCACTGCTACATCATGTCTGTGAGCAGGCGGGCTCTAGGACCCTGGAGCTGCACAGAGAAGACAGCTGGACTCGGCTCGCAATGTAACAGTAGTTACTTGCGAGTTTCCCTGCTATCACTGGCACAGTAGCCGAGTCTAATGCAAACAATGGCAATCCTAGTTTTGTCAGCGTTTCTGACAAAACTAGGATTGATATTGATTTGCATTGGACTCGTGCGAGTAATCACTGGGAAACTCGCAGAGTACCGAGTCCTGCGAGTCCCTTACTACTCGCCGAGTAACGAGTCCTAGCGAGTAGATTCGCCCATCCCTACTCTCATTCCCCTCTTTTGAGATCCACACAATAAGGCTCTTCCATCCTCTCCCCCACAGAGTAGCGGTGGTATACTGCCCCCCCCAGGGTCACCCACCCGGTCCTCGACCATTTCTCCGCATGGCTGCCACATTTCATGTCCTCAGGAATACCAACCCTTATTCTGGGAGACTTCAACATCCCTATAAACAGCCCCATCTCCCCATCTGCATCCCAGCTCCTATCTCTAACGACATCTCTTGGCCTCTCACAGCTCTCAACCTCTGAGACACACAAGGATGGTAACACCCTTGACCTGATCTTTGTGCGGCTCTGTTCAACCTCTTCCTTGGATAATTCATCTCTTCCCCTCTCTGACCACACCATTCTCTCCTTCACACTCACAAACCCTCGCCCACCCCAGCACAGTCCGACCTATCACACTTTCAGAAATCTAGAGGCCATTAACCCTCATGCACTCACAGACTCTCTACACTCATCACTGTCCCCAATCTCCTCATTCTCCTGTCCCGATCTGGCAGTAAATCGCTTAAATGACTCTCTCAGAAGTTTCCTGGACCAAATAGCGCCCCTCACCTTCCGAACCTCTAAACACAGAGTGAAACAGCCCTGGATCACATCGCAAACTCGATTTATCCAGCAACCCAAAAAAACTCTTTGACACCTTTCACTCTCTCCTCTGTCCTAAAGTGCAAGCCCCTATCACTGATCTTGTGCTGATGATCTGGCTTCCTACTTCACAGAGAAAATAGAAAGCATCCGTCAGGAAATCAACTCCCAACCTCTGGCTCACTCTCCACATTTACATAGTAACATAGTAACATAGTAACATAGTTTTTAAGGTTGAAGGAAGACTTTAAGTCCATCTACAGTTGGGGCCAGAAATATTTGGACAGTGACACAAGTTTTGTTATTTTAGCTGTTTACAAAAACATGTTCAGAAATACAGATATATATATAATATGGGCTGAAAGTGCACACTCCCAGCTGCAATATGAGAGTTTCCACATCCAAATCGGAGAAAGGGTTTAGGAATCATAGCTCTGTAATGCATAGCCTCCTCTTTTTCAAGGGACCAAAAGTAATTGGACAATGGACTCTAAGGGCTGCAATTAACGCTGAAGGCGTCTCCCTTGTTAACCTGTAATCAATGAAGTAGTTAGAAGGTCAGGGTGGATTCCAGGTGTGTGGTTTTGCATTTGGAAGCTGTTGCTGTGACCAGACAACATGCGGTCAAATGAACTCTCAATTGAGGTGAAGCAGAACATCCTGAGGCTGAAAAAAAAGAAAAAATCCATCAGAGAGATAGCAGACATGCTTGGAGTAGCAAAATCAACAGTTGGGTACATTCTGAGAAAAAAGGAATTGACTGGTGAGCTTGGGAACTGTAAAAGGCCTGGGCGTCCACGGATGACAACAGTGGTGGATGATCGCCGCATACTTTATTTGGTGAAGAAGAACCCGTTCACAACATCAACTGAAGTCCAGAACACTCTCAGTGAAGTAGGTGTATCTGTCTCTAAGTCAACAGTAAAGAGAAGACTCCATGACAGTAAATACAAAGGTTTCACATCTAGATGCAAACCATTCATCAATTCCAAAAATAGACAGGCCAGAGTTAAATTCGCTGAAAAACACCTCAAGAAGCCAGCTCAGTTCTGGAAAAGTATTCTATGGACAGATGAGACAAAGATCAACCTGTACCAGAATGATGGGAAGAAAAAAGTTTGGAGAAGAAAGGGAACGGCACATGATCCAAGGCACACAACATCCTCTGTAAAACATGGTGGAGGCAACGTGATGGCATGGGCATGCATGGCTTTCAATGGCACTGGGTCACTTGTGTTTATTGATGACATAACAGCAGGCAAGAGTAGCCGGATGAATTCTGAAGTGTACCGGGATATACTTTCAGCCCAGATTCAGCCAAATGCTGCAAAGTTGATTGGACGGCGCTTCATAGTACAGATGGACAATGACCCCAAGCATACAGCCAAAGCTACCCAGGAGTTCATGAGTGCAAAAAAGTGGAACATTCTGCAATTGCCAAGTCAATCACCAGATCTTAACCCAATTGAGCATGCATTTCACTTGCACAAATCCAGACTTAAGACCGAAAGACCCACAAACAAGCAAGACCTGAAGGCTGCGGCTGTAAAGGCCTGGCAAAGCATTAAGAAGGAGGAAACCCAGCGTTTGGTGATGTCCATGGGTTCCAGACTTAAGGCAGTGATTGCCTCCAAAGGATTCGCCACAAAATATTGAAAATAAAAATATTTTGTTTGGGTTATGTTTATTTGTCCAATTACTTTTGACCTCCTAAAATGTGGAGTGTTTGTAAAGAAATGTGTACAATTCCTACATTTTCTATCAGATATTTTTGTTCAACCCTTCAAATTAAACGTTACAATCTGCACTTGAATTCTGTTGTAGAGGTTTCATTTCAAATCCAATGTGGTGGCATGCAGAGGCCAACTCGCGAAAATTGTGTCACTGTCCAAATATTTCTGGCCCTAACTGTAGTTCAACCCATAGCCTAACATGTTGATCCAGAGGAAGGCAAAAAAAACCCATGTGGCAACACTAAGCTCCACATTGGGGAAAAAAATTCCTTCCTGACTCCAGATATGGCAATCAGATTAGTTCCCTGGATCAACGCCCTATCAAAGAATCTAGTATATATAACTGGTAATATTATAGTTTTCAAGAAAGGCATCCAGGCCCTTCTTAAATGTTAGTAGTGACACACTCATTACAACATCATGTGGCAGAGAGTTCCATAGTCTCACTGCTCTTACAGTAAAGAATCCGCGTCTGTGATTATGATTAAACCTTCTTTCCTCCAGACGTAGAGGATGCCCCCTTGTCCCAGTCTCAGGCCTAAGAGTAAAGAGATCATTAGAAAGTTCTCTGTACTGTCCCCTCATATATTTATACATTATTATAAGATCACCCCTAAGCATTCGTTTTTCCAAGCTAAATAACCCCAAGTTTAATAACCTGTCTTGGTATTGCAGACCCCTTAGTCCTCTAATGACTTTTGTCGCTCTTCTCTGGACCCGCTCTAATTCAGCTATGTCTTTCTTATACACCGGAGACCAGAATTGTACACAGTATTCTAAGTGTTGTCGCACTAGTGACTTGTATAGAGGTAAAATTATGTTCTCCTCATGAGCATCTATGCCTCTTTTAATACATCCCATTATTTTATTTGCCTTTGCAGCAGCTGCCTGACACTGGCCACTAAATGTGAGTTTGTCATCTACCCATACACCCAGGTCTTTTTCAGTGACAGTTTTGCCCAGTGTTTTACAATTAAGCACATAATTATACCTTTTGTTTCCTCTGCCCAAGTGCATGACTTTACATTTATCCCATTAAAGCTCATTTGCCATTTAGCAGCCGAAGCTTCTAGTTCACATAAATCCTCCTGTAATATAAAATTGTCCTCCTCTGTATTGATTACCCTGCAGAGTTTAGTGTCATCTGCAAATATTGAGATTCTACTCTGTATGCCCCCTACATGGTCATTAATAAATATATTAAATAGAAGCGGGCCCAACACTGACCCCTGTGGTACCCCACTGTTAACTGTGACCCATTCTGAGTGTGTTCCATTAATAACCACTCTTTGTTTCCTATCACTAAGCCAGTTCTTAACCCATTTACACATATTTCCCCTATCCCCATTGCCCTCATTTTATGTATCAACCTTTTGTGTGGCACTGTATCAAAACCTTTTGAAAAGTCCATATACACCACATCCACTGCATTTCTTTGGTCCAGTCCAGAACTTACTTCTTCATAGAAGCTTATCAGATTAGTTTGACAGGAACGGTCCCTCGTAAAACCATGTTGATAATGGGTCATGAGGTTATTTTTCTTCAGACACTCCAGTATAGCATCTCTTAGAAAACCCTCTAGGATTTTACCCACAGTAGAGGTTAAGTTTACTGGCCTATAATTTCCAAGTTCAGTTTTTGTCCCCTTTTTGAATATTATTACCACATTTGCTATACGCCAGTCCTGTGGTGCAGACCCTGTTATTATGGAATCTTTAAATATTAAAAATAATGGTCTATCTATGACAGTACTTAATTCCTGCAGCACTCTGGGGTGAATCCCATCCGGGCCCGGGGATTTGTCAATTTTAGTGATTTTTAGACGATGCCGTGCTTCCTCTTGGGTTAAGCAGGTGACATTTAATTGAGACTTTTTGTTATCGCTGATCATATTGTCTGTCATGGGATTTTCTTGTGTAAATACTGTTGAAAAAAAGTCATTTAGCATATTGGCTTTTTCCTCATCCTCATCCACCATTTCACCCAGACTATTTTTAAAGGGGCCAGCACCATCATTTTTTAGTTTCTTACTATTCATGTAGTTAAAAAATATTTTGGGATTATTTTTACTTTCTCTGTCTCAAGCTTTGCTGCCTTGATTTGCTTTTTACAGATGTTATTTAATTTTCTGTATTTATTTAATGCTTCATCACTATCTACTTGCTTTAATTCCCTAAATGCTTTCTTTTTGTCAATTATTGCACCTCTTACCGCTTTATTTAGCCATAGTGGTTTCCTCCTATTTCTAGCATGCTTATTCCCATAGGGTATATATTGTGCACAGGTCCTATTCAGGATGCTAATGAACATCTCCCATTTGCTTTGTGTACTTTTATGTCTCAGGAAATCGTCCCAGTTTATTGCACTAAGATCATCTCTCAAATTTGCCTTCCTGAAGTTTAGTGTCCTTGTGGCCCCTCTACTACACATCTTAGTAAAGGATACTTGAAAGCTTATTATGTTATGATCACTATTATCCAAGTGACCTCCAACCCGTATATTTGATATGCGGTCCGGCCTGTTGGTTAATATTAGGTCCAGCAGTGCCCCCTATATTATCACGCAGGATGGGTTTTAAGGATGATTTTACGTATAGACATACACCTCCTCCTCGCTTATTTGTACAGTCATTTCTGAACAGACAATAGCCCTGTAAATTAACAGCCCAGTCATGGCTCTCGTCCAGCCAAGTCTCCAAAATCCCCACCATGTCATAATTATTTTCCAACAAAATCAAGTCTAATTCCTCCATTTTGTTGGTGAGACTTCTGGCATTAGTGTACATGCACTTTATGCATCTCTCTTTACCTCTATTCCTTCCTACTATATTGACTGTTCTAACCCCACCCCCCATGCCACCCCCAATTTTATTACTTGTGCCCAGGTTACTATTTACACTATCTTCCCCTCCTATACAATGAATAGCCTCCCCCCCAATCCCTAGTTTAAACACTCCTCCAACCTTCTAGCCATTTTCTCCCCCAGCACAGCTGCACCCTCCCCATTGAGGTACAGCCCGTCCCTAGCATAGAACCTGTAGCCAACAGAGAAGTCGGCCCAGTTCTCCAGGAACCCAAACCCCTCCTTCCTACACCAATTCCTGAGCCACTTATTTATCTCCCTAATCTCCCTTTGCCTCTCTGGTGTGGCACGTGGTACAGGCAGTATTTCAGAGAATACTACCTTGGAGGTCCTTGCCTTAAGCTTGCAGCCTAATTCCCTTACTGGAGCAGACACTCCTCTGGCTTTCAGAGGTCATGCCCTGCTGCAGCAGTGCTGTACCTGAACTCACACCCCACTCATCTGCCAACATAGCAAATTTATTGGGGTGTGCCAGATCTGGGCTAGCCTCCCTGGCACCCTTCCCTCTACCCTGCCTTCTAACTGTCACCCAGCTAGCTACCTCATGGTCCTGCAGCTCCATACTACCATCCTCCCCCACATCTATCCCATTGAGCAGCTGTTCAGTGAGCAGCAGACTCCTTTCCATATTGTCTATGGATCTCAGCGTTGTCAGTTGTTCATTTAGATCCAGTATCTGGGCTTCCCAATGCACAACATACTCACATCTCACACAGCAGTATGCACCCTCGACCGGCTGTTCAAGGATTGCGTACATGTGGCAAGATGTACTCCGGATGGCATTGTCAATTATGGAGCTCATTTCCTAATGGGGATTGCACCAGACAGAAATGATAAGTAAAAAGAAATGCAAAGTATTAATTAAATACAACCTGCAATTCAGTAAGTCCTCCCTTCCAAACTCCCTGAATCCAAAGTCACTGAATCACAAGTCACACACTTACTTCCGTCTGCACTTACGCTCCGTCACACTAAGCTCGTGTCACACTCGCTAGGAAGTCAGATTTAATTTTTTTTTTTCCCTTAGCAGAAAATCAGCTTACAGCTCAGTGTACTTCCACAGTCACAGAAGAAGAAGTCTCCAGGCTCATCTCTTCCTCTCGTCCCACCACATGCACTGCTGACCCCATCCCCTCACGCCTACTCCATTCTTTCCCTCTGGTGGTCACCACTCACTTAACTAAAATCTTCAATCTCTCCCTCTCTTCTGGCATCTTCCCCTCCTCTTTCAAACACTATGTCATTACTTCATTATTAAAGAAAACGTCTCTCGACCCATGCTGCACAAACAATTACAGACTAGTCTCTAATCTCCCCTACATCTCTAAACTCCTGGAGCTCCTGGTCTACTCCCACCTCACTCATTACCTCTCCACCCACTCTCTTCTAGACCCATTACAGTCTGGTTTCCGCCCCCTACATTCTACAGAAACTGCTCTCACCAAAGTGACCATTGACCTTCTCACAGCAAAACGTAATAGTGACCACTCTCTGCTTATTCTTCTTGATCTCTCTACAGCCTTTGACATTGTTGACCACCATCTCCTACTCTCCATGCTGCACTCCATCGGCATCAAGGACACATCTCTCTCCTGGTTCTCTTCCTATCTTTCAGTGTATCATTTGCTGGGTCCACTTCCTCCCCTCTTCCTCTCACTATTGGGGTCCCTCAGAGTTCAGTCCTTGGACCTCTTCTGTTCTCTCTCTACATGGCCCCGATTGGACAGACTATCAGCAGATTTGGCTTTCAGTACCATCTTTATGCTGATGACACACAATTATACACTTAATTCCCTGACCTAACGAACACCAATGACTGTCTAACCGCAGTTTCCAATACCATGTCCGCTCTCTATCTGAAACACCTTTCCAAAACTGAAATTCTGCTCCCACCCTCCACTAACCTACCTTAATATGACATCTCTCTCTCAGTGTATGGCACCACAATAATGCCTAGTCAGCAGGCTCGCTGTCTGGGTGTTATGTTTGACTCTGATCTTTCCTTCACCTAACATATACAATCTCTCGCCCACTCTTGCCGCTTGCACCTGAAGAACATCTCTACAATTCGCCCCTTTCTCACCTTGGAAACCACAAAAACCCTCACTGTGGCTCTGTTTCACTCCCGCCTTGAGTATTGTAATTCCCTTTTAATTGGCCTTCCTCACACTAGACTCTCCCTTCTCCAGTCCATCCTTAATGCAGCAGCCAGGATCACCTATCTAGCTAACCGTTACTCGGACGCTTCTGTTCTATGCCAGTCATTGCACTGGCTGCCTATACACTATATATGATCCAATATAAACTGCTTGTTCTCACCCACAAAGCCCTTCAAAGTGCATCTCCTCCCTACATCTCCTCCCACATCTCTGTCTATCAACCAATCTGTTCTCTTCACTCTGGAAGTGACTTTAGACTCACTTCTGCATTAATCCGAACCTCCCACTCCTGGCTCCAAGCCTTCTCCCGAGCTGCACCAATTCTCTGGAATGCTCTACCTCAAGAAATTAGGTGTATCCACAACTTACATAGTTTCAGGCGATCCTTAACACACATCTTTTCATCTTTTTAGGGCGGCCTATCATGATCCCTAGTCAAAGTCATCTAGACATCTAGACACCTATCCGCTCCACCAGTCTCAAGTGGACCACAAATAATGGTTGGTGGCCACGTATACTGCACCTAACTGTTCCCCATCTCCTCAAGCTGACTATACCATCATTCTAAATAAGCACCTGTACTTTGTGTCACCCGCACGTCATTGTTAGATTGTAAGCTCTTATGACCAGGGTTGTCATTTTTTTGCTCTAATTATTGTATTGTATTATGCTTTATATTATATTGTATTGATATTTGTATTGCATTGTATTTTCTAATAACTGTTTATTATGATTGTTTAAACATGAACTTTGAATTGTGAAGCGCTGCAGAATATGTTGGCACTATATAAATAAAGATTATTATTATTATTCCTCCTTCTGGGGTCACAGAACATTTGCCTCTTCGCTGCTTGGCACACATGGCACACTTCATATCTAACTGTCTGTGCCAAGACCCTCGCGTGATCCACATTTTCAACATCAACCTATACTGGTTGGCCACCTTTCTAGACCCACGGTGCAAGGACAAATTTCCTTTGCTACTGTTGCAGTCACCAAGGGGTTTCACAATACAATCTTTCAGGAGGGCAGTTGTTGATCATTTGATGGCAACATCACCCTCAGACACCGCTGCTAGCAGAGGTACCAGCTCTATGCAACAGCATGCAATAATGGAGAGAGACACAGACAGCAGGTCCAAAAGAGGTGGTGGTAAAAGGTCCACAAGGCTCATCAGCAAGGGCTAGCTGGACCGGTAACAATGTCAAGGAGGGAGAAGTTACACAAGATGGTCAACGACTATCTAAGTGACCATACCTGTGTCCTTCCTGATGCTTCCATTCCATTTAATTACTGGATATCCAAGATGCATAGTTGGCCAGACCTCTCCTTATATGCCTTGGAGGTGCTGGCCTGCCCTGCTGCTAGTATGATGTCAGAGCATGCTTTCAGTGCCACTGGGGCAATCATCACAGATACACGCACAAGGCTGACTACAGAGAATGCAGACAGGCTGACTATGATAAAATTTAACAAGGACTGGATTTCGCAAGAGTATTTAAGCCCTCCTGATGACAGCATCCCAAATTAAAGTCAGTCAGTCAGTAAATTGGTGATCACGTCCATCCCTTCCCATATAAACCCCTTTTCTTCTTCTTACACAAGTTTTCAACTCCTGCTTTTGCCACATGTACCTCATGGTCAATAAGCTAAAAACAATGTTCAATTAATTAATATTTCCCATCAGAGGCACTTGTGGGCTAATTTTTGGAGACTCTATGGCTATGCCTGGACATTGGCCAATGCAGCTACTGTGCTAGTAGTCCTGGCATCATTATTGTTTTGCCCTTGATACCTGCTTCCTTCATCAACCATGATACAGCCCCTTGAGTTCATTTTTGGAGACACTATGGCTATGCCTGTACATTGGACACTCCAAAAACTATGCTAGTTGTCCTAGTAGTCCTAGCTTCATAATTGTTTGGCCCTTGAGGCCTGCTTCCTTCATCAACCATAATACAGCCCCTTGGGCTAATTTTTGGAGACACTATGGCTATGCCTGGACATTGGGCACTGCAAAAACTATGCTAGTTGTCCTAGTAGTCCTAGCTTCATAAATGTTTGGCCCTTGAGGCCTGGTTCCTTCATCAACCATGGTACAGCCCCTTGGGCTAATTTTTGGAGTCACTATGGCTATGCCTGGACATTGGGCACTACAACAACTGTGCTAGTAGTCCTAGGCTAGCTTCATAATTGTTTGGCCCTTGAGGCCTGCTTCCTTCATCAACCATGATACAGCCCCTTAGGCTAATTTAATGAGACACTATGGCTATGCCTGGACATTGGGCTTTGCAACTACTGTGCTAGTAGTCCTAGCTTCATAATTGTTTTGCCCTTGAGGCCTGCTTCCTTCATCAACCATGATACAGCCCCTTGGGCTAATTTTTGGAGACACTATGCCTGCACAATGTGCAGTGGCAGTGGAACAACAATGACAGTAGTCCAAGCTTTATAATTGTGAAGCCCTTGTGATGATGATGATGGGTGGCTTCTTCCTGCGTTAACCATCACACAGCCCCTAGGGTAGATCCCTCTCTTTACACCACTTACTCACTGAGCTGTCAGAAGATCTCCTCCATCATAACTCAACATCATAACATAATTCTGGCAATCTCTTTATATAATTACCAGTTTCTGGCATCCGGCCACTGTGCCGCTATTCCAGCATGCATTGCGGCCGGATGCCAGCGCCGCCGATCCTCACCACCAGCCGCAGCTTCCCGATGCGCACGCATGCGTAGTAAGCCTCGGATACACTCCGACAGGACCTTTGGTGATATCACAGTCATGTGATCACACACATGACCGTACATCACTGCAACTCCGCCTCCTGTGGTCTTCACTCCTTCCTAGCTATGACACGGAGCTGTCACAGCTCCGAAGGAGGGAATGAGGACCACAGACACAGAAGGAGGGAGCAGACACAGGGAAGGGGGGCACTGTAACACAGGGGAGAGCACAGACACGGAATGGGGGGCAGAGACACAAAAGCACAGGAAGAAGAAAGCACCTGAAGGCAGGGGCACACGACAGGGGCACAAGACAGAGGACAGGGGCTCAGGACAGAGGAGAGGATAAGGACACAAGACAGGAGCACAGGACAGAGGACAGGAGCACAGGAAAGAAGACAGGGCCACAGGACAGGGGCACAAGACAGAGGCTGATGACAGAGGACTAGATAAGGGCACAGGACAGAGGACACAGACAGGGGCACCAGACAGAGGACATGGCCACAGGACAGAGGACTGGGTCACAGGGTAGAGGACAAGGGCTCAGGACAGAGGACAGGGGCACAATACACAGAGCACTGGACCACAGGACAGAGGACTGGACCACAGGATAGAGGACTGAGGCACAGCACAGAGGCACAGGACAGAGGACTGGGGCACAATACAGAGGACTGGGGCACAGGACAGAGGACTGGGCCACAGGATAGAGGACTGGGGCACAGCACAGAGGCACAGGACAGATGACAGGGGCACAGGCCAGAGGACAAGGACACAACACAGGCCCAGAGTACATGGGCCCAAGACAGAGGACTGGGCCACAGGACTGAGGACTGGGGCACAGGACAGGGCAGAGGACAGGGCCCAAGACAGACGACTGGCACACAAGACAGAGGACTGGGGCACAGGACAGGCCAGAGGACAGGGACACATGACATAGGACACAGCCACAGGACATGGCCACAAGACAGAAGACAGTGCCACAGAACAGGGACAGAGGACATGCCCACAGGACAGACAACTGAGGCACAGGACAGAGGCAGAGGACAGGAGCACACGACACAGCCACAGAACACAGTACTAATCACTGAGCCTCCATATACACCAGATAAATCCCGCAACTACAGTGTCCTTTCTGGAGAGAGGACTGTACTATTCAGCGCCTATTTCTATGCCACCTGTTCACCTCACCGCACTCCCGATGCGATAGCATCGGGGCTTTTTACTAGTTATTATATAATTATGGCAATCATGCGTTCATTTCAGCCTTTTCTTCAGCCCCCAGACCACTTTTTTGGGTCCAGCAGACAATTACTATCATTCCCCATTGATTAACAGTGGACTCGCTACTCGCACTGAATACCGAATATTACGATCTACTTGGCACAAGTATAGCGAGTCCGAGTATGACTACTCGCTGATCCCTAATTGCGAGCTTACATATTTTGACCAAAATATCCACTAACACCTCACACCATCATCTATCGTGTTTTTTTTTTCACTGTTTTATCTATTGGAGGATGCGGCTGAGCCCTCTGGGGGTATCTGTCCTTTTTATGATGCATATATATATAGTGCTGGGCAGCTCGCCTGATCTAATAGTATGGGCGTTACTAATAGGCTGTATACTCAGGGATCAGGTTTAATGCAGAAAAAAAAATGCAGTAAAAATTCCCTGTGTGAACATTGCTTAAATTAAATTCTTCTTTGCAGACAAATTGAGCATTTCTGCACAGTCTTCTCTTCCCTGGGGGTGTGTGCTTTTATCTCTTCCTCCCAAGTATTGTCAATCACAAACTCAGATGCTGCTCAACTAGAATTGGCAGAGGCTAGGAAGGAGTGGTTAAAGTGCACCACCCAGAGAAGACTCTAAGGCTGGAAACACACTATCCGACTCATATACGAGTCTCTCGGACGAGACTCAGATCAGTGACCCTGAACGGCCTCCCCCTCTATGGACGGGAGTGTCAGCTGCTTTGTTTTTGTGAAGCATCACACTCCCGTCAAGAGAGGGAGAGGCCGTTCAGGGTCACTGATCCGAGTCTCGTCAGAGAGACTCGCATGTGAGTTGGATAGTATGTTTTCAGCCTAAAAGAAAAGTCTAGTTGGACTACAAAGCCTAGATTTCACATAGTGTGATTCAGAAGAAACAAATATCAATATCTCTTCAATAGACTGACATAGCACAAAATGGAAAATATCTGCAGAATCAGGAAAACATAGATATCTCACTAAACATTTTTTGAACAAGTAAGGCACCTTTCACACTAGCTTTTATGTCCAGATCCGGCAGATCAGGACAAAAAAAACGCATTTGCCGAGGATCCCACCTAACGGCCACACTTGCAGCACATTTGCGGCAAGCCGCATGCATTGTGTATGGGGCTTGCGGTAAAGTGTGGCAGGTGCGGAAAGTGCAATGGTTGCGGCAGATGCGGCAGGTGCAAAAAAAAAGCTGCTGACTGAGGTTTTATCGCGCCCGCAACTGCCGGAACCACACTTGTGTATGGCAGTGTATTACAGTATATGTACAGGTGCACTATGGTATATGGCGGTACATTACAGTACACGTATAGCTGCACTATAGTATATGGCAGTACATTACAGCACATGTATAGCAGCACTATAGTATATGGCGGTACATTACAGGATGGAGCCGGGGGGCGGGATGGAGCCGAGGGGGGCAGGATGGAGGCTCGGCGGTCAGCGCAGGATGGAGCGCGGCATTTAAGATAGCATCCGGGAAGTCTCACGAGACTTCTCGGACACCATATTGGATCCAGTCCTCTGTGGCGGCGACATACTTCGTCCAAGATGGTGTCCGGGAATTCTCGCGAGACTTTTCGGACGGCATCTGGGATCTCGCGAGAGTTCCCGCACGCCATTTTGGAAGAAACATGTCGCCAGGACGGGAGCAGTGGAGTTAACATGGTGGGGTCGGCAGCGGAGCGAAGATCATTGGCTGGAGGCGGCGACGGCGGAGAAGACTATGGGCCAGTGGTAAGTATGGCAGGCAGAGTGCATGGGGGTATGAGTGGGGGTATGAGTGTGGAGGTGCTGAACGAGGAGGGGGGCACAGGGACAGTGAAAGGGGGGGGGACGTGTGTGTGTGGACATGGCAACTGAAGGGGGTGAGAAGTGTAGTGTCGGAGGGTGTGTGGAAGAGTGGGGAGAGTGACCGGAGTGTGTGTGGGGCCGCAGCTTGTACCGATGGCGGGAGTGGAGCTTTGGAAGCCCCCGCTCCCGGCAATGGGCGGCCATATTGGAGCACCCAGGGCAGGTGTACAGGCAACTTTAGTCAGGATGTGACGTACCATACCGTTACATCGTGACTGAAGTTGCCTTAGGGTTTTACTATAATAGATTCCTACAGCAGTACCGATGTGCAGCAGTGCAAGTGTGTAGCAGTGCCAGAGTCCAGGAGGGGACAACAGGCGGGTGCGGTCAGGAGGGGGTCGGGGGACAGTGGCCGGGTGCGGGCAGGAGGGGGCCGGGGGACAGCGGGCAGGAGTGGGCCGGGGAAGAGTGGCGAGGGAAGAGCGTCCGGGTGCGGGCAGGAGGGGGCCGGGGAAGAGCGTTGGGGTGCGGGCAGGAGGGGGCCGGGTGTTAGTATTGTACGGTGGCTCAGTGGTTAGCACTGTACGGTGGCTCAGTGGTTAGCAGAGTATACGGTGGCTCAGTGATTAGCACTGTTCGGTGGCTCAGTGGTTAGCACTGTATGGTGGCTCAGTGGTTAGCACTGTATGGTGGCTCAATGGTTAGCACTGCACGGTGGCTCAGTGGTTAGCACTGTATGGTGGTTCAGTGGTTAGTATTGTACGGTGGCTCAGTGTTTAGCAGACTTTACGGCAGCTCAGTGGTTAGCAGAGCATACGGTGGCTCAGTGGTTAGCACTGTACGGTGGCTCAGTGGTTAGCACTGCACGGTGGCTCAGTGGTTAGCACAGTATGGTGGTTCAGTGCTTAGTATTGTATGGTGGCTGAGTGTTTAGCAAAGTATGGTGGCTCAGTGGTTTGCACAGTATGGTGGTTCAGTGGTTAGTATTGTATGGTGGCTGGGTGTTTAGCAAAGTATGGTGGCTCAGTGGTTAGCACTGTACGGTGGCTCAGTGTTTAGCACAGTATGGGGCTCAGTAGTTAGCACTGTATTAGGTGGCTCAGTGGTTAGCACTGTACACGGTGACTCAGTGGTTAGCAGTGTATATGGGTGGCAGAGTGGTCAGCGCAGAGTGGTCAGCGCAGAGCGGAGGCAGAGTGGTCAGCGCAGAGCGGTGGCAAAGTGGTCAGCACAGAACGGAGGCAGAGTGGTCAGCGCAGTGCGGAGACAGAGTGGTCAGCGCAGTGCGGAGGCAGAGTGGTCAGCGCAGTGCGGAGGCAGAGTGGTCAGCGCGGTGCGGAGGCAGAGTGGTTAGCGCAGTGCGGAGGCAGAGTGGTCAGCGCAGTGCGGAGGCAGAGTGGTCCCTGCTGCCTTTGTCCCACCCTTATTACCTTGTTATTGCGGCATGTAAATGTGGTAAGGTAAGCTACAAAAGGTAACTTGTGGCACCCGGCGGTGTATCCAGAGATAGATGTAACCTACCGTAGCGCACCTTGTTGCGGCGTGTAAAGGTGGTGCGTTTACCGTTGGCAACCGTTTGTGCGTGCTCGTGCACGTGAAGCACCCGGTTGTTGCCACCATCCTGTTGCGGCGTGTAAAGGTAGCATTAGGGTTTTATTATAATAGATACCTACAGCAATACCGATGTGCAGCGGTGCAAGTGTGTAGCGGTACCGGAGTCCAGGAGGGGACAAGGGGCGGGTGCGGTCAGGAACGGGTCAGGGGACAACGGCCAGGTGCGGGCAGGAGGGGGCCAGGGGACAGCGGGCAGGAGGGGGCCGGGGAAGAGTGGCCTGGTGCGGGCAGGAGGGGGCCGGGGAAGAGCGGCCGGGTGCGGGCAGGAGGGGGCCGGGGAAGAGCGGCTGGGTGTGGGCAGGAGGGTGCCGGGAAAGAGCGTCTGAGTGCGGGCAGGAGGGGGCCTTCCTGCCCGCACACGACCGCTATTCCCCGACCCCTCCTGCCCACAGCAGAGTGCTTAGCAGAGTATGCGGCGGCTCAGTGGTTAGCAGACTTTACGGCAGCTCAGTGTTTAGCAGAGTATACGGCGGCTCAGTGGTTAGCAGAGTATACAGGGGCTCAGTGGTTAGCAGAGTATACGGTGGCTCAGTGATTAGCACTGTACGGTGGCTCAGTGGTTAGCACTGTATGGTGGCTCAGAGTTTAACACTGCACGGTGGCTCAGGGGTTATCACTGTATGGTGGTTCAGTGGTTAGTATTGTACGGTGGCTCAGTGGTTAGCACTGTACGGTGGCTCAGTGGTTAGCAGACTTTACGGCAGCTCAGTGGTTAGCAGAGTATACGGTGGCTCAGTGATTAGCACTGTACGGTGTCTCAGTGGTTAGCACTGTATGGTGGCTCAATGGTTAGCACTCTATGGTGGCTCAGTGTTTAGCACTGCACGGTGGCTCAGGGGTTAGCACTGTATGGTGGTTCAGTGGTTAGTATTGTATGGTAGCTCAGTGGTTAGCACTGTACAGTGGCTCAGTGGTTAGCAGCGTATACAGGGGCTCAGTGATTAGCACTGCACGGTGGCTCAGTGGTTAGCACTGTATGGTGGGTCAGTGGTTAGCACTGTATGGTGGCTCAATGGTTAGCACAGTATGGTCAGCGCAGTGCGGAGGCTCAGTGGTCAGCGCAGTGTGGAGGCAGAGTGGTCAGCGCAGTGCAGAGTCAGTGGTCAGCGCAGTGCAGAGACAGAGTGGTCAGCGCAGTGCGGAGGCAGAGTGGTCAACGCAGTACGGAGGCAGAGTGGTCAGTGCAGTGCGGAGGCTCAGTAGTCAGCGCAGTGCGGAGGCAGAGTGGTCAGCACAGTGCGGAGGCAGAGTGGTGAGCGCAGTGCGGGAGCTCAGTGGTCAGCGCAGTACGGAGGCAGAGTGGTCAGCGCAATGCGGAGGCTCAGTGGTCAGTGCCGTGCGGAGGCTCAGTGGTCAGCGCCATGCGGAGGCAGAGTGGTCAGCGCAGTGCGGAAGCTCAGTGGTCAGTGCAGTGCGGAGGCAGAGTGGTCAGCGCAGTGCGGAGGCAGAGTGGCAGTGCGGAGGCAGAGTAGTCAGCGCTGTGCGGAGGCTCAGTGGTCAGCGCCGTGCGGAGGCTCAGTGGTCAGCGCAGTGTGGAGGCTCAGTGGTCAGCGCAGTGCGGAGGCAGAGTGGTCAGCGCAGTGCGGAGACAAAGTGGTCAGCGCAGTGCGGAGGCAGAGTGGTCAGCGCAGTGCGGAAGCTAAGTGGTCAGCGCAGTGCGGAGGCTCAGTGGTCAGCGCAGTGCGGAGGCAGAGTGGTCAGCGCAGTGTGGAAGCTCAGTGGTCAGCGCCATGCGGAGGCTCAGTGGTCAGCGCAGTGCGGAGGCTCAGTGGTCAGCGCCGTGCGGAGGCTCAGTGGTTAGCGCCGTGCGGAGGCGCAGTGGTCAGCGCAGTGTGGAGGCTCAGTGGTCAGCAGAGGACGGAGGCACTCTGCCTGCCATACTTACCACCGGGACATCGTCTTCCCCATCGCCGCATCTTCGCTCCGCCGTCCCCAGCATCTTGGCTCCACGCCGGCGACATGTTTCTTCCAAAATGGCGTCCGGGAACCCTCGCGAGACATCCCGGACGCCATATTGGATCCAGTCCTCCGGGGGCGGCAACATGTCGGTGGAACGGAGGACTGTGGTCGGCAGTGGAGGCAAGAGGATCCAGGTGGCGGCGGGAAAGACGCAGGGCCAGTAGTAAGTATAGCCGACAGTGCATGGAGGTGTGTGTGTGTATATGTGCGTATGTGTGCGGGCGGCCCTATTAGAACACCCACAGTGGGTGTACAGGCTACTTCAGCAAGGATCTGACGTAGCATACCGTTACATCCTGACGGAAGCAGCCTTAGGGTTTTATTATAATAGATATATAATATTTACTGTATTAGTATAAATACAGTTAGCTATCTAGATAGATATATGTAAAAGACAGTCTGCAGCACTCAATAAACCTCTTTTCAAGTCTTTATTGGCCTGCAGGTGAAATAATGGCAACGTTTCGGTCAACCTGTGACCTTCCTCCAGCAGTCACATATGGTTAATGCTGGGTTGTTTATACATCCTCTTACATCAGTTACCATTATTCAATTACATAGTTATAAACATATTATTACAGTGCATTTCATCCCCCACCTTATTTCCATATGCATAATGGTTACAATGTATACACACATATAGAGATTACATTACTTCAACTACAGTTGCTTTACTACATATAGATATATGGGGTATATCAATTAGTACTCAGGTGTCTGCTATAATTATCTTTAAAAACCTGTACCGCCATGATTACCTCATGTACAACGTGCTGTGAGCTGGGCGCCGCCATTACCGTGTTGTTATTATTCCACTGCGCCTGCTCTTGGTGTTTGGCTTCCCTAGTAACCTTCTTTCACAGGAAGTGTACCCGGCGCCATTTTAGAATCCCTGCGCATGCGCACTAGTTATTTTTCACCCAGCGGTGCTTTCAATAACTTACTTTTCCTTCCCCTTTGTTCTATATATAAAAGGACTTTATTTTAATAAAAACTTAGCAGTTTGCATTATCAGTGCCTATAGATTACCTTACTATCTTAATTGAAAGGTTTCTTGTGCAAAATTCTTATTTTAATAGTGCTTAGCTTTCCTAAAGTGACAGTGCATAATAAATTAATTAAGAATTTTTTAGGGAGTTTTTTAGGATATAAATACTCATATGTACTATTCTCTTATATGTATGGTTTGCATATTTGAACACACTTATTTATCCTTCTGGTTTAACTGCTCAAACATATCCACCATTTCAAGTGATACCCCATTTCTGGATATGAATCACTCCCTTGTCAGTACAGTGTTATTTGGGTTCTTTCACTCCCTTTTCCACTACCTGCCCAAAGGTTTACAAGGAATTCTGAGCAGATTGCAGAACAGATATTTTAAGTTTGTATCATTACTATACCCATACTTTTTTGTCATAAAGATATAACGATAAAATAAATTATATTTTTCCATATGAGATTTATTCCATTTGTGTATATGAATTACATTCGGAAATATAAATACATTACGTTATCAATTTCCAATCAGTAAAGTGCAATTTCTTGTGCTTTAAATTATTTCTCAATTATTGTGAAAATGTATATATTAATTTATGATTATAAAATTAAATTTTTTAAGGAAAGATATTTATTATAATACATAAATTCTCTTTCTTTTTTTTTGAGGAATCATGGTTTTCAGATTATATGTTGAATGTGCAGACACCTCATGTGCAATTGTTTCCCCTCTATATATCTTCATAACCATAGCAACTGTAAAAACACAGAATAAAAAACAGATAAAATCATTATCATAGTGCAGCAAATAACATACGGTACTTGTGCATAGTGCATTTAGTGACTATATATACAGTTTCCAACCTGAATCATCTCCTAAAATGCCGTATGTAGTTTGAAGTCCACATTTAATCCCTCCGGTTTTTATGTTTGTAACTTATGTATCCATTGGAGTTCCTTCGTTTTTAATAGTTTAACCCTATCTCCTCCCCTTCTCATTGCTGGTACCGTATCAATTATTATGAATCTCAAGTCTTTTTCTTTATGTTGGGCTTCTGTGAAGTGTTTGGACACCGGCAAATTCATTACTTTTTTGCAGATACTATAACGATGCAGACTTAATCGTATCTTAAAATCAAGGCTGGTTTCCCCTATGTACCAAAGTTTACAGGGGCACTCAAGGAGATCTAAAACGTGATTGGAATCACATGTGAGGAAATGTTTTATTTCATACTCTACATGTGTTTTTGAATGTGTAAATTTGTTTCCTTTAAGCATTAACTGGCAATTTATACAATTGACACAGGGAAAGCTACCTGTTCTTTTTGTTCCTGTTAATGTGATTTGCTTCTTCCCTTTCATGGCACCTATGTCTAACCTGACCAAATGGTCTTTCATATTTCTCACTCTCCTATAGGACACCAGTGGTGGTTGTTTATATTCCTCAACTTGTGGCAGACATATATTGAACATCCCCCAATATTTTTGGACTATTGCTACAATGCTCTTGGCTTCTTCCCCATGTGTTAACGTTAACGGGATCCTTTTTCCAATCTCTTTTTTGGGGCTCCTATTAATTAATTACCTCTTTGTTGGTTTAAAACTTTCTGTGGGTAACCCCTATCCTTAAATTTCTGCATCAAATTGTCCATTTCTTTTTCTTTTTCAAAATCATCACTTACTATCCTATCTACTCTGACCAACTGGCTTAATGGAATGGAATTCTTCATGCTTATTGGGTAATTACTCATGTAATGGAGAAGTTTATTTTTATCCGTTGGTTTAACAAATTAGGTGGTATCTACTTCCCCCTCTTTAATAATGACCTTAATATCCAGAAATTGCATTTCTGTACTTGAGTGCACCTTTGTAAATTTAAAGGGATCCTGTCACCCCCAAATCACCTCTAAACCTATTAAAACCTGTCCCTAGAGCATATTAACACTGTCCCTACACTCCTTTTAGCTCCTAAATGGCATTAGTCAAAGTGAATATAAACGTTTTATAAGTACCTGATTAGTCATGATAATGAGTGACTATGCTATTCATAGTCACTCATCAAGGCAGCCCCTCTTCTTCATATCACGCCTATTCAGGCGTGCTCGTCAGTCTATGTTCAAAATCGCGCCTCCCTGCGCGCCTCCCCTCTCTCTCATAGCGTCCGGGCTTCACTGTAAGCTGTATGACGCGATTCGCGTCATTCCCGGCGCCGGATGACGTATTTGCAGCCGCGCCGCGCTGTTAGCTTCAAAATACGCACTGCGCATGCCCATGCGCATGCGCAGTGCGGGACTTGAAGCTGACAGCGCGGCGCGGCTGCAAATACGTCATCCGGCGCCGGGAATGACGCGAATCGCGTCATACAGCTTACAGTGAAGCCCGGACGCTATGAGAGAGAGGGGAGGCGCGCAGGGAGGCGCGATTTTGAACATAGACTGACGAGCACGCCTGAATAGGCGTGATATGAAGAAGAGGGGCTGCCTTGATGAGTGACTATGAATAGCATAGTCACTCATTATCATGACTAATCAGGTACTTATAAAACGTTTATATTCACTTTGACTAATGCCATTTAGGAGCTAAAAGGAGTGTAGGGACAGTGTTAATATGCTCTAGGGACAGGTTTTAATAGGTTTAGAGGTGATTTGGGGGTGACAGGATCCCTTTAATAGTTTCATCAATGGTGCTAATGAACTGGAAAAATGCCTCTAATTCAATTTCTGTTCCTCTCCATATTAAGAAGATATCATCCACATATCTCCACCACCTCTCCACTAGGGAGAAGAGGTGGGACACATAGACATACCTTTCTTCCATATGAACACACCATGCGTGCCCCCATAGCGGTACCCATTGTTTGTAGGTAATAGGTATCCCCAAACATAAAATAATTCTGTTTTAGGACTACCTCCAATAGCTCTAGAATGAGTTGTTTACATAGGTCTCTATAATCCGTTTTCTTCAAACTTTCAGCAATTACATTAATACACAATTTTGCAAAAGAAACCTTTCAATTAAGATAGTAAGGTAATCTATAGGCACTGATAATGCAAACCACTAAGTTTTTATTAAAATAAAGTCCTTTTATATATAGAACAAAGGGGAAGGAAAAGTAAGTTATTGAAAGCAACGCTGGGTGAAAAATAACTGGTGCGCATGTGCATGGATTCTAAAACGGCGCCGGGTACACTTCCTGTGAATGGAGGTTACTAGGGAAGCCAAACACCAAGCGCAAGCACAGTGGAATAATATCAACGTGGTACTGGCGGCACCCAGCTCACAGCACTTTGTACATGAGGTAATCATGGCGGTACAGGTTTTTAAAGATAATTATAGCAGACACCTGAGTACTAATAGATATACCCCATATATCTATATGTAGTAAAGCAACTGTAGTTGAAGTAATGTAATCCCTATATGTGTGTACACATTCTAACCGTTATGCACTATGGAAATAAGGTGGGGGATGAAATGCACTGTAATAATATGTTTATAGTCGTGATACTCGTTCTATTCCCTTTATTTTCAGATTACTAAAATCCCCTGCATGCACTTATCTGAAATGTCTAGAGAGACCAGACATTCCAGTTTTTATTGTTTTTAATTGTGGGTTTGCAGCGCAAAGATGTACTGAGACTCTTATTTTTAGTGGACGAATGGTGCATCAAATATAATATTTTTTACATCCACACATGTGGCCATATAGACCACATGTGTGGTATTGGAATTAATATAATTTCCAATAGAAAAATTCTTTCCAGTACAAAAATTCTTAAAAGAAGCACCAGAATCCACATACCTACACATGCTACATTTAATTCCTCCGCATTTATGCATTCCTTTATGGGTTAACCAGATAGGTGATTTTTTTGGGATCTCCAGGAATATGCTTGGTGAAATTGAACTGGCAATATCTCGGCCTTTTTTAGGAATTACCCGCCAACCAGATTTCAGAAGTTTTTGTAATATGTCATCTTGATAAAGGATTGGTATATTCCTATTAAAGAGTCCCTTGATTTTATTAAAATAGTTAACATATGGTGTAGAAAAAATGGGCATTAGAGATATATAATTTTGTTCGGGGATTTTTTCTCTTAATATACATTCCCTATTCTTATCTTTTACTAAGTTTTTAGCCCTCTCTATCATCCACTTCCTGTAACCTCATGCTTTTAATCTCTTGGTCATGGTAATGGTTTCTCTCTCATAATCCTCTTTCCTACTACAATTTCATTTTGCATGGATAATTTCTCCCACCGGAAATTCCCGATGGCAGCTACCTGCTTGTAATATTGAATCCCAACTACTGGCTTGCGATATAATCTAGAATTAATTTTCTTCGTTTCACTGCAACCCATAAGAAATAAAGGTAAAAAGGGTGCAGAATTCTCAAAAATTGCCATAGTAAATTTTAGATTATATGTGTTTTCCTGAAACCTGGTCAATAGAGAAAGGGGTTCTGGTAAGGGAGATATTGTGGACGGCACAATCCAGATCATAACCATGTCATACAGGTATCCCCTGTACCAGCGAATGCAATTTACCAGAGAATCAACTTCAATGTACATAAATTTCTCCTCCCATTTATGCATTTAAAGGTTTGCCAATGAGGGCGAGAATTTCGCCCCCATTGGACAACCATATAACTGTAAATAATAATTACCATTAAACATGAAATAATGACTTTTAAGCAAATACCGCAAGCTCATAAGTAAGAATTCTTTTATAGGAGGCTCAAAAACCTCCATATTTCTCAGAATTTGCTCCAATGCCCAAACAGATTTTTCAAGGGGAATAGCAGAATATAATTGGGCCACATCACATATAATCCACCTAGAACCATTTTTCCAAGGTATATATTCCAATGCTTGAAGTGGATGTTTCGTGTCTCTAATTTTTCCTGGGATGCCCTCCACCAAGACTTAAAGTTTATCATCTACCCACTCCGAGAGCCTCTCGTGGAGGGATCCAATCCCAGCCACGATTGGCCTCAAGGGTGGGGGGAAAATTCCCTTATGAATCTTAGGGAGGGCATGAAACACCGGGATTATCGGTTTTTCTACAAAAAGATATTCTTTCATTTTTTGATTTATAGCTCCTAAGGCCAAACCATCTTGTAAAAGTTTTTCCAGCTCTCGTACAAAGGAAGAAGTAGGATCATCGGACAAGGGGCGGTATGTAGCGGCATCAGACAGTATTTTCTCTACTTCTTGTTTGTATAAACCTGAGTCTAAGACCACCACAGACCCCCCTTATCCGCAGACCGTATCACTATATTAGAATTACCCTCTAGATCTTGTAATGCTTGTCGCTCAAGCTTTGGTAGATTATTGTTATATTTGTAATCATCCCTATTTTCTAGGAGGCTACGGAAATCTCTCTCCATTGCTCCCTGAAAAGCCTCCATAGCAGGGCCTCTAGAGACCAATGGATAATAAGTGGGGTTTGACACAAGATTTTTCGATGCTTTTAGTTTATTATGTCTGCACATTTCTACCTCCTTCCCATCATTTAAATCTTGTAATCTTCTAGTAGACATTACATCCCACAATTGTAATGTAAGGGATAAGCTTCTAAAATTTCTGGACATTGCACATCTGACTGTCCCGTATTAGATGTATTAGAATTGTCCTTCTCAAAATGTCTCTTGACAGTCAAATTACGTATGCCAACATATCAACGGACTTACAAATGAAAGTTTTGGAGAGGGGATTGAATTTTGTCCCAAGTAAATCTGCGGATTTATATCAATCTATTAAGGATGTGAATTGTTTCATATGTAAATTGACTGTCAAAAGACATTTTGAGAAGGACAATTTAACATCTAATATGGGGCAATCAGATAGAAATAATGTGCAATGTCTAGAAATTTTAGAGGCTTATCCCTTACATTTAGAATTGTGGGATGTAATGTCTACTAGAAGATTACAAGATTTAAATGATGGGAAGGAGGTAGAAATGTGCAGACATAATAAACTAAAAGCATTGAAAAATCTTGTGTCAAACCCCACTTATTATCCATTGGCCTCTAGAGTCCCTGCTATGGAGGCTTTTCAGGGAGCAATGGAGAGAGATCTCCATAGCCTCCTAGAAAATAGGGATGATCACAAATATAACAATAATCTACCAAAGCTTCAGCGACAAGCATTTCAAGATCTAGAGGGTAATTCTAATATAGTGATACGGTCTGCAGATAAGGGGGAGTCTGTGGTGGTCTTGGACTCAGGTTTATACAAACAAGAAGTAGGCAAAATACTGCCTGATTCTGCCACATACCGCCCATTGTCCAAAGATCCTACTCTTCCTTTGTATGAGAGCTGGAAAAACTTTTACAAGATGGTTTGGCCTTAGGAGCTATAAATCAAAAAATGAAAGAATATTGTCGAGCCCACTGGGACGAGGGTACTCGGTACCGGACCGTGTCTGTTACTGGGGAAGTCACGGGTGGTCCTGGCCCGTCTGTGTCCCGGGCCCTGGCAAATAAAAGGGGTGTATTTACAGGGGATGTCAGTCGTGACGCCACCCACTTTATGCGGAGAGTGATGGGGCCGCTGCTGCTGCAGAACCTCCGGGGATGATGGAATGGCAGCTGAGGTGTAATAGTTCCAGTGGGTAGAACTGTATTCCCCGGGGCAGTGATGGTATAGTCTATAATGGATATGAATGGTGAAGACGGGGTTAAAGGACACACACTCACGTTTAGTAGTCAAAGGTGCAATTCTCTTCTTCTCCTGATGCTGCAGCTTTTTCTATTCCGTGTGCAGAGCTGACAGGCTGGTAGCTCTCTGTTACTGAATGTAGGGCAAAGGTTGCAATCAATACACAGACTCACAGTTCTGCTGTTTTCCAAAGCTTTACTGCTGATGTTATTGCAGATTATAGTCCACGGAGTCTGCAATGGGTTTAAGCTCTCTCCCCACCCTGTCTGGGTCATCAGCTTCCTCGTGTTACGCTGTGTGTGTGTCCTGAGCTGCTGCTTCTAGCTAAGCTGCTGGGACTTCTCACTCTTTCTCTGTGTTCTGCTGGTACCACTTGGCTAGGCAACTCAAGTCCTCTGTGCTGTGCTGACCCCTCCGTGTTGCTTTGCACTGGTACTAGGGGCATCTAGAGATCCCACTGTTCCTGGATTCACTGTGCTGTGGGTGCCAGACACAGTACCGGATCCGGTGTCTGTTCCGTGTGCTCTTCTGGGGCAAGTGAAAGTGTCACTCCAGCTCCCAGATGTGTTCCTCTGTCTGTAGTTCTCCTGTTCCTCTGACCCTTGCTGGGCCTGCACTAAGTTCTGCACTAACTTGTGCTCTTCACAGCCCTGCTCCGAGCTGAACTGAGCTCTCCCTCACGAGCTGGAGTATTTAAGGGAGCAGATGGTGCTCCCCCTCCTGGCCCAGAGGTGCTAGTGTTTGTCAGTGTGTAGTGGGGAGAGAACCCATGTGGTGTTATTGTGGCATATTAACCCATGGGGTGCCACATTCCCCCTTAGTTAAATACAGTACTCCAGGACTGTAGAAAAACAAGTAACAAACAGTTAAACACAATTAATATTAACAAAGACTTAAAAGGGAAAAAGTACAAAAATCACTAGAATGTGAAAAAGAGTCCAAAAAGTTAAAAAGCAATCTTTCCGGGGGTTTAGTCTATTGCCTCCGGGCTGATAAGTATATTCACAAGAGAGTTCTTACCACAACCAGTTCGTGGTATATATGGTTCATAAATGAATAAGAAAAGTTCAAAGTTCATACAGGATAGTCTCTGTAGGTACTGGGCTTTTTAAACGTTGCAACAACTATATACATTTGTCCACGGGCATTTCTGCTTAGGAGGTCTGGATTCGCTACAACACCCCCAGGCACTTTCTTTCCCTAACTTAATATACATGGGGGTCAATCCAGTTCCTCCACCCTCTTGGACACAGTCTACCGGGTTCAATTTACGTTTACTTTACATTTAAACAAACATATTTACATTACACACTTAATTACATCTTAATCTTTGTACCTAGCTGGTAACTGACTTTGGGTGCTACGCTCTGATCTGCGCAATGTTAGTGGACTTAGTCTGATAGTGTGAGTGGACGTGTATCTATTTGGGGTGCTTGGTATTATGGCAGATGGGTATATGACTGCAGGACTGGCAAGTTCACTAGGACCAGGAATTTGCTCTTCATCTTCAGATTCTACTTCCAGTTCTTCGAGTCTTGGGGCTTCTTCTGGTAACTCAGGTTCAGGTTTTGGTTCCACCATTGAAGGGAATGCAATCATTGGTACGACAACTGCTCCATGGTAATTTGGCCATGTTTTAGGGAAATCTCCTAGTACCGTGTGGAATACTTCTTCTTTTTCTTGAATAGGTTGGACCTGTATGGGTTCTACGACTTCAGGTGTCTTCAAGGTTTCAGGACACAATTTGAATTGATCACGAGATACGACTGCTGAAGTTCTTCCTTCATCTTTACTTATCAAACAGGTTTTAACATTGTCTAGGTTAGATGGTAAGACTGTGTATGGGACGGTTTCCCACTGATTATCCAGTTTGTTTGTGCGTCTCTTTCATTTGAGCACTTGATCACCTTCCTGTAATGGCATTGCTTGAGCATGTTTGTTAAAAGTTTTCTCTTGTCTTGCTCTTGCTTCTTGTAAGCTCCTTTCTACACATTCTTGTACTTGTTGATACTGTTTCTGACGTTTGGTATCCCAATCTGTTTCTTCTTCTACTTCTGTATCTGGTTTTACAATTCCCATTTCTAGATCAATTGGTAATATACCAGGTTTTGCACGCATAACATACGCTGGAGTGCAGTTTGTAGAACTCACGGGGACATGGTTGTATAAGTCTACCAAATCAGGTAATTTATCTGGCCATTGGTTTCTTTCTGATTCTGGTATGGTCTTTAACAGTTCAATTACAATATGATTCATCTTCTCGCATAAACCATTTGTTTGAGGATGATACTTTGTTGTGCGAATCTTCTTACAACCGTACATATTGCAGAATTCCTTGAATAGTTCTGATTCAAAAGCTGGACCTTGGTCTACAAGGACTTGTTCTGGGTAACCATGTGGTCTACAGAAATGCATCTGGAATGCTTTTGCTGCTGTCTTTGCTGTTAGATCTTTAACAGGTACCACCACTAAGAAGCGTGAGTAATGGTCCACGATGGTTAAGGCATAGACATAGCCTGACCGGCTTGGTGACAACTTGACGTGGTCTAATGCGACTAGCTCAAGTGGCTGCTTGGTTACTATTGGTTGAAGCTGAGCTTTCTGTGGATCTTTCCTTCTGAGGTTGCATGCGGCACATACTCTACACCAACGTTCAATTGACTTTCTCATGCCAACCCAATAGAATCTTTCTCTCAGGATTGCTTCTAACTTCTTCCATCCAAAATGATCTGCGCCGTCATGATAAGCTTCTAAGACCATTTGAGCGGCTCGCTTGGGCACGATTATCTGCCAGACCAGTTCATGCAATTTAGGATTGGTATGTGTTCTGCAGAGCTTCCCTTGATGCAGGAACAACTTGCCTCTATCTTTCCATAGCTGTATAGCTTCAGCTGGGGCATTCTGATCAGGGTGTGCACGTTGTTGCGTAAGCAATTCTTTCACTAGCTTCACGGCTGGATCATTATCTTGGGCTTCGGCCCATCCGTAGTGTCTTAACGGGTTAAGATTTACTTCCTGCTTTCTTTGGTAGGCGCCGGGTTGATAATCTTGTACCTTTGAACGATGAAAGGCCGGTAGTTCAATCTCTTCCAACTCCTCCGGTTCCTCTTCCACGTCTTTCAGGTGCGGCATCCGTGACAAGGCATCTGCGTTCCCGTTCTTGCAACCTGCCCTATATTTGATGACAAAGCTGTAATTAGACAGCCGGCCTATCCATCTCTGCTCCAGAGCTCCTAGTTTTGCTGTATCCAGGTGAGTCAACGGGTTGTTATCCGTATAGATGGTGAATTCTGCACCTGCCAAGTAATGTTTAAAACGTTCAGTCACAGCCCAAACTACTGCCAGTAGCTCTAACTTAAAGGAGCTGTAGTTCTCGGGATTTCTTTCTGTAGGCCGGAGCTTCCTGCTTGCAAAGGCAATAACTCTCCCTTTGCCTCCTTGCATCTGTGACAATACTGCTCCCAGTCCCACGTTGCTGGCATCCGTGTATAGAATGAATGGTTGATGGTAATCAGGGTATGCCAGGATCTCTTCTCTCGTCAGTGCACTTTTCAGCTTGTTGAAGGAATCTTCTCTTTCCTCATCCCACCCTGTCAGGAAATTACAGGATGAAGACTTCTTTGATCCTCCCACCAGAATGTCTTGCAGAGGAGCTGCTAGCTTCGTGAATCCTCTGATAAATCTTCTATAATAGCCTACCAGGCCCAGGAATTGCCTCACTTCTTTCACGTTCGTAGGTCTTGGCCAATCCCTTATCACTGTGACTTTATCAGGATCCGGTGCTACTCCCTCTGAACTCACGACGTGTCCCAGGTACTGTACCTTTGGTTATTACAGTGCAATAACTGTAAAGAATAAAGAAAACACCGTTAAAATCAATTAATAAAAGACTTAATAGTTTGCAAGGTGATTGATGAGTATTTAAAACCCTTAGCCTCTACACTACCTTCGTATATCAGAGATTCAACAGATGCACTCAAAAGACTGGAGGGCATACAGATGTCGGAAACGGCTATTTTTGTGACGGCGGACGTGGAAGCACTATACACCTCCATAAGGCACGACGACGGTATAGCTGCTACACGGTGGTTCCTACAAGGAAGCGACATCGAGCCACAGATGGCGGAATTGATTTTGGTTTTGCTCAGGTTCATACTTACACACAACTGCTTCGTCTTTGATGGCCAGGTGTTCCTGCAGCTTCAAGGCACCGCAATGGGGGCCTCCTGTGCGCCCTCGTATGCAAATTTATTCTTGGGCGCATGGGAGAGGGAAGTGTTTATCAACAACCCCGTTGCTGGTAGCGAGAAGATGCAGGGATGGATGCGCTTCATCGACGATGCTTTGTTTGTGTGGGAAGGGACAAGTGGTGAGCTGGAGAATCTCATGGAAACCCTTAACAACAATGATAGAAATATTAAACTGACGTATCAGAGTGGCCGGAAAATCAATTTTCTGGATATATCAATTGAGACCATGATTGACGGTAGGTTGAGAACTGATATCTATAGGAAGGAAACATCTACAAATTCGATCCTTAGAGCAGATTCTTCACATCTACCCTCGACAATTAGAGGGATCCCAGTTGGTCAGTACATTCGAGCCAGGCGGATTTGTTCGGATGAACAATCATTTGAACTCCAGGCCATGGATTTGAAGAGCAGGTTTCAGGAGAGAGGATACGGTTGGAAAACCATTAAAAATGGATATAATAGAGCGAAATCCCACCGGCGGGTGGATCTCCTTCACAGTACGAGGAAAAAAGATGAAGACGCGGGACAACATCCTCGTCTAATTATGTCCTATAATAAGCAATGGAAGGAGTTGACACGGGTGGTGGAGAAGCACTGGAACATTTTGATGAGTGACCCAATCCTTAAATGGTGTATACCAGAAAAACCCTTGATTACTGATCGAAGATCTCAGAACCTGAAAGACATACTGGTGAAGAGTCACTTTGTACGCGAGAAACCTAAAGGAAATCAATGGTTGGATGTGAGGGGTTGTTACCCTTGTCTTAACTGTGTAACATGTCCGAACATAAAAAAGAGCAAAACCTTTCACAACAGCGATAACACTAGGACATATGACATCCGCCACCATATTACATGCGGCACGAAAGGGGTCATTTACATGGCTGAATGCCCCTGTGGCAAAATTTATGTCGGGATGACGACAAGGGAGCTACGTGTACGTATACGGGAACACGTGCTTGATATTGAAAAAGGAGCGGCAGCAGAGGACCCGTCGGCTTTGAAGACAATTCCGAGACACTTCTACCTCAAACATCAAAGCAATTCTAGCTTATTACAAGCAGTAGGGATCGATAGGATCAATATGGGACAGAGAGGAGGCAATATGAGTAAAGTGTTGGGGAAGATAGAAAGTAAATGGATCTATAGATTAAATTGTGTTACACCGAATGGATTGAACGAAAACTTTGGGTTTGGAGCGTTTTTGTAGATACATGAAAACAAGATATTCTCTGTGTTTAATCTACTCTTGACACCTCTGTCTCAGGAGGCGGTCATTTAACTATTAAGTCTTTTATTAATTGATTTTAACGGTGTTTTCTTTATTCTTTACAGTTATTGCACATCGTTATGCTGCACTGATGACTTGTTGTCCTGCTCTAGACTCAAACCGAAGTTGGAAGATTGGAATACAAGCGTCATGTCCTTTTGTTGGGAGGGATTGTGGGGATTGATCATTTTATATCACTGTGGTCTATGCAATTATTCACAATGTATATGATATATTAGTGTACTGGTGATTTGATATTGATATGCATCTTTATGCTTTATACTGCGTTTGTAGCACGTTTTTATTCTATAATTGAGATGTATAGATATATGTACATCTTATGTATGCACAGCACAATGCACTTGTTATTAACTTAAACTAATATTCTGAACTATGATATAAATATATACTTGATATAGCACTTATTCTATGTATAGTCTTATGGTTGGCACTAATTCACTTTTGATCTGCCCATGGGATCTGTTTAGCAATGATAGATGACATGGCGCTATTCTGTGGCACAGCCTCCGCCTGCTCCTGTTGCCCGCGACATGTGATCACTCTCCGGCCCCGCCCACTCCCGGCATATCGATCGCAGTGCGACAGTGACGCGCATTAGCGCGTCGCTTCCGCTTGCGTTCCGAGGACCGGAAGTGGCCGGGCGCACGTGATCGGAGGTGGTCACGTGACGCGGACGCGGTAATGGCGCGGTCGGGTGGCTCTGCACACCAGTTTCGGGGGGAGCTAATAGAGCGTCCTATTTAAGACCGCCAGGGGAGCCCCTATACTGGCGCACTGACCCCCTGAAGAAGTCTCACCAGACGAAACGCCGTCGGGGTGATTGGAGCTCTAACCACTGAGGTTGGTACTAATCTGATTGGAGACAATTGAGTAGTCAGTCTTTTATTTGTTATGTGCTGACACCTGAGTCAGGAAAGGAAAGGGAATAGACACATCATAAATAGGGATGTTTATGATGACTGAGTCTAGCTGACCTACTGAAGGAACCATTACTTATCATCACCTATGCGTGTGGGCATATAGGCAGTGATAATGGTCATTTGTGGGTAGCCATTAGGCATATAATTATACACAGTTGTCAAAAAATGGTAAAGGCTCAGACAGGGTCTCCCTTATAGGTGTTGTTCTGTCCTCACTTGTGTTGGATATCAGGTGTTAAGCTAATATGCAAGAAAGGAATCCTTGATTGTACCAGTTGAACTCAGTATGGTTTTCTCCTTGTGAGCCCTGAGGTACTTTGTATAATAATCTGACCTTCTTTTCATACCCTTTCAATGTGACATGTATTCTGTGTCTCAGTGACTATCTGTATTGTTTTTCTCTATAGTTGTAATTAAATTGTAAAGCTATGCTTTTTTACAAGCTTCTTAATAAAGTATTGAGATTTTAAAGACATCCCATGGTCCCTTAGGGGTCTCTTTTTGATAGTATGCTTCAATTGGGAATGCATTTGAACAAATGAGATTGTGATTTTGATAACTTAGCTATGGTAGCATACTTAGGTAATGTGACCTCATCTTCTCCGCAGTTTAATAAGCGTAATGGCACTCTTCCCCTGTGTACGTCAACTACTCCTCTAGCAGTGAGTATGGTCGGTCTACTGTCTGAGTACACGGGTTCTACCAGGGCCTGATAGTCTTGCCCTTTAATGCCTATTGCGGCTCTACACCAGACCAACATTTCAGTTTTGGGAGGAATTACAGTGGGTATTGGATCACTTACTCGTACACTGCCAATCTCACTTCCGGAGATTTCTACCTGTTGCTTCAACATCAAGGCTTTGATCTCTTTGTGCAGAAGCCTCTGCTGTCCGGTTCCGGCAGTCTCGGCGATTTGCTGCAAAACACTTAACACTTCAGAAAAACATTTCTCAATTACATTCATTCCTAGCAGCATCACGGGTTCACGTTCTCGCCGGTTAACATCTATGATTATAATACCCTGGTTCTGCAATTCTACCATCCCGACCTGAATATTCATCTCTCTAAATCCAACCTTTGGTATTACCTGTCCATTACTAGCCCATACCTCAAAGTTAAAGTCATCTGGCGCATTAGTAATGTCTGAATCAGCCCAGTACCTTTTGTATAGAACATGTGGGATGGATGTTATTTGGGACCCGGTATCCAGCAAGGCACTAAAGGGAATGCCATCCAACACAATAGGGATCACCGGTTTTCCTCCCACGAATCTGTCATACCAGGCTGAGGGCCTTGAGTGTTAATTCCTGGGGAGCGGCCCGTCTGCCCAGGGCATCGTCGTTTAAAGGACACTCACGAGCAAGATGGCCTGGCTTCTGGCAACGACGGCAAATGGGCTGTCCATCTGGTTGGTAGCGATCGCTGGGTCGTCCTCTTGCTGCTGGGTATCTCCTGGGCCTCATCCACAGGACATCCTCTCTGCTGGTCGCCAACTCGATCTTGGGTGCAGGCTTTGACTCTCGCAGTTCCTTGATGACCTTGGCCATTGAGATCACGGTGTCTGTCAGGGCATCTAGCTTTTGGTTGAGGGCAGCATTAGAAATCAGTTCTCCAGTCTCAGCAGCAGTTGCTGACATAGCAGATGTCGCTGGCGCTGCCGGCTGGTGAGGTGCTGCTGCAGTGTCCGGAACAGTTGATAGTTCCCGTGGCTCTTCCAGCTGCTGCAAACGGATAGCTCTATCTTTCAGCTCAGTAAATGTCATGTCAGGGTTCTGCAGCAGTATCATGCTTAACTGTCCTCGGTGGGAAGGGGAATGGAGGCCCTCTATGAATTGATCAAGTAGCATTTTATCAGCTCCCGGTGCTAAAGCAGGTTCTGCCAGCTTAAGGGCTCTGAGTGCTTCCTGCAGGTTCAAGGCAAAGTCTCTGGCACTCTGGTTAGGTTTCTGGTGGCATGCAAAGAACCTCATCTTAGCCCGGTTATCAACAGCAGATTCAAACGTTGCTTGCAGTCTAGCTACTAGATGTTCTACAGTGTCCTTATCTGTACACATAAAAGGGTCCCCTTAATAATAAGTGCTTCACCTAAACACGTTTATACCTTACCAAATATCGCCACAGATTAAACTATGTTGATATTTATAGTGAATTAGCACATCCAATGTTAATGGCAAAAAAATCACTTTATTGTTTAAAATTAATTCATATTAAAATTGTTTACCATACATAACATGTCCTTTTAGTCGGGAACACAGTCCCTATCATGCACAAAATACTAGGGTGGGCTACAGAGAATACAGAATAGCAGCAAAAAAAACTATCAGGGGAACAACAGAGAATATTCACAGCACTATTACTCTTGTATTGATCTTGGTCCCTCTCTTGATTCAAGAGAAACACTCCTATAGACCCAAATGGTCATTAAATAATCCTCCATAAAATACTAAGTTGTTCACAGTACCTGGTGCCAGAATGATCCTCAAAGATAATCGCTCCTTGGACCCCTGCTGCCAAAGTGCTCCTGCCTCACCCCCACCGCCGACGTACGTTTCAAAAGTTGGTCTTTTTTCCTCAGGGCGTGCATGGTGCTATGTGGAAGTTTCCTATTTTATATAGTGTCCACTGCCTCATTATGAGTTACACCTGTCAGAACTACTCCCCCTGTCCGTCACAGTCAAGTCTCCCCCTTAATCTCTTTCCAGGTCACTGAGCCTCCTGCAAATCCTTCCCCCGTCTCACACATCATTAAACACAAGTTTTTACCAGGAGCTGCACTTATTTCCGGGTCAAAAACACAGTCACGTGACAATTTCACGCTTACTGCGTTTCCCGGGCAACTCCTGGCATCATCGCATCCGCCTCGTTAGTAATCCTGGGTCTACTCAGAGTGCGCACGCGCAATACGTCACTCTGACGTGATCGCGTCACGCATTTCTATGGTGATCCGACCGGACACTTACCCTTCCGACAGACGTACTCAGCGCGTGCGATCCAGCGTCTGCCGGAATGCGCATGCGCTATACGTCAAAGCGACGTGACCGCACTGCGCATCCCCATGGTAACCCGGGCAGACGCTTCAACATCAGCAAGATGTAATCAGCGCCAGCGTTGCCCGGGTGTCAATACCATGATGTGATAATGCAATTTACATGATCTTATGAGACTCATTTGATAGTTATAGGAGATGCTGAAGCTGCAGGATGCTCATTAGGGAATTTTTGAGTACCACCTTTGGCCACAGTAATTAAATACAATCTTATAATAAAAATTAAAATACCAATACTTATGCAATAGGCATTTAAAGTGACAGTGCAAATATTATACAAATTGAAATACATAAATGCTGTGAGTATACCACAGTAAAAACCAAAGTGACTATTAAGGTACAAAAGTACATAAAGTGCAAAAACTGACCATATTACTAAACAAACATTAGTGCTACTATACATGAAATATATGATATAATATAATATATATAATTAAAGTGCTCTATTACTGTGCATCATCCAAAGAATTAAAACCCATATATATGGTCAGGCAATCCTGATTGCTTAATGGTTAACATGTAACCAAAACTCCCCCCTCCCCCCCGGACATTCACTACTACCCATAACCCTTTGTCTTATATATTAAATCCCATGTTTTATGAACCCCAACCCATACACATTATAAATATAATTTCTCTAATCAAGTCGGTGTATTCCATTTTCAAGGTGAAAACATCCGTGATTTTTCTTCCAAGACTCTTCACCCAATCCACCGACATGTGCTCTTGACAGGAATTCGGTACCAATGATATCAAAATCGGACACATTATACTAAAACAAAACTAAAAACAAAAATAATTAATATCACTGATATACGTCCATAAAACCTCCAATTATACATCTGGGTAAATCCTAATCTACAGGAAAGCACTAAACCCTAAATTCTCATTGATTCCTGTGGTGTAAGGGTCCCCAATCGGAAGATCCACCTGCTCTCCACCTGCGCCAACCTCTTTGCCAAATTACCTCCTCTCACTCCCATAGATACCACATCTATGGCCTTTACTTTTAACTGGCTAGCGTCACATTGGTGAAAACGTTTGAAATGTCGTGGGAGCGTTTTCAGCTGTTTTGGATCCTCCTAGGTCAGTGCTTTCTCTATGTCCCTCACATGTTCACGGGTTCTTATCCTAAGCTCTCTGGTGGTCATCCCGACGTAGAATTTCCCACACGGACATTCCGCCTGATATACTACCCCTTGGGACCCACATGAAAAAAAGTTTCGGATGTCAAAATTCCTAGATCCATCAAAATTGCAAAAGGTTTTAGATTTTACTATATTCAAACATCCTTTACATTTTCCACATGGGTAACATCCTTTAAGGTCTAACCAGGTCTGTGATATTGGTCGTTTCTCTGGCTCGAAATGACTTCTTACCAGAAAATCGCGCAAATTTTTTGTCCTCCTAGCTGTCATTTTTGGTACGGATGGTAGACATTTCTTCAATATGGGGTCCGTAGTCAACACCCCCCAATGCCTTCTCACTATTTCCCTAAGTTCTGGCCACTGCGTGCTGTAGGCGGTTATAAAACGGACTATATCTTCTGTATCGTTATTTTTCACAGGGGGTTTGTAGAGAACCTCATTACGGGATAGCTTCTTAACCTTCATATACCCTTGTCTAATTGTGCGTTTACTATAGCCCCGTTCGCCAAACCTCCGTTGCAGATCCACTGCCTGTTCTTCAAAAAGTTGATCATTTGAGCAGATGCGTTTCGCCCTCATAAACTGCCCTATTGGTATTCCTCTGATGGTAGAGGAAGGGTGACATGAAGCGGCATGCAACAGAGAGTTGGTTGAGGTCGGCTTCCGGTATATATCCGTTATCAAATTTCCCTTTTCTGAGGTCTTGATTTGTATATCTAGAAATTCCAACTCCCTGCCCTCTTTGTAAGTCAATTTTATATTGATGCTATTGGAGTTTAATCTCTCAAACAAACCTCTTAGTTCAGCAGGAGTCCCCTCCCAGATGAACCAGAGGTCATCAATATACCTCATCCAGTGATGTACTTTTTCCATCTCAGGGAAACTGTCATCGGAAAAAATTTCCCGTTCCCATGCCCCCAGAAACAGGTTCGCATATGAGGGGGCACAAGCCGCCACCATAGCGGTTCCCTGTTTATGGAGGTACACCTGGTTTGAGAAAACGAAGCAATTATGAGAGAGTACAAACTCCAACAGAGTCATCAATAATTCCGCCAATCCTTGTTCCACATTGTGGTTAGTGAGATACCATCTAACTGCTGCCAATCCATCCTGATGTCTAATGGACGTGTACAGCGACTCCATGTCGGCTGTGACCATAACCATATTGTCCGCCAAATGCATATGGTCCAGCCTCCGCAGAGCCGCTGTAGTGTCCTTGATGTACGATGGTAAAGTCAGGACAATAGGTTTTAAATAGTAATCTATCACCTTGCAAATGACCTCGCACAGACCATCATTGCCCGAGACTATGGGTCTCCCTGGCGGGTCCAAATGATCTTTATGGACCTTGGGTATCAGGTAAAATGTAGCCATGCGGGGTTGAAACTTCTCCACAAAATCCAACATTTTCTTTGATACTATCCCTTTCTGAAATGCATCTTCAATTATCTCCATCAAATCAGCTTGGAATTTAGGGAGTGGATTTGATGATAATTTAGCATAGCAATTGGTGTCATTTAGTAACTTCCTCGCCTGTTTCACATATAAGTTATTTGGCCATATTACCAGGTTGCCCCCTTTATCTGAGGGCTTAAACGTCACGTCCTGCCATGACTGCATCTTCTTCAAGGCTTCCCCGGTTTCAGCAGCAGTTGCTGACATTGCAGATGTCGCTGGCGCTGCTGGTGGCTGAGGTACTGCTGCAGTGTCCGGTACAGATGTTAATTCCCGGGGCTCTTCCAGCTGCTGCAGGCGGATAGCTCTATCTTTCAGATCAGTAAATGTCATGTCAGTATCATGCTCAACTGTACTCTGTGGGAAGGGGAATGGAGGCCCTCTATAAATTGATCAAGTAGCATTTTATCAGCTCACGGGGCTAAAGCAGGTTCTGCCAGCTTAAGGGCATTGAGTGCTTCCTGCAGATTCAAGGCAAAGTCTCTGGCACTCTGTTTAGGCTTCTGGTGGCATGCAAAGAACCTCATCTTAGCCCGGGTATCAGCAGCAGATTCAAACGTTGCTTTCAGTCTAGCTACTAGATGCTCTACAGTGTCCTTATCTGTGTCCAGCCAGGACACAACCTCACGGCTTGCATTGCCCGTTAATTGTCCCATTATCATTCCTACACGCTGGGCTTCAGTGAGGGGGTACATCACATAATACTCTTTTATCTTTTGCATAAAGTCAGTTAATGTATTAGGCTCACCGGAGTATTGGGGCAGCCACATTGCCCCTGGAGTATACGGCATCAGGAACGGCATGATGGGTGCTGTTCCTTGCGCCGCTGCACCACCGGGTACTATCGCTGGGTCCGGCGCTGCAGCTCCACCGGCTGCTCCATCGCCGCCTTGTGCACCGGGCTGCGACATCTTGGGCCCCCTTAGTTAATATCCGCCCTCCGTCTTCCGCTTCCGTCCAGATGTCTATGTAAGGTTCCGGGGTGCAGCAGGGATCTTCTTCCCCGCCGGATGTCGTCAGCACCAAGGGAGGAGGCTGAATTCGCGCCAATGCAAGGTACCGCCCCCTTTCTTTCCCGTGCGCCGTGCACTCCAAAATGGCGGATTCTCAAAAATACAGTTCAGATGGCGCAGTTCAAAAACGGTTCTCTCATCAATCACGGCACACGCTGCCCGTTTTAACGGGCATGGCAATCCTGTTCATGACGCCAGGTTTGTTGAGCCCACTGGGATGAGGGTACTCGTATCGGACCATGTCTGCTACTGGGGAAGTCACGGGTGGTCCTGGTCCGGTCCGTGTCCCGGGCCCTGACAAATAAAAGAGGTGTATTTACAGGGGATGTCAGTCGTGACGCCACCCACTTTATGCGGCCAGTGATGGGGCCGCCGCTGCTGCAGAACCTCCGGGGATGATGAAATGGCAGCTGAGGTGTAATAGTTCCAGTGGGTAGAACTGTATTCCCCGGGGCAGTGATGGTATAGTCTATAATGGATATGAATGGTGAAGACGGGGTTAAAGGACACACACTCATGTTTAGTAGTCAAAGGTGCAATTCTCTTCTTCTCCTGATGCTGCAGCTTCTTCTATTCCGTGTGCAGAGCTGATAGGCTGGTAGCTCTCTGTTACTGAATGTAGGGCAAAGGTTGCAATCAATACACAGACTCACAGTTCTGCTGTTTTCCAAAGCTTTACTGCTGATGTTATTGCAGATTATAGTCCACGGAGTCTGTAATGGGTTTAAGCTCTCTCCCCACATGTCTGGGTCATCAGCTTCCTCGTGTTACGCTGTGTGTGTGTCCTGAGCTGCTGCTTCTAGCTAAGCTGCTGGGACTTCTCACTCTTTCTCTGTGTTCTGCTGGTACCACTTGGCTAGGCAACTCGAGTCCTCTGTGCTGTGCTGACCCCTCCGTGTTGCTTTGCACTGGTACTAGGGGCATCTAGAGATCCCACTGTTCCTGGATTCACTGTGCTGTGGGTGCCAGACACAGTACCGGATCCGGTGTCCGTTCCGTGCGCTCTTCTGGGGCAAGTGAAAGTGTCACTCCAGCTCCCAGACGTGTTCCTCTGTCTGTAGTTCTCCTGTTCCTCTGACCCTTGCTGGGCCTGCACTAAGTTCTTCACTAACTTGTGCTATTCACAGCCCTGCTCCGAGCTGTACTGAGCTCTCCCTCACGAGCTGGAGTATTTAAGGGAGCAGATGGTGCTCCCCCTCCTGGCCCAGAGGTGCTAGTGTTTGTCAGTGTGTAGTGGGGAGAGAACCCATGTGGTGTTATTGTGGCATATTAACCCATGGGGTGCCACAATATCTTTTTGTAGAAAAACCTATAATTCCAGTGTTTCATACCCTCCCTAAGACCCATAAGGGAATTTCCCCCCCACCCCTGAGGCCAATCGTGGCTGGGATTGGATCCCTCCACGAGAGGCTCTCGGAATGGGTGGAAAATGAACTTCAAGTCTTGGTGGAGGGCATCCCAGGAAAAATTAGAGACACGAAACATCTACTTCAAGCATTGGAATATATACCTTGGGAAAATGGTTCTAGGTGGATTACATGTGATGTGGTCCAATTATATTCTGCTATTCCCCATGAAAAATCTGTTTGGGCATTGGAACAAATTCTGAGAAATACGGAGGTTTTTAAGACTCCTACTATAAAAGAATTCTTACTTATGAGCTTGCGGTATTTGCTTAAAAGTAATTATTTCATGTTTAATGGTAATTACTATGTACAGTTATATGGTCGTCCAATGGGGCGAAATTCTCGCCCTCTTTGGCAAACCTTTATATGCATAAATGGGAAGAGGAATTTATATACATCGAAGATGATTCTTTGATAAATTGCATTCGCTGGTACTGGAGATACCTGGATGACATGGTTATGATCTGGACTGTGCAGTCCACAGTATCTCCCTTACCAGAACCCCTTTCTCTATTGACCAGGTTTCAGGAAAACACATATAATCTAAAATTTACTATGGTCAATTTTTGAGAATTCTGCACCCTGTTTACATTTATTTCTTATGGGTTGCAGTGAAACGAAGAAAATTAATTCTAGATTATATCGCAAGCCAGTAGGTGGGATTCAATATTACAAGCAGATAGCTGCCATCCGGAATTTCTTATCAAAAATCTCCCGGTGGGAAAATTTATCCGTTCAAAACGAAATTGTAGCAGGAAAGAGGATTATGAGAGAGAAACCATTACCATGACCAAGAGATTAAAAGCATGAGGTTACAGGAAGTGGATGATAGAGAGGGCTAAAAACTTAGTAAAAGATAAGAATAGGGAATGTCTATTAAGAGAAAAAATCCCCGAAAAATATTATATATCTCTAATGCCCATTTTTTCTACACCATATAGTAGTACCCATTTTAAAAAAATCAAGGAAATCTTTAACAGGAATATACCAATCCTTTATCAAGATGACATATTACAAAAACTTCTGAAATCTGATTGGCGGGTAATTCCCAAAAAAGGCCGATATATTGCCAGTTTCAAGAAGCATATTCCTGGAGACACCCCAAAAAACACCTATTTAGTTAACCCATAAAGGGATGTATAAATGCAGCGGAATTAAATGTAGCATGTGTAAGTATGTGGATTCTGGTGCTTCTTTTGAGAATTTTTGTACTGGAAAGAATTTTTCTATTGGAAGTTATATGAATTGCAATACCACACATGTGGTCTATATGGCCACGTGTGGCATGTAAAAAATATTATATTGGATGCACCATTCGTCCACTAAAAATAAGAGTCTCAGAACATCTTTCCGCTGCAAACTTACAATTAAAAACGATGAAAACTGGAATGTCTGGTCTCTCTAGACATTTCAGAGAAATCCATGCAGGGATTTCAGTAATCTGAAAATAAAGGGAATAGAACGAGAAAAAACTACATGATAGGGAAAATGCATGGATGTTACAGGTAAATGCACGTATCCCCTATGGCCTCAACTATAGGAGTGATTTACTTTACTGTTATTGAAAACTACAATGGAAAGGAGTGCAATAATAATAACTTATTGCAATATGTGTATTAATCAACTTTGCATTATAAATTGTAAAAAAATATGTTGAGAATGTAGTTACAATATATGTATCTATTATATAATTGCGAATGCTGCGAGTGCCCCTTTGTCGTCATGTGGATACGAACGAAGCATTGGCCGCGCAGCGGCCATTGCGAGCCGGCGAGTCGCTATGCCCGCGCAGCGGGCATGGCGAGTCGAAGCATTGCGCGGCCATTGCGAGTCGCTCTAAGGCGACTCGCTATGCCCGCGCAGCGGGCATGGCGAGTCGCCTTAGCAGCGCGAAGCATTGGCCGCGAAGCGGCCATTGCGAGTCAGAGACTCGCTCTGCTAGAATCCCGATGCATTGTGCATCGGGCACCCATCTAGTATATATATAATAAATATATGTGTACAAATAAACATATATGTAAGCTAGAAAACGGGGTGCAACAGCTTATGCTAAAAAAAGGTGCCGCCACGACAGTAGTAAAATTACGTTGACTGGGAGAAAAGAACTACTGTATAAAGGGGCCCACACAGTATATGCATTAAATTTAAACTTTTATTGAATATCAAATAGATGCTCAAACATATCACCAAGGATAGGAGAGGGGTTAGGCTGGTTTCACATCACGTTATCCCGCAATCCGATGCTGTCCGAGCTTACATAACTGTACCCTGGACCCCTTATGGGGCCCTTCTCCCTCGGGGTAGCACGCCCTCTGGCAGATGGGCAGCCTTAACATATTATGCTCTAAATACATTGTATCTTACTTTTATTGAATGGCTAAAACATTTATATTACTACTCAAATTATGCCTATTTTCTGACTAATTTCACACTTACATCTCTCTCTCTCACCAGCCTCAACCGTGGCCCCCCCGACCCCCTCCTTTCCAACCCCCCTCCCCCTCCGCCTCTCTAGAGTGTGGTTCCCATGGACTGGGAGACTAGAGAAGCCGCCTGGCGAGATAGGTCTAATAATATCTTTGCAACCCCAGGCAGTCCTCTACAGGACACAACCTTCTCGGCTCTTTGTAGGGAATTGACTAACTGTCAGAAACAGAGTATACACCCATGGTGGAACATCCGCTGCCTGGAGAAGTACCTTAAAAATAACATAGCCCCGCGGGGCCTTAGGGTGCTAATCTTCCCAGCTTGAGAGCCTTCTGCTGACTTTAAAACTACTTGGGAAAATGGACTTCTCTGGTGTTCCACCATTCTGATTCAGATGCTCCTAGAGCATGACAGACAACTTCTCTCAATCACTAGGGCCAAAATAAGGGAATTGGGAAAAAAAAATATCCTCCAGTGGGGACACCACTGCAGTTGCCTGCTTTAGAACAAAACTCAAAGAGATAGTGGACAAATATGAGGCAGATATCATTGATAAGAAAAGACAAAAATTTCATAGAGACCGTAGTGACTTTGACAGCAATCAGGCGTTCAAATGGAGACATAAGGGGATTCCCCGAGGAGGTAAGAAGCCCAATCGACCAGCACCATTCCCCTCAGAACCAACACCTAACCCTGATTGGACCCCCCAGGGATCCTCTAAAGAAGACCAGAATTCAGGTCCCTCTGATTTTTTAGACACGACAACCAGCGACCCCGACGCAGGATCAGATGGGGCCGAAGGGGTGTGGGGAGCCATGGGAGAAAGAGGAGCAGCAGGCGGAATAATAGGACAGATAGTACCTCGCTTGACACCCAGGGGGGTGCGATCCCACATGCACCCTGGCCCAAAGGCCCAAAAGCTCCCTACCCCCAGATGGGCAGGAAGAAGAGACCCTAATACCTCCAACAAGTGGACCACAGGGCTGGGGAGGAGATCGGGAACCAGGCAAATTACAGGTAATTAACCTGTCTACTGTGCAACTATCCCCTATTAGAACGAGGCCTCACCTTTTCTCCAACACAGGGCCTTGATAAGTTTAGCACTGTTAAGGACCTCTATCTCTTCTGCCGCAAAATTGTCATACAGACCATACATAACAAACCGGAGTTGGTTATTGGACTCCCTTTAGAGGACCAGGTGACCTTGCGGGACCTCATGTCGCTACAGGAGGACGTTGACTCACTATTGGGGGGAAGGCGAGGTTCTCACACGGCAAAAAGTCAAAGCTAACTCCCTCACTTTCTTTAGTGCCAAGTGTAAAAATATTTTTCGACCTGGTAAAAAATGATCTGACCAAGTTGCATGCTTGGGGTAGACCAAGGGGCAATCTCAATCAAAATGAGCAACGGGCTTTGAAGGGCCATTAGGAAATTTCCTCCATTGTCATAAAGGAGGCTGACAAGGGGGGTAATGTCGTCCTCTGGCCTGTTAATATGTACCTGGAAGAGGTGAGCAGACAATTGGGCAACAACAGGTTTTATACCAGATTACCCTCGGATCCAACTCATGTCTTTGCCTCTATACTCAACAGGCTACTTGCCCCGGCATCCAATATTGGGGTCATCTCAACTGGGGAAAGACGTTATCTCACGGTGAATAACGCGGTCGTGCCGACGTTTTACATCTTACCGAAGGTCCACAAGTGCCTAGAAAAGCCGCCTGGTCGACCGATAGTGGCAAGTATAGGAAATCTTAATGAGAAATATTGTGTGTACCTCGACTTTTTCCTGCAGCCCTTTGTCCTGGACCTGCCTTCCTACTAGACGGATACATCTCATTTCATACGTACATGTAAGGGGATCCAACTGGGGGACAGGGACTTCCTAGTCACATGCAATATTCCCATATTGACCATGCTCATGTTCTTAGAGCTGTAACTTTCTTTCTAAATAAACAGACCAATAGACTACATGATTTATTCTTACTTGATCTTTTGGATTATGTCTTAAAACACAACTATTTTCTCTTTGATTGGAACTACTACCGCCAGGTGTCTGGTGTGGCAATGGGGGCGAGATGTGCCCCAGCAGTGGCTAATTTATTTCTTGGTTGGTGGGAGGAGACGGTGATTTTTCCATCCAATGGGTATAAAGAACATATGAAAGTGAGGAAACGTCATATAAATTACGTGTTTTTTGTCTGGACAGGCACGGAAAAACTATGTAACAACTTTCTCTCCTGGTTAAACTCAAACAATCTTAATTTTTTTTTTTACATACTTCTTATCAGAGACCATGGCCACGTTTTTGGACACCACTCTCAGGAGGGACGGAAACACCATCTTGACGGACCTGTACCGCAAACCCACAGCAACCAACAACCTGCTGGAATTTGTGAGCTTCTATCCTACACACACAAAATGGGGAATTCCCACAGGTCAGTTCCTTCGTGTGAGACGCAACTGCTCAGATGATAATGATTTTATCCAACAGGCTCGTGATCTTACTACTCGTTTTACAAGTATCATCCACCTTGGTATTAGGATTCGGCGCAATCCCAGCAACCGGGGTGTCCGGTATCTAAATTGCTGCTGGCTTGACCACAAGGTAGAGTATAGAGATGTATATGTATATACAGTTGTGGCCAAAAGTATTGACACCCCTGCAATTCTGTCAGATAATACTCAGTTTCTTCCTGAAAATGATTGCAATCGCAAATTCTTTGGTATTATTATCTTCATTTAATTTGTCTTCAATGAAAAAACACAAAAAGAATTGTCCTAAAGCCAAATTGGATATAATTCCACACCAAACATAAAAAAGGTGGTGGACAAAAGTATTGGCACTGTAAGAAAAATCATGTGATGCTTCTCTAATTTGTGTAATTAACAGCACCTGTAACTTACCTGTGGCACCTAACAGGTGTTGGCAATAACTAAATCACACTTGTAGCCAGTTGACATGGATTAAAGTTGACTCAACCTCTGTCCTGTGTCCTTGTGTGTACCACATTGAGCATGGAGAAAAGAAAAAAGACCAAAGAACTGTCTGAGGACTTGAGAAACCAAATTGTGAGGAAACATGAGCAATCTCAAGGCTACAAGTCCATCTTCAAAGACCTGAATGTTCCTGTGTCTACCGTGCGCAGTGTCATCGAGAAGTTTAAAGCCCATGGCACTGTGGCTAACCTCCCTAGATGTGGACGGAAAAGAAAAATTGACGAGAGATTTTAACGCAAGATTGTGCGGATGGTGGAAAAAGAACCTCGACTAACATCTAAGAAAGTTCAAGCTGCCCTGCAGTCCCAGGGTACAACAGTGTCAACCCGTACTATTCGTCAGCGTCTGAATGAAAAGGGACTGTATGGTAGGATGGCCAGGAAGACCCGACTTCTTACCCCGAGACATAAAAAAGCCAGGCTGGAGTTTGCCAAAACTTACCTGAGAAAGCCTAAAACGTTTTGGAAGAATTTTCTCTCTTTTTGGGCAAAGGCATTAACATAGAGTTTACAGGAGAAAAAAAGAGGCATTCAAAGAAAAGAACACGGTCCCTACAGTCAAACATGGCGGAGGTTTCCTGATGTTTTGGGGTTGCTTTGCTGCCTCTCGCACTGGACTGCTTGACCGTGTGCATGGCATTATGAAGTCTGAAGACTACAAATTTTGCAGCATAATGTAGGGCCCAGTGTGAGAAAGCTGGGTCTCCCTCAGAGGTCATGTGTCTTCCAGCAGGACAATGACCCAAAACACACTTCAAAAAGCACTAGAAAATGGTTTGAGAGAAAGCACTGGAGACTTCTAAGGTGGCCAGCAATGAGTCCAGACCTGAATCCAATAGAACACCTGTGGAGAGATCTAAAAATGACAGTTTGGAGAAGGCACTCTTCAAATATCAGGGACCTGGAGCAGTTTGCCAAAGAAGAATGGTCTAAAATTCCAGCAGAGCATTGTAAGAAACTCATTGATGGTTACCGGAAGCGGTTGATCGCAGTTGTTTGGCTGAGGGTGCCAATACTTTTGTCTGGCCCATTTTTGGAGTTTTGTGTGAAATGATCAATGTTTTGCTTTTTGCTTCATTCTCTTTTGTGTTTTTTCATTTAAAAAAATTAAATGAAGATAATAATACCATACCAAAAAATTTGTGATTGCAATCATTTTCAGGAAGAAACTGAGCATTATCTGACAGAATTGCAGGGGTGTCAATACTTTTGACCACAACTGTATATTAGAGGAGCATGTTCCACCAGCACACTCATCCCCCATATCTAAAGTCCAGATGTATTAATCATATCTCCCTAGACATATATCATCATACAGTCCACCCGGGGGAAGAGTTGCATCTGTAATCAAGAAGATAGCCTTTTTGTTAGGCGACACACGTTGAGCATAGCTGGTGCCCCACCTTGCAGGGAACAATCCTTGTTCCCTGATGGACATTTAACTGGTGACAGTAGGTAAGAATACTGGGGACAGAAATTTCTTGATAGCCATTTGGCTAGTGGCCATTTTTGATTATATTGCGACTGTGTCCTCCGTTCTTATACAAGGGTGTATGTACTTATATATGGGGAGGAACGGGGTATTACATTGGAATTGAGCATTGCCCTATGAAATATCAATTATGGCCCTTTCTGATATTACGTACTGTATGATTAATTGTATGTATCGTATCACATGTGATCGATGGTTATTAGGGGTTATACTTTACCCCGGGAGTCCCACCACTGGGTCTTGCTCATCCCCCTGATACTTCTCCACTACTCCCCACACCCCCTTCCCTCCAGTCCACCCATTATGTTGTTTTAATCTTCCTGCTCTGTCCACTCCATATTATATGACCAATAGGTCAGGTCCTACTGTGTTTACCTTAATCACAACTGTGTGGGAAACCAGATTGTTAAATTGTTACTTTGTAACCTATTTTAATTGTTTTTATTTCCTTTTTCTCCTTAACCCCACTCCTATCCTTGGTGATATGTTTGGGCACCTATTTGATATTCAATAAAAGTTGAAATTCTCTGCATATACTGTGTGCGCCCCTTTATACAGTAGTTCTTTTCTCCCAATCAAAATAAACATATATATGATATATATGAAAAAATAAAAAATTTAAAAAATGTACCGTATATACAATCAGAGGCCCCAACGTCATCTGGCCGCATCTGGGCGGTGATTGACGTCACGGGTTCTGCGCTCTCATTGGTGCAGGGCCTGACCTGGGCGGAGATTACAGGAGGAAGCAGGAAGTCGATGTTTACCGGACCGGTCAGCATGCAACTGGACCGGGACACCGCACCGCAGACCAGGAGAGGAGCGGGGACACCACCAGATGGCCGGAGGATGGGGGCATGACAGCGGGGACAGCACCGGACAAGGTAAGAAGCGGTGCATATGTGTGTTTGTGTGTGTGTATGTATGTGTATGTATATGTATGTGTATGTGTGTGTATATGTGTGTGTATGTATGTGTGTGCATGTGTGTGTGGATGTGTGTGGATGGGGCTGGGGCTGCTGTATATACCACTGGGAGGCTGCTGTATATACCACTGGGGAGGCTGCTGTATATACCACTGGGAGGCTGCTGTATATACCACTGGGAGGCTGCTTTATATATACCACTCGGAGGCTGCTGTATATACCACTAGGAGGCTGCTGTATATACCACTGGGGAGGCTGCTGTATACTACCACTGGGGAGGCTGCTTTATACTACCGCTGGGGGAACCTGTATACCACACTGCTGGGGGCTGTATACCTGTGCTGGGGTCCACCCTTGGCTTATACACGAGTCAAAACGTTTTCCCAGGTTTTGGGGGCAAAAGTAGGGGGGTCGACTTATACACGGGTCGGCTTATACACGAGTATATACGGTAAATGAAAGTATATATATTTATAAACAATAATTTAAAAAAAAATAAAGAAATTATATATATAAAAATAATAACTCTCAAAAAATGTAAAATACAAAAATATTAATTAACATAACTTATGTGAATGATATATACATGTATATATCTTGTTGTTTTTAATATGTATATATATAATATAGATATTGATCCTGTGGTACTAATGATTAAGGAGTTTTTACTTTGAAACGCGTCTAGTGTTTCCCCTTTGGGGGCATCTGTTCAACATTTTAAACTGAAATAAAGGATCTGTGGTGCCCCACTGGTCAGGCGTCACAAGTGGGGTACTGCAACCAAAGATGAGCGTGTGGTTATCCCTGTCGCAAGTAGAATGCAGAACACTGTGGAAGGATTTGATCTCAACACACACCCACTGATGCAACCAGGGGGAGGTCCCAAAAAAGAGAGTTGGAGAGTGGGAAGTGTGAGAGGAGCAGAGAGAATGCATGGGGAGCCTTCAGCAGTGTCTTTCCCGAGGAAAGACGGAGAACGGGAGCTTACCCGAGAGAGAATGGGGGCTTCAAAAGAGGGCTAGAGAGAGAAGTAGCCCTGAAAGAAAGGTCCTGACTTGTTCACCCGGAGTACACGGGGCTGACAACGCGGCCTGTAGTGTTCAACCTCCGTCCATACTTGTCCCGGCTCCGAAGACGTTCTCAGGATGTTTATTCCCTGGGACGTACTACTGCTCATGAAGCAGGCATCGAGAAGAGAGAGAAGGGACAGGAGACGGGTAGATCCAGGAAGGTACTACCAGAGACTTCCACAGATCCTGCATTTTGCTGCAACTACCCGACCGGCCGTCCTGCGGGAAGTACTGTGAGCTGTATCACCATCTTGATCAGTTTTTGCAAGTAAAGTAAGAGTGAATTGTCTCTGTGTTTCTGCCCTGCTTTCATCAACTTTTCTCAACGGTTTGCACCGTCCTGGCAACAAGTAACACTGTCCCAGAGGTTTAGCTCTACCTGTAGGGAGCTGCTTCACCCTAGCCCCAATGGCACCACCCTCCGGAGGACTGTGGCAGCGCTGGTGTCTAGTTACCAGGTGCTACAGGTGGCGTCACGAGATAAAGACTTTAATCCCTTGTAAATACTAAAAAAAACCTTCTTTTAGGCTGTCCTCAGGGGCTACGGATGTGGGCAGGCCACCGGCAACATTCCTTGTTAGGAGAGAAAGAGGTTTTTTAGAGAAAATTTGGTCTCTTTAGGAGGTAACTTTCATTTTAATTATTTAGAAAATATTACCAACTTCACAAGTATAAAAACAATAGTTTTATTAGCAATTAATAAAAAGGTAAAAAAATCCACGAACAACACACTAACAATTAGACATAAAAAACCCCAATTAAAGCGTGTGACGCAAAAGGAGGGAGGGGAGGAAAATTCTTCCTACTAACCCTTTATTCTCATTTACCTACATACCATTGGAGGATTTGACACCCCAATTTTTCCCGGTGCCCCCAAACCTCGGCGGCTGACCCTCTTCTTACCCTATTACCAATCAAGGGAATTTGGGGAGAAAGAAGGGGGGGAGATTAGATGTCCTGATGTCTAATCATAGTTGGTGCTGTTGTGCAGCACTTATGCCTATTTTGATCGTATATGTTATGATGGTGTATCCGTAGAAGGGTTATCTTCACCTTCAAAGGACTATGAGGCAGGATACTATCTACTTCTCCATCTTCTGATGAGTCCAACGCAATTGGTCTGGACGAAACATGTAAAGTGCGGAGAATCACCATCATAAATCTGAACCAACAATCAGTTGAAGGTTGTGACGCATCCTGAAAGACCACAAACGTCATTGGAGTTAAGTGGGCGCCCTCAGAAACTGTGTATTGGAGGGTATTGGAGATACCTGAATCCTTTCCCAATGAGAGCAACCCTTGTCTAATCATAGTTGCTGCTGTTGTGCAGCACTTATGCCTATTTTGATCATATATGTTGCGATGGTGTATCAGTAGAAGGGTTATCTTCACCTTCAAAGGACTATGAGGCAAGACACTATCTACGTCTCTATCTTCTGATGAGTCCAACGCAATTGGTCTGGACGAAACGCGTAAAGTGCGGAGAATCACCATCATAAATCTGACCCAACAATCAATTGAAGGCTGTGACACATCCTGAGAGACCACAAACATCATTGGAGTTAAGTGGACATCAGGACATCTAATCTCCCCCCCCTTCTTTCTCCCCAAATTCCCTTGATTGGAAAATAGGGAAAGAAGAGGGTCAGCCACCGAGGTTTGGGGGCACCGGGAAAAATTAGGGTGTCAAATCCTCCAATGGTAGGTATATGAGAATAAAGGGTTAGTAGGAAGAATTTTCCTCCCTCCCTCCTTTTGCATCACACGCTTTGATCGGGTTTTTTTATGTCTAATTGTTAGTGTGTTGTTCATGGATTTTTTGACCTTTTTATTAATTGCTAATAAAACTATTGTTTTTATACTTGTGAAGTTGGTAATATTTTCTACATAAATAATAGGAGAGAAAGAGGCCCAGACATCCAAGTTCCCATACCCTGGGGTGCTACAGATTTAAATCGCATTGGTGGCACCTGAATTTTCGTTTTCCTTGCTTATATTTGGATAGCTGCCTACCATTTATCTGGGAGCCTGGGAGTCTAGGAGTATTGGGTTGTGTAGCAGGACTTTGTTTATCTGCAATAACTATTACATGCAGCTACGTGGGACCGCCATGGGCGCGCACATGGCACCTGCGTATGCTAATCTAGTTATGACCACCATGGAGGAGGACCTCATCTATGTGTACCTCCACTATAAGAAGGCATTAGTGTGATGGAGATACATAGATGATGTCTTCCTCCTATGCACAGGATTGGAAGATGAATTAACGGAGTTTCATAGATTTGTAAATGAGCTTGATGAAACGATCAGGTTCCCACTGGTAAGATCTAGAACTCAACTACAGTTCTTGGATGTATTAGTGTCTTTGGAGGGTCAAGAATTGAACACAACTCTGTTTGTAAAACTCACAGACAGAAATAATTTATTGAGGTTTGAAAGTCATCATCCAAAAAAGGGGCGGGGCCGGAGCCCCGCCCCCTTTCAAGACGCGATTTAGCCCCACCCCTTTCATGACGCGGCCAGGCTCTTAGGTGCAGAGATGGGCGTGCATAATTTATCAGGCAGCAGTAGACAGGCGGGGCATTTTCGGCTTTGCACAGAAGGGCTTCACTGAAGGGAGGAGGGGAGAGGAGGCTGACAGGCACGGAGGACAAAGCTAGGTAACACCCATTAGGCTCAATTTATTAAACTTTATAAACATATATCTTAGCTTCTACTAAACAGTTTTTTTTAGCAAAAACGATTGCCCCAAATGTGTGTGCTGGGTGTAGGGACACATATTAACAGTCCGGGGGGGGTCATTTGGGGTGGTTGGTTCCCTTTAATCCAATACAGTAATAGTTGAATTGTTTTTTAGCCAATAAGTAGCTGGTCTTTTTATATGTATTTTGTACGTTTTGCATTTTATATTATTTTCTGTTTTTTTACAGAACTAAACAAGAAAAGCAACAAAAAAGGAGGACTCATCCATCCATCTATATGTTAATAGCAATTTTTATTATTAATGTTTTGTCTTATTATTAATGTAACGAAGCGTTTGACTCAGTGTTGTACGAGAAGATGATAGGCATAGTTAATATATAACTTCCTCCCCTTTCTTTCCTTACTATTATTGAGAGTGTGAAAATATGCACCTAGTGGTGATACACTAAATGACCCAGTGATTGACTCATGAGGCTTAGTTGGTAAATGGTTAACATGAAAATGTGAGACCATAATAACTACAAACACTGGATTAAGGTCCTTTCATCTGTAGGGGTGAGAGGTTTATATTCCAGGGGTCATAGGGAGTAAGAATAAGTGTTAAAAGCCATATTGGGAGCAGTAATCACGCTAAGCTTTACTACAGAAACACTTGTCCCCTAAAATAGTAAGTGTAAATATGAAGGAAGATGAGAGGGCAAAGCATCCCACAATAAAGATGGTGGAGAACGCGGCCTATGGTGTATTGAATGAGATGGCCATCACCGAGAGGCGACCGCTCTAACAGCGCATGCGCGGTCATGTGACACCGCTAGGATACCTGATTGGTCCACCACTGAGCATGCGCAATTGAAACCCGGAACACGCTGCAGTCACACCGGGGGTAACTATATACGGATGAGATGGGTGAGAGCCTGATTATGATTATAAGCACATCACATACACATAATATTAATTAGCACAGTATGACTGTACAGACATAATGTACAGGATTATTTGAATATAAATAACATAATCTTGATGCACTGTAAATTGAGGATTCATGTAATGAATTGTGGGAATCTTCCTGATATGTAACACTCTAAACTTCACTGTATAGTATAATTAGCATATTGCTATTGTGAAAGCACTTCATATACTCTGTTTCACTGACACTTTGGCACTGCTAGGGAAAGGTTCAGATGTAACCGAAATGTTGCTGTCATATGGGCCAAAGAAGAGTAATTTTTGATTAAGTGCTGCCTGCTCTTTTGAAACGATATGAGAAGTTGCAAGCAGGATTTGCACCTAAATGTGGTTTTTGTATGCTCTGCTGCTCTGTTTTGTTTTTCTACTGGATGGATGGATGGATGGATGGAGTGCAAAAGCTAAACTCCAAGGATGTCTCTATATTTCATTCAGGAACAGTGCCCACTTTATAGGTTTCCTACTTGCCTCAGGGATCTAAAAACTAAATATTTTGACCCTGAGATCAAATATTCCATGAATATTTGATGAGGCGTATTTGTGCCTAGAAATGACTGTTCTACAAGCATAATGTCCTACTGTCTAACTACAGAAAAATAAGTGAAGGACACAAAATATAGGGGTCTGAAGAAGATTATTTTCTGCTTATGCTGGACTCTTGCAATCATCCATCATAAAATGAAAACTATGGGTCTGTTGCACAAAGGAATTCCCAATTGACTATTGACAGGGTCATGAAGGTAAATGTAGCCTGGGGCAATAGCTTATTCAATGGGTGAATTTATGACACAAGCATACCTTCTTTTCATACTTTGCAACACAGTCTAATGTAAAATGTTCACATTAAATTAGATTTATTAGGTGTTTTATAATGTGATTAATACTTGAGTCAATCTTTTCAAGGTTAATTTCAGAGAAAACTGTAGCTCTGCTGAACAATCAAAGGTGACCTCATGCATATTTTTTACAGTTGTTATTTGTATTTGCGAAACCAAATATATATGAATATTGTGTATATACAAATGCTGTGCAAATATTTAAGGCAGGTGTGCAAAACAATGCTGCAAAGCAAGGCTATGTTCACACAGGGTGCTTTTTGCTATGTTTTGGGGTCAGGTTTTGCCTTGGTTTTATGCTAATCTTAACCTGTGTTTTTGTTTCCCAGCCAAACCTATGTGATTCAGAGATAAACTGTCCACATGTATTGGTTTAATTTCATTGCAGAAAGTGTCAACACCACAGGTTTTGCTGCGTTTTTGAAAGAATGAGCATGTCAATTGTTTTTTAGTGTTCTCTGTGGCAAATCTACAGAAAAAATGCAGCAAACAATAACGCAGCAAAAACGCACCAAAAATGCAGGAAAAACGTGGTAAATCCGCAGCGAAAAAACAAAAGCAAATCTCCTGACAAGAAATAAGGAGATGCTAGATACCCCTAAGGTTTTGCTGCATTTTGACAAAAGCAAAAACCAATATGTCTGGACATCGTCTAAGAAGGCTTTTAAAAATAGACATAGTAATAGTTTATTTTTATCAATAACTAGGGATGAGCAAACCTGAACTGTAAGGGCTGCTTTATACACACCAACTTCTGAACAGATCTCTGGTTGCAGTGAAATCATGGACACATTGTTACGTTTGTACACAGCCACAAAATGGAACAATGTGTCCATGATTTCACTGCAACCAGAGATCTGTTCAGAAGTTGGACACAGAAGTTGGTGTGTGTATAGCGGCCCTAAAGACACCCGGTGTCGTGGGATCGTACTTGAACAAGGACTGCAGAAAAACGTGTTTGACCGATTTCAGAGTTTGGATATTGTACATATGCTAATAAAGAATGTTGGAGGACTGCATTGCAGGCGACGAGCAAGCTTTTCTGTTGTGGGCACTTCCGGTCCCATTACAGTCATGTCAAGTATTGGTATTGCTGTGATTTGCCAACACACCACTTAAAAAAATAAATAAATAAAAGTTGTGGGCCCCTGTCTATTTTTTATAACAAGCACATGTATAGCAACAGCTGTGGGCTGCATAATCCAGCTGCCTGAATTTTCTGTGCGGATTTTGCACTCAGTTTTTTATAGTTCAGTTTTGGTGGTGAATGGACGCGGTTATGCAGATGCGTTCATCGTGTGCACAGTTCATATTTATCTGCAACAACAGAATTTGCAGCAGCACTCTGTATCTAAGGGCAGTGGGACATTATTGTAATTACTCCCATTGTCCACATTTTATTCAAAAGTTGTGTTTTAAAACTACATAGAAAATGTCCAAGAAACTGTGTATATGAATACATGATAAAAGCACAATGTCCGAGGTGGAGGAGCATACAGAGTGTAGGGGAAAGGGCACAGTGTGTAGGGGCATTTTCCATGTAGTTTAATGCACTCCCATCATCCACATATTATTCAGAAGTTTTAAAAATTACAATAATGTCCCCATGCCATAAGATACAGAGTGCTGCTGCCAAACACTGAAGGTCTGCTACAGCCACATATATACCATATACAGATAGTGCCAAACCCAGTACAGGCAGCAAGTGATCTCCTGCACTGCTAAGTGACCTGAGGAAAACAGCACCAACCAATCTTCTGTCACAGTCTCCAGGTATGCGGGAACTGCAGGGATGCAATCAGAAGTTGATCCTTCCTCATCCTTGCTCCTCACAGAAGCGGTAGGCATGACTTTGGTACACTCCTTGGGTCTGAATGCTAGGCCCGCCCTACCGCATGGCATCTGCCAGGACGGGCCCAGCATCTTTCAACATGTCTTCAGATTATAATGTGGGAAATTATCTTTCAGGCCATGGGCCCCCAGGGCCTAAGGCCCTGGGCAGTAGCCCAGTTTGCCCTCATTATAATCTGCTTCTGGGAAAGCCTATGATTATTTGACCCTTCCCAGCCTAAAAATAGCAGTACACACTCTTTACTATCATTGCAGTTTCCTTCCACAATTGCAGCAGGACCTTTAGTGACATCACAGTTATGGGACTCACCAAAAGGTCCACCACTGAACTACATGAGTTCCAGGCCTGCACAATATGTGTTGTTCAGGACCTAGAGACTCCACCCCTCTTAGGCTACATTCAAACTGTGCATTTTTGGTCTATTTTTGCTCATCAGTTTTTGTAGCCAAAACCAGGAGTGGAACAATCAGAGGAAAGGTATAATAGAAACACATCACCACTTCTGAATTTATCACCCACTCTTGGTTTTGGTTACAAAAACTGATGAGCAAAAACAGACCAAAAATGCACATTGTGAATGTAGCCTTACATTCAAATGTATTCATGTCTTTCAGATGTGAATATGTTTTAACAGTGGCGTTAAGACTAAAGGCCACTTTATACACACCAACTTATCTGTCCAACTTCTGACCAACTTACTGGTTGCAGTGAAATCATGGACACATTGCTCCATTTTGTGGCTGTGTACAATGGAACAATGTGTCCATGATTTCACTGCAACAAGAGATCTGTTCAGAAATTGGACAGATAAGTTGGTGTGTGTAAAGTGGCCATAAGGCTAGCTTCACATCACAGTTTTTAGCTGTCCGGGTGGATTCTGTGTTTTGCAGGACCACCCAGACAGTAAAGGAAATAAACAAATTGGTGTAAAAAGAATGTCAGTTGTGCCTCTGGATCCGTTTTGTTCATACTATACAATACGAGAATGTGCTGTGCCGGTGCAGAGAGAGAGATTTCCTGAATAGATTTATAATTTCAGGACCACCAAAAGCATTCTGAGCAGGTGCAATACAAAAAAAGAATCCTGTGAAACGGTTGTGTTTTTGCCGAGTCCGGCGCCCACAGATTCCCATATTAAGTGCGACGGACCACGCCGTATTCGTTTCTGTCCGGTTTTGTCCGGATTTTTCACTGGAGCCCAAAAACGTTGCAGTCTCCGATTTTGGGGATGGTAAAAAACTGGATAAAAACAAATCCGCCACAGAATACACAAAACCGGATGACCAAATAGGACCAATCAGGCACAGGCATGTTAAAACCGGACAGTACAGGATTCCTAAAATTGTGGTGTAAAGCCAGCCTAAGGCAGAGGAGGACACATCTGCCTCTGCACGAAACTGCGTCCGTCATCACATTGCCGCCAGGGCCAGGGCTGCAAAAGAGAAGAGTGTGCAGCATTCACAAAAGTAAGCGTTCCAGTATAAGATGAACTCAACACAAAAAAAGAGTATAATGTACCACCTAAATTCCTTTTTTATTAATTATTGGAAAAATGATTTTTATATATTACACACAATAAAAATAATCAATGTTGTGCAGGGACACCATATTATTACATAGAGTCAGTGCACACATACTGCTATAGTGCAATAGTGCAAAAAAGTATACATTTAATTATGTGCTATATTAAATTTGCTCTACCTGTTATAATAGATCAAGTATATTATCATATGCTCCAAATGCGAGATTGTTATAAATTAATAATGTTTAAGAGAAGCAAGAAACTCAATCTAGTTTATATAATGCATAAGGTATCTAGGCTATGGGCATAATATAGGGGCATCTCAATAAATGAGAGTATCATCAAGTAGTAATTTTTTTTCAGCATCATGTGATGGGCTTGGAAATAGCACGAGGTTTCAAACTCCGGCACTTAGATAGTGGCGTTTGACCTGTGCTGGGGCTCCGTCACCCATAGGAAGAATTGTAAGCATTAACGCAGCCTTACCTTTACGGTAACACTGCGTTAATGCTGCCAAATTCTATCTTTTTAAGGGAACCCCCTGAATATAGGCAATAGCGCTGGTGTGACCCTAGCCAATGAAAACCCAAAGGTCATTATTTAAAAAAATCAAACTAGGGAGGATGAAGGGTTAAAACAGCGCTGCTGTATTCCATGAGACATCAAATCACTATTGATTTATTAGTCAACGTGTTTCACGGCTCCCAGACACGCCCTGAAACATGGCAAAATGATATTGATTTTTGATAATATTCTGATTCATTGAGATGCACTAGCATATTCACCCTTTTGGTTAAATCAATATTTATTCATAGCATAACGTAGGAGAATCAGAATATCAATAGTGCATGCATAAGTAAGTACAAAATGAAAAATTCACATGTGTACAAGCATGGAAATTTTGCAGTATCATCGTTGGTCCCATTATAGCACGGATCTAACCATGTCATAGTATTGTATAACCAACATTAATTATAGCCTCAATATTTGGGTATATACTGTATATGTATACCTGAAAGTCATAACAACTGATGTGACAATATCATCCCCTGGAACCGAATGGATTATAATATCTGTGAAAATGACTCTTATAATGGGGGAAAAAACAGATAGACAAGGTCATGTTTAACACTTAACACATCATGACGTACCTTCAACAGAAGGTAATTTGTGTAAACTGTTGGGCAATCGCCCTGTGAAGTATAGATGTGCCCGACGAGGTAGGACCCATGGCAATATTCACCCTTTTAAGTCTCGTGGAATACGGAGTGAGCTTTTTAACCCTTCATCTTCCCTACTCTATATTTACCATGCTGGGGACTGCAGCAGCTGTGATATGCCTTTATAGTAGTTGAGCCTCTGATACCTATGTACTGTATATACTCGTGTATAAGCCGAGTTTTTCAGCCCAAAAATTGGGCTGAAAAGTCCCCCCCTCGGCTTATACACGGGTCATACAGTATGCTGTGGGGGGGGGCTGCATCGGTGGCTGGAGGGGGCAGGAGGGGGCCGTGGTGACCGCAGGCGGTCACGTGGGGCCGCCTCATTAGTGCAATGAATATGCACGACATCCCCCCGTCCATCAGCGGCGGGGGGATGCCGTGCATATTGCACTACACAGCCCCCCCTCCTTTATTATGAGTCCCCCAGCAGTAATAAACAGCCCCCCCCCTCCTTATCATGTTCCCCCAGGCTGCGGCAGCTGTCAAAATAACAAACACTTTATACATCACCTTCCGGCGCAGCTTCTCCGGTCCCGGCTTCTTCTTCCTGCTTGTGCCGGTGTCATGTGACCGGGCGCAGGAGATGACGTCATTTCCTGCGCGCGGTCACAGAAGTCGGCACAAGAAGGAAGAAGAAGCCGGGACCGGAGAAGCTGCGCCGGAAGGTGATGTATAAAGTGTTTGTTATTTTGACAGCTGCCGCAGCCTGGGGGGGGGACATACTAAGGAGGGGGGGGCTGTGTGTTACTGGTGGGGGCCAGTATACCACCACTGTGGGGCCTGTATACTACCACTGGGGCTGTATATACCTCTGGGGCTGCTGTATACTACCACTGGGGCTGAATATACCACTGGGGCTGCTGTATACTACCACTGGGGCTGTATATACCACTGGGGCTGCTGGATATTACCACTGGGGCTGTATATACCTCTGGGGCTGCTGTATACTACCACTGGGGCTGTATATACCTCTAGGGCTGCTGGATACTACCACTGGGGCTGTATATACCTCTGGGGCTGCTGTATACTACCACTGGGGCTGTATACTACCTCTGGGGCTGCTGTATACTACCTCTGGGGCTGCTGTATACTAACTACTGGAGCTGCTGCTGTATATACCACTGGGGCTGCTGCTGTATACTACCACTGGGGCTACTCTATATACCTCTGGGGCTGCTGTATACCACACTGCTGGAGGCTGTATACCTGTGCTGGGGTCCACCCTTGGCTTATACACGAGTCAATAGGTTTTCCCAGGTTTTGGGGGCAAAAGTAGGGGGGTCGGCTTATACACGGGTCGGCTTATACACGAGTATATACGGAAGGTAATATTTTATCTCTTGACCCTTCATCCTCCCTACTTTAATTTCCTGAGATAATGACCTTAGGGTTTTTATTGGTTGTAAGTCATAATCATCAATATTAACAGAAATAAACACTTGAAATAGATCACTCTATTTGTAATGACTATATATAATATATGCATTTCACTTTATGTATTGAATTACTGAAAAAAAATAACTTTTTGATGATACTCTAATTCATTAAGATGTACCTGTACATGCTTAGGTGATGTATTATCATTTATTATTATTTATATAGCACCATTAATTCCATGGTGCTGTATAAGAGAAGGGGTTACATACAAAATTATAGATATGGTTTACAGTACACAAATTAACAATGACAGACTGGTACAGAAGGGAGAGGACCCTGCCCTTGCGGGCTTACATTCTATAGGATAATGGGGAGGAGACAGTAGGTCAGAGATGCAGCAGATCTGGTGGTGGAGAGGCGACAGCTCCAATGGTGGTGGGGCAGCATCTTCGGTGGCGGTAGGGCAGCAGCTCGGTCATTGCAGGCTGTAAGCTTTCCTGAAGAGATGAGTTTTCAGGTTCCATCTGAAGGATCCAAGCGTGGTGGATAATCTGACGTGTTGGGGCATAGAATTCCAGAGGATGGTGGATATTCGGGAGAAATCTTGGAGACGGTTGTGTGAGGAACGGATAAGTGTGGAGTAGAGGAGGAGGTCTTGGGAGGATCGAAGATTACGTGAGGGAAGATAGTGTGAGATTAATTCAGAAATATAGAGCGGAGACAGTTTATGGATGGCTTTGTAGGTCAGTGTTAGTTGCTTGAACCGGATTCGTTGGGGAATTGGGAGACAGTGGAGGGATTTGCAGCGGGGAGATACAGAGGAGAAGTGAGGAGAGAGTTGGATTAGTGGGGCAGCAGAGTTGAGGACAGACTGGAGAGGTGCAAGAGTGTTAGCAGGGAGGAGAATGTTGCAGTAGTCAAGGTGGGAGATGATGAGGGCATGTACAAGAATTTTAGTAGATTGAGGGTTGAGGAAAGGACAGATTTTGGAAATATTCTTGAGATGTGTTAGGTCCCCTGACAACGCTCCCCAGCTCACCTCTCCTGGGTCTGTATCCTCTGCTCCTTTACTGATTGGGCATCTGGCGTCCAGGCATGCTGTGTCTCGGAGCCATCGCCGGGTCCCCTTCCTGTCTGCTGACCACCGGGCTCACACATCAGCACAGTGATGAATCTAATCAGCGGTGCACTAGGCGCGGCCGCGCTCCTCCCTTGTGAATCTAAGTGCCGCCACGGCTCAACCTGACACTCTCCTTGACCAATAGCTGTCCGTCCTCCGGTATATCAGGCCACCTCCACTGCTGGGAGGTGCCTGATTATTGAATTAGTTAAGCTTCTGCTTTGCTGGCTGTTGGTCAGGTCCTCCTTGTGCTCTCCTCCGGGAGAACTATTCCTGCTCTCCTAGCCTTGGGCCCTGCTACCTCGAATCCTCTTTAGCTATACCATAGTATAGGCTAACCCTATGAGCTGCCCCCCTGGTACTAGCAGCTGTGGTATTTAGACCCCCTGGGCTTGCCCCTGACAATCCCTGTATAGGGATTGGTTAAACTAGGACCAGCTCACCTAGGGGAGTTCGGTACCATGGCCCAGTGGGTCCACTCTAGGTAGGGCACCTTCTTCCATTAGCGTGACAAGATAGAGGTGACAGGAGGTGACGAGAGTTTGGATGTGTGGTTTGAAGGACAGGGCAGAGTCGAGAGTTACTCCAAGGCAGTGAATTTGAGCTCTGGGAGAGAGCATGATGCCATTTACCATAATAGATAGAATAGGTAGTGAAGATGAAAGATGGGATGGAGGAAAGATGATGAGTTCGGTTTTGTTAAGTTTTAGGTAGCGAAAGGAGAAGAAGGAGGATATGGCTGACAGAGACTCTGGAATTCTTGACAGCAGAGAGTTGACATCTGGGCCAGAGAGGTACATCTGAAAGTCGTCAGCGTACACCTGGTACTGGAAGCCATGGGACTGTATGAGTTGTCCTAGGCCAATGCTATAGATGGAGAAAAGCAGGGGCCCCAGATCAGAGCCTTGTGGGACTCCAACAGAGAGAGGGCGGGATGAGGAGGGAGTTGGAAACACTAAATGTGCGGTTGGAAAGGTATGAGGCAACCCAGGACAGGGCAAGGTCTTTGATGCCAAAGGAAGAAATAAACTGAAGTAGGAGAGAGTGGCCGACTGTGTCAAAGGCGGAGGACAGGTCTAGAAGGAGGAGGATGGAGAATTGTCTATTAGCTTTGGCTGAGTAAATCATTGGTAATTTTGGTTAGGGCAGTTTCAGTGGAGTGGTGGGGAGGGAAACCGGATTGTAGATTGTCAAGGAGAGAGTTAGATGAGAGGTGGGAGGAAAGTTGAGCATAGACGTGTTGCTCCAGGAGTTTGGAAGCAAATGGGAGCAGCGATATGGGGCGGTAGCTTGTCCTAGCAGTCGGGTCAAGGTTTGGCTTTTTGAGGATGGGCGTGATGGTGGCATGTTTGAAAGCGGGGGGAAGGTCCTGGAAGCTATTGATAGATTGAAGAGGTGGATTAGCTGGGATGAACGTGTTAGTGAGGTTGGGAAGGAGGTGGGAAGGGATGGGGTCAAGTGCACAGGTGGTGAGGCGTGATTTGGATAGGAGACGAGTAAGCTCTCCTTCAGTGATGTTGGAGAGGGAGGTTATGAGGGAATGGCAGAGGTCTGGTATATGGAGTGTTAGGGGTGGTGAAACAAAAAAGGTTTGCCTTGTTTGGTCAATCTCATTTTTGAAGTAGGTGGCAAAGTTCTCAGCAGAGATGAGGGAGGTCGGTGGGGGGAAGCGGTGGGCGGAGGAGAGAGTTAAAAGTGCTGAACAGTTGTTTGGGGTTGTAGGATATGGAAGATATAAGGTTTGTGAAACAGGTCTGTTTAGTAGAAGAGAGGGCTGATTTGAAGGGAAGTGTAGCTTGTTCGAAAGTTGTGAAGTCGTCTGGCTGGAGTGTTTGCTTCCAACGCCGCTCCGCAGCCCTGGACACTTGTCAAAGTTTTTTGTTGAGATTGTTGTTCCAGGGTTGCCTATTGATTTATCGCACCTTGCGATGGACGAGAGGGGCGACTGAGTCTATGGCTAATGTGATAGTGGCGTTGTAGAAGTGGTGGCACTGTCTTTAACCGAGATTTCTTGGATCTGATGGGAGTTCTTTAATTCACACTCCGGACTTCGGGTGCCAGCATTTTAACAGTATCGGTGACCGTTCAGGAAAGAATGTAAATGTAGCAGAACCACTCCTTTATAGAGGAGGTCATGCTAATTGCCAATTATTTCTACCTGTTGTCTGTTCTATTTGCACAACAGCAGAGAAATTGATTCACAATCAGTGTTGCTTTATAACTGGACAGATTGATTTCACAGAAGTGTGATTGACTTTCGAGTTACATTGTATTGCTTAAGTGTTCCCTTTTTTGAGCAGTGTATATAGATATATATGTACTGTATATCATCAAAAGAAGATCTCCATCTAGTCCAGGTTGGTGATTAAAATGTAACATTTATTGTCATCCATAGTTAAAATGCGCGTTTCAGCACCTCTCTTGTGCCTTCATCAAGGTCCAAGCTCTTTGGTGCTGGGGGCGGGGACCTCATTCACAGTACTGTGGGGACGCATTGCAGCAGCTATGGAGAAGAGGAGGCCGCGGCGGTGGAGTGAGGAGCAGATCCAGACCTGGGGGTGAACATCAGCATCACTCGAGTGTGCCAATATGGTGGCCTTTTTTTTTTTCTGTTTCAGGTGGACCCATCAGGCCCTGGACACGTGGATCAAGCAGGTGGCGAATAAAATTGTGACATCTTGATACTTCCGATCCCAAGGCATTTATGTAAGTAGATTTGTTTGAGACTTATAATCTGTGTTGGAGTAAAAATTTTTATACTTCAATGCTTGTGTGCTGGACTGTTTCGGCAAACAGGTGGTTTGATATTCCCCTACAGAGACTGGAGACCAAGCATCAGGCCTCTGGCCTGACGGTCTGAGGTATTGAAATGCAAGACACTACATGCACTCCTGTACAACAGGGCTGGCCAAGTACAGTCCTCAATGGCCACAAATAGTGCCTGTTTACAGGATTTTCTTAGCACTGCACAAGGTGTTGGAATCATCACCTCTGCAGGTGATGAAATTAGCACCTGGGCAATGCTAAGGAAATCCTGAAAACTTGCACTGTTTTCTGACCGTGATGACAGTAGTTGGCCACCCCTGCCCTAGAAGTTTCTGTGAAAGTAGCCAGGGAACAAAATGAATCCTCCAGCTTTTTCACCACAACTGCGACCCTCCCTTTGACCCTGTGACCATGGTGTGTTATTTTACTCTTTTTATATGCAGATTTTGAGAATCTGCATCAATATCTGCATGTCTATCCTGAGGCCAGCAAAGCCTATGACAGGTCAGACGTGCTGTGCTCACAATCCTTTTTTTTTCCTTGCACATGTAGTTCAGATTTTTTTTTCTGCCCCAAAATCAGCACTCAATCTACAAGGAAAAAAAACATAGAATCCAGCTCACCTAAGCTTTCTCCTGACAATCCCTACGGAGCATGGAACCAGGTCCTGCCTTGGCCCAAGGAAATCCAATGAATAAAAAGAAACCCTTCCAGCTATTCCACGTGAAGGATTTTTTTATTTAAAGTTTTTAGTGCAAAACATAGACAATGTGCATGATTTGCATGAAAATGCCAACACGTTTCGGATGGAAACATCCTTATTCTTCACCAGGAATAAGAATGTTTCCATCCAAAACGCGTTGATGTCATCATGCAAATTATGCACAGTTTCTATGTTTTGCACAAAAAACGTTAAATAAAAATATCCTTCACGTGGAACAGGTGGAAGTATTTATTTTCATTCATTAAAAAACACATGTTAGTACAGCACTTCTGAACTCTCATACATGGCTGGCTTCAGCATAGACATGCAGATTTTGATGTAGATTATAAAAATCTGCACCAAATCTGCAAGGAAAAAAAACACTTGGCACAGCACTTCTGAACTCACATATATTTTGCTTGCTTCTTTCTGTGAACGTGACCCCACCATATTGTTGTAAAGCAATGTGCTGTTGTTTGATGCTTATTTTTAAGCAGATTTTGAGAATCTGCATAAAATCTCAATGTCTATCCTGATGCTGGCAAAGTGTATGACACGACAGAAGTGTTGTGCCGACGTTGCTTTTTTGTTCTTTGCATATGTGTTTCAGATTTATTTTTTCTGCCCCAAAATCAGCACCAAATCTGCAAGGAAAAAACATGTTGGTACAGCACTGTTGAACACTCACACATGGCTGTCTTCAGCATAGACATGCAGATTTTGATGCAGATTATCAAAATCTGCTTCAAAAGAGGCATCAAACAATGTACCGTGGGTACGGGGCCTTACAACAATATAATGGGGTCACATTCACAGAAAGCATCCTCCATATGCTGTGAGACAAAACATGTGGGCACGCTAAGAGTGTGACAAGCGGTGCCATCACAAACATTACTGCACTTCAGACTTGTGTGGTCTGCAACTTTAAACTGCGCTGCACTCCCTGACTTCACTGCTCCTCACAAGTGCTGTCTCACAATACTGCCAAGATAGTGCAGATTCACAGCTCTCACAAGACAGCTTTACTAGCGCTGACACCACTTAGGTTATCTAGGTTACTAGGGAATGTATTCTTTGTGATCTCATTGTATATTTGTGTTTTGTGGATGGTAAAGAGCAACCACAGGACCATGGGGATGATCAGAAACCTAAAATCCCGCTAGCCAATACATTTATAAAAAAGCATAAGTCTATTGCTAAAAAAGCTGGACTAACTAACTGCTGGCTTTACACTCATGCACTTCTGTCATCTAAAACAATGTTTATTGCTTTGCATTGACCTGATAAATTATATTATACAATCTGATGAGAGGTGGGGGCACGACAGTTGTCTCCCTCCAGGTGGTAATACTTGGTTGCACAACCTTTAGCCAAAATAACTGCGATCAACCGCTTCCAGAAACCATCAATGAGTTTCTTACAATGCTCTGCTGGAATTTTAGACCATTCTTCTTTGGCAAACTGCTCCAGGTCCCTGATATTTGAAGGGTGCCTTCTCCAAACTGCCATTTTTAGATCTCTCCACAAGTGTTCTATGTCTATGGGATTCAGGCCTGGACTCATTGCTGGCCACCTTAGAAGTCTACAGTGCTTTCTCTCAAACCATTTTCTAGTACTTTTTGAATTGTATTTTGGGTCATTGCCTTGCTGGAAAACCCATGACTAGTGATGGGCAAATCCTAAATTACTCGGAATCGCTTGACTCTAGCGAGTCCGAGCCCGGGACTCGCTACTCGTTGCGAGTCTAGCGAGTCCAATGTTAATGAATGGGGAAGCGAGTAATAGCGAGTAGTGTGAGATTTACAAATCACAGATGTGTCTCGGAAGCTTCAGCCTGAAGCAATCCTAGTTTTGCCATTGATTTGCATTGGACTTGTTTGCTTTGCAAGTAATCGCTGAGAAACTCGCACAGATAAGAGTCCTGTCTGCTCTGTGTGCTGGCTGCCGCAGCTCCAGGGTCCTAGAGCCCGCCTGCTGCCTGATGTAGCAGAGCTGATATTGTTCTCAGTCTGCTCATTCCCTGTGCATAGACATCTATATCTATGCACAGGGATGAGCAGAGAGGACATCGCGTTTTGGACTGCGTCGAACGGAAGAGGATTTTTTTAATTAAAGATGGAGTCCCTAATGGCTTTTTTTTTTATTTCTAATAAAAATTTTTCTCTGTGTTGTGTTTTTTTTTAAAACAATTTAATAGAAATTCATGGCGGTCATGTCTAATATTGGCGTGACCGCCATAAATTTCGGGCTTAGGGCCAGCTGATAATACAAAGCTGGCCCTAACCTCTTTATTACCCAGCGTGCCACCGCCACCAGGGCCGCTGGAAGAGCGGGGTTCAGCGCCAGAGGATGGCGCTTCAATGAACGCGCCATCTTCTGGGGCGGCTGCGGGCTGCAATTTGCAGCGGGGGGTGCCCAGAAAGCTTGGGCATCCCTGCGCTGCGGATTCCAGCCCCCAGCTGCTTAGCTGTACCTGGCTAGACATAGAAATTGCGCGGAGCCCCACGCATTTTTTTTTAATTATTTCATGAAATTCTGAGATTCTGACTCTGAGACTCTGACTCTGAGACTCTGACTCTGAGACTCTGACTCTGAGACTCTGACTCTGAGACTCTGAGTCTGACTCTGAGACTCTGACTCTGACTCTGAGACTCTGACTCTGAGACTCTGAGTCTGACTCTGAGACTCTGACTCTGAGACTCTGACTCTGAGACTCTGAGTCTGACTCTGAGACTCTGACTTTGACTCTGACTCTGAGACTCTGAGACTCTGACTCTGAGACTCTGACTCTGAGACTCTGACTCTGAAATTCATGAAATAATAAAAAAAAAATGCGTGGGGCTCCGTGCAATTTCTATGTCTAGCCAGGTACAGCTAAGCAGCTGGGGGCTGGAATCCGCAGCGCAGGGATGCCCAAGCTTTCTGGGCACCCCCTGCTGCAAATTGCAGCCCGCAGCCGCCCCAGAAGATGGCGCGTTCATTGAAGCGCCATCCTCTGGCGCTGAACCCCGCTCTTCCAGCGGCCCTGGTGGCGGTGGCACGCTGGGTAATAAAGGGGTTAATACCAGCTTTGTTATACAAGCTGGTATTAAGCCCGAGATTCTTAATGTCAGGCCACGTTTGACCCAGCCACTAAGAATCTCCAATAAAGGGTTAAAAAAACACAACACAGAGAAAAATTTTTATTTGAAATAAAAAAAAAAGCCATTAGGGACTCCATCTTTAATTAAAAAAATCCTCTTCTGTCCGACGTAGTCCAAAACGCGATGTCCTCTCTGCTACATCCCCTGTGCATAGATATAGATGTCTATGCACAGGGAATGAGCAGACTGAGAACAATCTCAGCACTGCTACATCATCTCTGTGAGCAGGCGGGCTCTAGGACCCTGGAGCTGCACAGAGAAGACAGCTGGACTCGGTCGCAAAGAAACAGCAGTTACTTTGCGAGTTTCCCTGCTATCACTGGCACAGTAGCAGAGTCTAATGCAAACAATGGCAATCCTAGTTTTGTCAGCGTTTGCCATTGATTTGCATTGGACTCGTGTGAGTAAACGCTGGGAAACTCTCAGAGTACCGAGTCCTGCGAGTCCCTTACTACTCGCCGAGTAACGAGTCCTAGCGAGTAGATTCGCCCATCCCTACCCATGACCTCTGAGGGAGACCCAGCTTTCTCACACTGGGCCCTACATTATGCTGTAAGATTTGTTGGTAGTCTTCAGACTTCATAATGCCATGCACACGGTCAAGCAGTCCAGTGCCAGAGGCAGCAAAGCAACCCCAAAACATCAGGGAACCTCCGCCATGTTTGACTGAAGGGACCGTGTTCTTTTCTTTGAATGCCTCTTTTTTTCTCCTGTAAACTCTATGTTGATGCCTTTGTCCAAAAAGCTCTACTTTTGTCTCATCTGACCAGAGAACATTCTTCCAAAACGTTTTAGGCTTTCTCAGGTAAGCTTTGGCAAACTCCAGCCTGGATTTTATATGTCTCGGAGTAAGAAGTGGGGTCTTCCTGGGTATCCTACCATACAGTCCCTTTTCATTCAGACGCCGACGGATAGCACGGGTTGACACTGTTGTATCCTCGGCAGCTTGAACTTGTTTGGATGTTAGTCGAGGTTCTTTTTCCACCATCCGCACAATCTTGCGTTGAAATCTCTCGTCAATTTTTCTTTTCTGTCCACATCTAGGGAGGTTAGCCACAGTGCCATGGGCTTTAAACTTCTTGATGACACTGCGCACGGTAGACACAGGAATATTCAGGTCTTTGAAGATGGACTTGTAGCCTTGAGATTGCTCATGCTTCCTCACAATTTGGTTTCTCAAGTTCTCAGACAGTTCTTTGGTCTTCTTTCTTTTCTCCATGCTCAATGTGGTACACACAAGGACACAGGACAGAGGTTGAGTCAACTTTAATCCATGTCAACTGGCTGCAAGTGTGATTTAGTTATTGCCAACACCTGTTAGGTGCCACAGGTAAGTTACAGGTGCTGTTAATTACACAAATTAGAGAAGCATCATTTGATTTTTCTAACAGTGCCAATACTTTTGTCCACGCCCTTTTTTATGTTTGGTGTGGAATTATATCCAATTTGGCTTTAGGACAATTCTTTTTGTGTTTTTTCATTGAAGACAAATTAAATGAAGATAATAATACCAAAGAATTAGTGATTGCAATCATTTTCAGGAAGAAACTGAGTATTATCTGACCGAATTGCAGGGGTGTCAATACTTTTGGCCACAACTGTATAGTAACTTTATCATAATTTTAACTAACTCACATCCATCATGTTAATAAATATGTCTGCGATGTCTGCGAAATATAACCAGTATTATCTTAGGTGTATACTGTAAATGCAAGTCATATAAAATATTAAAAAGTTAAATACCGTAAATATAATAATAATATGCTCATTTACAAAAAAACTTTTAAAAGTAAATTATTATGACTTTTTTGATGTCTTGATTGCCAAGTTACAGAAGCTTAATTTACTGACCATTAATAAAATGTAAATGAGAATTTCCAAATCCCTTTATTTACTGCTCATCACAAGCCAACAATCTACTTAGGGCTAGTTAATGGTGAATAAATTCATGTTCTGTTCTTTTCAGTATGGAACTTAATCGGCAGTGTCCTAATATATGCTGTCCCACTGTTCAGTATAAAACCAAGAAGCTCATCTGTTGTCAAATTTGCATTATTCCACTTATCTCTATTTTAAATTGATGAATTTGATTGAGTCCTTCATCTTTAAAACCTCCAAAGAATATGTTATTATTTCATTGGATGGAGATTAGACACCTGCTACCAGTGTTAGCTGCTCACAGATGCCGTGTGTGTCATTCATCAATAATTGCATGGGCATTTTTATTGTGTAAAATAGAATCATGATAATCAAGTTTACCATATAAACATATTACAAATCTGTTTATTGGTTTACCTTAGGGCACGTTTTAGCTAAACAACATAATTTATTTTTGGGTCATTGTGCTTTTTTCAATCCAAACCACATTTCTCAATTCCTCCAAATGACACGATAATACATTCAATTGCTGGAGCACAAGGGATAGTTAATGTTGTGAGGAGTATGTTAATGTTATATATGCATGGCTGACTGGGAAGGGGAGGTACTGTCAAAGGCAGTACCAAATCTGGCTGTCCTTTAACAAAGGGATCAGTATGTTTTAATGCTATAATAGATGTATGTAGATGTAAAACGAACCTCAGTGCAATTAACAGAAATGTATCATACATAACATAATGGAGTTCACTTTAACCCCAGTGAAATGTCAATTCTCCTACATTGTACAAAATGTGAATATTAACAACGTTCATGTGAATATAAATAACGAAATATAGCAAAAATGTAATTTAATTGAAAAAGAGATGGTGTCTTATGCCAATTTTGAGGTTGAGGTAAGTCCATAACTATTTTTGACCCAGCCAGCATTACAATATGTTTCCTGGAAATGATTATTCAGCTACATGTTAAATACAATAATGCCATATAGTGACGTAAATCTGTCTTTTATCTATACCACTCTTTGTATTGCAAGGAACGAGAGGAGATATTGTCTGTGTTCTGTGGCATCATTCTTTTCAAACTAGATTGTTAAAAAAGAATGACACTACAAAATTAAACAGATGTGTTTTCTAAGCCATCTACCCTTTTTACGTTTAATGCCAAGTTAACAATAATGACTATGCGAACAAATGTTTAGTGCAGAATAGAATACCACTGTCAAATGCAAAACTGAAGACACGTGAATAAGACAGGCGGCATCTGAAAATGCGCTATATGAATTGAAGAACATGCAAATAGGACAATGAAGGAATTGTTGTCTTAACAAAGGGGGGCTAATGAAAGAGAGAAGTATACAATTATAAACCGCTGAATGACAAGATAGTATTCATCAAAAGTAACAGAAACAATAAGGGATCTCATACAGGGACATGGAGGAGGTCTTATTGATTGTCTTTTTACAGCAGTCGCCTAAATGTTTACTGAGTGAACTTGCTGCTTCATTGGATATTCAGCCAAGCCGAAATAAAACAATTATAAGGCATTTACCATGAAACATGTTACATTTTTGATATTTCTTCCAAACTTTTTTTTCTCTTTCTATAAGTTTTAAAGGAACCTTTCATCTGTTTCATGCTGCCCAAATCGTGGTCAGCATAAATCAAATCCTGACTAGAGATGAGCAAACACCTGAGGGTTCAGATTTGGTTCGAATTACCGAATGCTGGGGTTTTCGCCGACAGTTTGCCAAACCTTTCAAACCCCATTGAAATCAATGGCAGGCAACATGAAACACATAGAAAACACCTTCAAAGGTGTCCTACCTAAAGATGACAAACTGCTTATATTAGTGCCAAACACCAGGAAAAGGGACAATAATTTACTTAGAGTACAAATAGTCTCATAAAGTAGCATGGGTGCATGAGACATGGTCTGTGGCTGATTGCACACTCTTCAAAATCAGTTCAAAATAGGAGGTGGCTCACATTCACTTAAATTTAACAGGTGGGTGAAAGTCAGTTTGAATTGACTGATAGATGAGTCACAGGGGAAACGTGGCAGCAGTTTTCCACATTAAGTAAAAGGTGGAGGAGTAAAAAGTGGATGAGTGACAGGTGTATGCATGTCACTCAAAGAGCCCTGCTCAAGTAATGTAACACACAGCAAAGAGACCATAACAAGATTCCAGACTTTTCTAAAAAAAAATTAGCGTCACACCACAGTAAAGTGGCATCCATTGAAATATTATGTATTGGGCCACAGTAGAAGCAAGGCTGGAAGCCTGGCCCCAGCATTTCAAGGTAGAGCATTTAGGAAGTGGTGCACAAGTGTCAGGAGAAGCTATTGTGCTCAGGGAGTCCTGCTCATGTAGTGCACCACCCAGCAAAGAGACCCTAACAAGAGTCCCCACTTCTTCAAAAATTAGTGTCACACCAAAGCAAATTGGTATCCGATTAAATATTATGTATTGGGCCACAATTGCAACAAGGCTGGAGGCCTGGGCCCAGCATTTCAAAGTTGAGTATTTAGGAAGTGGTGCACAAGTGTCAGGAGCAGATATTTTGCTCAGAGAGCCCTACTCAAGTAATGCACCACACATCAAAGAGTCCCTAGCAAGAGTTCCCACTTTTCCAGAAATTAGTGTCACACCGCAGCAAAGTGGTATTCATTGAAATATTATGTATTGGGCCACAATAGCAACAAGACTCGAGGCTTGGGCCCAGCATTTCGAGGTTGAGTATGTAGGAAGTGGTGCACATATGTCAAGGGCAGGTATTGTGATCAGAGAGTCCTACTCAAGTAATGCATCACGCAGCAAAGAGGTTAACAAAATTCCCCACTTTTACAAAAATTTGTGTCACAACACAGCAAAGTGGCATCCATTCAAATATTATGTATTGGGCCACAATAGCAGCAAGGCTGGAGTCCTGGGACCAGCATTTCAAGGTTGAGTATTTAGGAAGTGTTACACAAGTGTCAGGAGTGGGTATTGTGCTCAGAGTGCCCTGCTCAGTTAATGCACCACACAGCAAAGCGACCCTATCAAGAGTCCCTAGATTTAAAAAAATTAGCGTCACACCACAGTTAAGTGGTATCCATTCAAATATTATGTATTGGGCCACAATAGCAGCAAGACTCGAGGCCTGGGCCCAGCATTTCGAGTTTGAGTATTTAGGAAGTGGAGCACAAGTGTCAGGAGCAAGTATTGCGCTCAGTGAACCCTTCTCAAGTAATGCACCATATAGCAAAGAGACCCTAACAAGAGTCCCCACTTTTCCAAAAATTAGGCACAACCACCAATAATGTGGCAACAATTATTAATAATAATAATAATAATAATAATAATAATAACAACCTTTATTTATATAGTGCCAACATATTCTGCAGCACTTCACAATTCAGAGGTTCATATTCAAACAATCATAAGAAACAGTTATCAGAAAATATAATACAATACAAAAACCAACAATACAATACGACATACAATACAATACAATAATTAAAGCAAAATAATGACAGCCCTGCTCATAAGAGCTTACAATCTAACAATGAGGTGGGGGTGACACAAAGTACAGGTGCTTATTTACAATGATGGTATAGTCAACTTGAGGAAATGGGGAAACAGATGGTGGCCTCTTATGCTGCTCCTAACCATTATTTGTGATGCATTTGAGACTGGTGCAGCGGATAGGCTATATCTAAATGACTTTGACAAGGGATCATGATAGGCCATAGTAAAGAGATGCGTTTTCATGGATAGCCTGAAATTATGTAAGTTGTGGATAGACATTTTTTCTTGGGGTAGAGCATTCCAGAGAATTGGTGCAGCTCAAGAGAAGTCTTGGAGCCGGGAGTGGAGGATTTGGATAAATGCAGAAGTGAGTCTAAAGTCATTTCCAGAGCGAAGAGAACAGGTGGGGTGATAGACAGAGATGAGGGTGGAGAGGTAGGGAGATGCTGCACTGTGAAGAGCTGTGTGGGTGAGAACAAGCAGTTTGAATTGGATCCTATAGTGTATAGGCAGCCAGTGCAATGACTGGCATGGAGTGGAAGTGTTCGAGTAACGGTTACCTAGATAGGTGATTCTGACTGCTACATTAAGGATGGACTAGAGAGAGGAGAGTCTAGTGCGGGGGAGGCCAATTAAAAGAAAATTATAAAAGTCAAGGCAGGAGTGAATTAGGGCCACAGTGAGGGCTTTTGTGGTTTCCAAGGTGAGAAAGGGGCAAATTCTAGAGATATTCTTCAGATGCAAGCGCCAAGAGGGGGCAAGAGATTGTATATATGAGGTGAAGGAAAGATCAGAGTCAAACATAACACCCTGGTGGCGGATGGAGGATTTTCAATAAAAGGACTTTCCAGTCAGCAGAGTCCTCAGCATTGTTTTGGAGCGCTCAGCACGAGACCATGCAAATTGAATTCACAAACATAACACCCTGACAGCGAGCCTGCTGCCTAAGCGTAATTGTGGTGCTGCACACAGAGAGAGATGTCAGATTTAGGGAGGTTAGAGGAGGATGGGAGCAGAAGTTCAGTTTTGGAAAGGTTGACTTTCAGATAGAGAGCGGACATGATATTGGAAATTGTGATTAGACAGTTATTGATGTTCTTTATTAGAGCGGGAGTAAGGTCAGGGGAAGAAGTGTATAGTTGTGTGTCATCAGCATAAAGATGGTACTGAAAGCCAAATCTGCTGATGGTCTGTCCAATCGGGGCCATGTAGAGAGAGAAGAGAAGAGGTCCAAGGACTGAACCCTGAGGGACCTCAACAGTGAGAGGAAGAGGGGGGGAAGTGGAGCCAGCAAATGATGCACTGAAAAAGCGGTCAGAAAGATAGAAAGAGAACCAGGAGAGAGCTGTGTCCTTGATACCTATGGAGTGCAGCATGGAGAGTAGGAGATGGTGGTCAGTGTCAAAGGATACATAGAGATCAAGCAGAGATAAACAGAGAGTGGTCTCCATTACGTTTTGCTGTCAGAAGGTCATTGGTCACTTTGGTGAGCATAGTTTCAGTAGAATGTAGGGGGCGGAAACCAGATTGTAATGGGTCTAGAAGAGAGTAAGTGGAGAGGTAAAGGGTGAGGCGTGAGCAGACCAGGCACTCCAGGAATTTAGAGATGAAGGGAAGATTGGAGACTGGTCTGTAGTTGTTTGTGCAGGATGGGTCAAGAGACGTTTTCTTTAATAATGGAGTAACGATAGAGTGTTTGAAGGAGGAGGAAAAGATGCTGTAAGAAAGGGAGAGATTTAAGATTTTGGTTAGATGAGTAGTGACCACCGGAGAGAGAGACTGGAATAGGGGTGAGGGGATGGGGTCAGCGGTGCATTTGGTGGGATGAGAGGAAGAGAGGAGCCTGGAGACTTCTTCTTCTGTGACTGGGTTGAATGTGTAGAGTAAGCCGGAGGAAATGTGGGGAGATACAGGGGTAACAGTGATTTGAGGTCGGGAGTTGATTTCCGGATGGACGTTTTCTATTTTCTTAGTGAAGTAAGAAGCCAGATCATCAGCACAGGGTCAGTGATAAGGGCCTGCACTTTAGGACTGAGGAGAGAATGAAAGGTGTCAAAGAGTTTCTTTGGTTGTTGGATAGTGAGGAGATCAGCACATCGCTTAATACAGCACATCGAAAAGTACACCAGCTCCTAGTCTCCCCATTCTGACATTGAGGTGAACAAGTTGTTGGAAATCCATGACTTGTTTATCTTGATAAACGTTAGGTGATCTACACTGTTGGTGGACAGCATATTCTTATAAATCAGGACACCACCAGCAGCGCTGAAGACACATTCTGAAAGAATGTTGGCTACCGAAGACGACAAAATCTCTAAGTCATTTGTAGTGAGCTCAGTCCACTTTTCCAGACTTAAAGCACAAAATGAACAATAGTCCAGTTCCACAGTCAAAGCATAAATAATGAGCTGTAGATACTCCTGCACCATCCTCTTTAGGCATTGAATTTGTGTCAGACTTCTCCATTCTTCTGGCATGCAAATGATCTAAAACAAATAGTCAAATAACTCCCAGAAAATGCTGGTAACAGATACACTGCTGCTGGTAACGTTTATTTGAAGACGACTCAATGTTGCCTGGGTTGGAAGCATGGAAATATGATGTGCACTATGTTCGTCACTGGTGTTTTGGGAAAAAGCAGTACTCAGATTGTCTAATAGCTTCTTTTACTCCTGCATGTGTGCATGCCTTTCATGCCAGGAAGCATTTCACTAAATCTACTTTTGTATCAGGTATCTAACAGTGTGGCAACCCAGTAGTCATCATTATTCGAATCCTAACAATCCACAGATCATGATGCAGATAGTACAGCAAGTAAGGCACTCATGTGTCTTGTGCATCCATGAGGCCCAAGTCCTTGTTGTGTTATTAAAGGCGGGGTAACATTCCCACTTGCTTCCTCTGCCCATTCCCGCCAACCTTACACAACAGAAACTTGACTAAAATCTCCCTCATTTGCTGAGTTTTCCATGAACATCACCTCCATTTCTTCCTCATGCACCTTGCTCATGCACCTTTATCAACTGTTTACCTGCTAACATTAGCCCTCGTCAAACCCTCTCCTCCACCCTCCCACACCACCCACCTCTGTGCTGACAACAGTCCGGGCCTTTCAGATCTTGTTAACCCTTCCGCATACTCCTCCTTCTCTATTTCCCCCACTTTCTCTTGGACCACCACGTGATTTCTCATGCTGTTCAAAGAATGTTTCAGCATGTATATCAATGGAAGTCATGCTGATAACAGCATCATCAGCACTAAACATCTTAGTCGCCATTTCAAAATTGTGCAGAAGAGTGCAGAGGTCCTTGATCTGTGACTACTCCAGCAGTGTGATTTCCCTTACCTCAGTATCGTGTTGGCCCAGGCTATACGTCATTACATACTGCATCAGGACTCATTCCTGCTGCCAGAGTCACTGCAACATGTGCAGAGTGGAATTCCACCTTGTCGACACATAGCATATCAAGCAGTTTAGCTGGCAGGCCGAAAAACTTCTGTAGCGATGCAAGTCATTGAGCCACAGGGTGGGAATGGTGGAAATTAGCACACAACAACCATGCCCTCTGTAGCAGCACATCTAGTGGGCTAGACATTTTTAGACCACCAGGTTCAAGATGTGATCCTTGCAAGGCACATGTGTTACATTGCCTCAGCATAGGGCTGCACACAGGTTCGCAGCATAGTCGCACACGGCCTTCCCTGGCTGCAGGTTCAGTGAACTCAGCCATTGATGAAACTCTGTCTCCAAAGATGACTATAACTCCTCAGCTGAGTGACTCACATTTCCCAGGCATTTTTACGTTAAGACAGTCTGATGGTGCTGAGCACTGCTGGCAGTGTAGTAAGGAGATGTGTTTGATTCCTTCTGCACAGTTGGAATGCGTGTCGCATTACCAGAGATGTATTGGGTGCAGGTAGAGGCCCTAAAGGAGGTGGAGGAGGCAGAAGCAGTTGAGGAACTGCTACATACAAAGGCTTTACTCACAGACCATGAGGATCGCAAAACTTGTACAGCGGCCCTATCCCCACAGACACCAGAGTCACCCAGTTCCCAGTCAGCGACATTTCACACCCTTGGCCATGCTTACTCGTCCAGGTATCTGTGGTAAAATGTACCCTTTCACAAACAGAGTTTCTCAAGGAACCAGTGATGTTGTCTGCAACATGCTGGTGTCTCTCAAGCAGAGCTTACTTTGTGAAGTAGTGGCAACTGGACATATGGTACTGGGGGACTGCAACAGCCATGAGCTTTTGAAAACCCTCTGTTTCCACCAGGCTAAAAGGCAGCATTTCCAGGGCTAACAGCTTGGAGATGGTGAAATTTAAGCTCCTAACTTTGGTAGGGGTAGGAGGAAATTGTCTTTTACTTGACTACAACTGCCGATTTGAGAGCTGGCTGATGTACTGAGACAGGGTGGAGTAGGGTGTACCAGAAAAAATGTTGAACTCTGAGGGAGGTGTAGACGGTGATGTTATGTTGCCTTCATGAAGAGATGGTGCTCTCAGTGTCTGACAGCGCTCAACACCAGCAGGCGTATCCACTTCCAAAACAGCTGACAGCCTGTGAATCACACTGGCTTTTGCAAGTAAAGAGGTGGATATTGTGCAGCCTAAAATCTGCATGATACCAGTCCTCACAGTTACGGAGACTGAAGAAGCTACAGATGTGCTTGATGGGGTGGTCGGTGGTTGGCCAGGTCAGCTAAGCCGCATTGTAACTTATGTTGCATGTCCATTTGATGGTTAAGCCATAATGTGGTTAAATTATTGATTTGTTTCCGTCTAATAAGTTTTTGCTTACATATTGGGCAGATAACATAAGTTGGATAGTTGATCTTGATCTGGAAAATGGCCCAGGCTAGGTAAGGCTTAGTGCCCATGCAAACTGCAGAGCCGCCATGGCTTCTGCAGAGAAGCAGAGTTGTGTCTGAGGAAGCAGTGCTTGGTGTGGTTGCAGCACTTCGTCTCTGTCGAGGAAGCCACATCCTAACATCATTAACGTCATCATCCTACTCTTCCACCTCCTCTGCTGACCTCATCAACTTTGTGCCTGTGGGTTGACAGCAAGTGGGATCTGTAACCTTTTCATCACCTTCACTGTTGTCACATTCCTCCCCCTCAGACCCACCCTCTTCTTGCCCTGAGTGCAAAGTCAAGTAGGCATTTGCAACAGGTATCTGAGTGTCATCATCATCAGCCTCATTGTGTCACGGTTCCAGAGGAAGTTGCCCTAGAGTGGAACCACTAGGCCGTGGTACCGAACTCCTGTGGGTGAGCTGGTCCTAGTAGATTTGTCAGGGGCAAGCCAAAGGGGGCTAAATACCACAGCGGCCGGTACAAATGAGGTAGCTCGTAGGGTTAACCTAACGGAGGTATGGCAGAGAAGGGCTGGAGGTACCAGAGCTCGCGATACAGACAAAGCAGAGGTCTGGGAGAATACCCACGAGTGAGAGAGGACAAGGAGGGCCTGACTAATAGCCAGATATGTACAAGGCAACTAACACAGTAATCAGGCACCTCCCGCTCATTACATCGTCTATTATAGTGTGCTGGTATGCGAACCCTGGTGACCAGCAGACAGGAAGGGAACGCGGCGAAGGCTCCAAGACATCGCATGCCTGGGCGCCGGATGCCCGCCCAGCGGAGCAGGGGAGAACGCAGCATCAGGGAAGGTGAGCAGGGGAGCGGTGCCCAGGGACCCCTAACAGTACCCCTGCCCCTACGCCCCCTCCTTCAAAGGCGCACTAGGAATCTCTCCAGAACACAAGGCACATTAATATTCTCCTGTGGCTCCCAGGTTTTCGCCTGAGGACCAAAGCCAGCCCAGTCAATCAAGAAGAGAGTCTTGCCTCTGCTCTTCTTCATGGCAAGCATGTCCTTTACTTCAAAGATGTCCTCGGAGCTGAGAGGCTGTGGAACAGTGCCGGAGGGAAGATGAAAGTGTGGCACCCCTGCAGGGATTGCCACAGGACCCACCAGTGCAGGGAAGGATGTACACCTTGGCACACACAGCACACAACACCTTCCACCCCAGGCCTGAAGGGGAAGCTGTACTTGCTGCCTTAGGCAAGATCCCCTATAAAGATCTAGGACTGAGGGATGAGTCAGTTCAGTCAAATAGTGACAGTTAGGGAGTCAAGAAGGAGGAAGAGCTGGTTGCTGGGACCAAGTCAGGCCCAGAAACAGAAAAGACTGACACCGAAGCTGTGTAGTACCCTAGAAAAGGACAGAGGCAAGTGGAAAGTTAGAAAATTTCAGAAAGAGAGGAACAGAAGTAATTGCCTTTTAGCCCACCCAGACACCGGAGTCCGAAGCTGCTGTTGATCCAGTCATAGCAGAGAAAGCCCAGACAGACAGGAGGATTTAATCCCCTGGAGCTCAGGAAACCAAGATCCCAAACCTGACCAAACATAGGACCAGGGACCCAAGGAAAGGAGTAGGGATCCCCACAGAAAGGTCCTCATCGTCAGTTGTAGAGTATCATAATGAGAGAGAGAGAATGCGGCAGGTTCAGCTTGAGGCAGAACTTTCCCAAATCACCACACATGCAAATAGAGGAGGCTTCATAACTTTCAAAGGTGGATGTCCCAAACTGCACCGGCCACCTGGTTACCCTCCTGGACTGTACCTGCTACCCGGCATCAGTAAAAAAGGTACTGAAACAGAGACTATTGTGTGTGTGTGCCTCATTCACCGCCGCCTGGAGACAAGGACTACTACTACAAGATGAAGATAAAATGCTTACAGAACAGTTTATGGCTGGATTGAGGTCAGCCTTTCACCTCCAGCAGGTACATATTTGGGTCTTTGATCATCCTGACGTAGACTTTAATACTCTAAAAGACCATGCTATAACTCTATTACAAGACCCAGGCCCGGCGTCAGCACCCGGCGCACCCGGGCAACTGCCGGGGCCCGACTTCTTGGAGGGGGCCCACCGGGCCCCTGAGGGCTAGGGTCACACTTGCATTGTGACCCTAGCCTGACGCAAGTATTGTCTGCTGCAGCGCAGAGCGTTTAATGCTATGCGCTGCCAGCAACGGAGCCCATAGAAACCCGATGTTTACATTGACAACCAGTGGTTGTCAAGGTAAACATCGGGTTTCTATGGGCTCCAGCGCATAGTATTAAAAGCTATGTGCTGCAGCCGAAAATACTTGCATCAGGCTAGAATCACAATGCAAGTGTGACCCTAGCCTCATGGGCCCCTGAGCACACTGCCCCACAGCCAGGGCCATATCCAGGGGGCAGCTGGGGGGTCATTTGCAGGGAGGGCGCACTCAGCCTCCTGCAGCTCTGGAGATCTCCCTCAGTGGGAGCCGACAGAGCTGTAGACTGTGCTGACAGGACCTGTGATGATGTCAATGGAGGGTGGAGTCAGGGGTCACATGACCAGCTCCTCAATGTATGCAGGACTCTGAGCATCATGATGGCCAGCATAGCAATTAGGTGAAGTTTATGTGTGGGGTCAGGAGGGATTTACAGTGTGACTGTAGCAGAGGTGAGTGTGTACTAGGGGTATGGCAATTAGGTGAAGTTTATGTGTGGCGTCAGGAGGGATTTACAGTGTGAATGTAGCAGAGGTGAGTGTGTGCTAGGGGTATGGCAATTTGGTGAAGTTTATGTGTGGGGTCAGGAGGGATTTACAGTGTGAATGTAGCAGAGGTGAGTGTGTACTAGGTGTATGGCAATTTGGTGAAGTTTATGTGTGGGGTCAGGAGGGATTTACAGTGTGAATGTAGCAGAGGCGAGTGTGTACTAGGTGTATGGAACGGAGCCGAGTGGGTACTACCGTGTTTCCCCGAAAGTAGGGCGCCCCCGAAAATAAGGCATGGTGCCGCTTTTAGGGGGGTCGGGTAATGTAAGACATACCCCGAAAGTAAGACACTGTCTTACTTTCGGGGGCGCCCCACTGGTATCTACAGCTGCAGCCCCCCCCCCATGAGTATACAGGCGCCCCCCCCCCCCGCGAGGCCGCCAACCTGTAAAGTAAAATATCATTCTACTTATCCCCGCCGGTGTCCCGCTGGTGTCCCGCTGCTGTCCGGCCGCCATCACGCTCTTCCGTCCTCATCCGACTTCCTTCTCCGGCGCACAGACTGACGTCATTGTCTGTGCGCCGGAGATGGAAGACAGATGAAGGCGAAGGAGCGTGATGGCAGCGGGACACCAGCGGGACACCGGCGGGGATAAGTAGAATGATATTTTACTTTACAGGTTGGCGGCAGCAAGGGGGGGCGCCTGTATACTCATGGGGGGGGGGCTGCAGCTGTATACATCACTGGGGGCTGCTGCTGTATAACACTGGGGGCTGCTGTATACACCACTGGGGGCTGCTGTATACACCACTGGGGACTGCTGTATACACCACTGGAGGCTGCAGCTGTATACATCACTGGGGGCTGCTGCTCTATACACCACTGGGGGCTGCAGCTGTATACACGACTGGGGGCTGCAGCTGTATACACTGCGGGGGCTGTATTTACCACTGGGGAGGTTGCTGTATACCACACTGCTGGGGGCTGTATTTTATGGTTAAACAAAAATCGACATTTATTTTCCCAATATAAGACGTACCCCGAAAGTAAGACATAGTGGGACTTTTTGGGGTAAAAAAAATGTAAGACAGTGTCTTACTTTCGGGGAAACATGGTAGGTGTACGGAGCGGAGCCGAGTGTGTACTAGGTGTACGGAGCAGAGCTGTGTGTGTACGAGGGGTATGGAGCGGAGCTGAGTGTGTACTAGGTGTACGGAGCAGAGCTGAGTGGGTACTAGGTGTACGGAGCGGAGCCGTGTGTGTACAAGGTGTACGGAGCTGAGCCCAGTGTGTACTAGGTGTATGGAGCAGAGTCATGTGGGTACTGTTGTAGGGCTGGTTCTGTTTATCGGTTATTATTGTCCGTTCTGACTACAATCACCGATATCCAGAATCTTCCCTTCCTTACCACTTTCTGTTCCTATGCTGATTAACTATATATATATGTATATACCGACTACTTAATGAAAACAAGTCTGTTCTAATAAATGAATATTTATTAAACACACCTAAAAGTCTACAACAATAATATATATATATTTCTAGATAGCATGATAACTAATACACAATCAATTACTGTTACAATGATGTAAAACACCCAGAATTACTAATACCCACGTTACCTAAATATACACACAGGCACACTATATTAATTAATTACATTCATTCACCTGCCCCTAATTATCCCTGATTATTAGAGAGAGAGATAGATATAGAGATAGATATAGGGAGAGAGAGAGAGATAGATATAGAGATAGATATAGGGAGCGAGATAGATATAGAGATAGATATAGAGAGAGATATAGAGAGAGATATAGAGATAGATATAGGGAGAGATATAGAGAGATATAGAATGATACTTAGACCAGATGAGGATGTCCTATTGCATGGTGGTTCCAAGTAGAAAAGAGAGAGAGGGTCTTGAATTCACCTCCTTTTATAAAGATTTCACATCCACACCCACATGCAACCCACAACTCCGCCCTTCTCAGGTATCTTCTGTGGCAACTATTTCCAATCACCTCCTGTAATATGCAGTAATAATTCCCTGCCAGCGGATGGCGTACTTGTATCAGGGAAGAAAGTCTTGTGTTAAGTAAGTTCTTCCATGGATAGATAGTTGAATCTCTACTAGGCAGGTCAGAGTTTATTGGGTAGGGGATGATATCAGCATACCTAAGTTGACTGTGAGAAGAACGCAGTCTAACCGACCTTCAATCCATCCCTTATGAACGTTAACGACTCAAGGGTTGAAGTAGCAAATACCTTAGACAATGATGGGGCCTGTCCCTACAGAACCTTACTCTTTCCTCATTCATACAAAAAAAAACAAAAACAAACCTATGTACCGATGTAAAAATTAAACAGAATATAATGATACCATATTTCCCTCCCCCATCCCTTAACCATAAATCAAAGTAAAAGCCAAACAAAATATACAATGTTATGAGGTTTCAGGGTTGAGTTGACGTAATGTCCTAAACACTCTTATCAAATATAATCTCGAGGTTTCAGGACTTTTAGTGCTAAGTCCTGGACCTTCTTCGGCGGTTAAAATCGTGAAGTTCTGCCTGTTTCTCTTGTATCTGGTGGGCAAGTCTCTTTACTCTCCGGTAAACTAGGCACAGTCCAATGTACATAACAAGAACAAGAACCAGGAGAACAATCACAGGTTGGATAATGAATTAAAAAACGATGTAGCTGTTGGACTATAGCCAAATAAACTTTCCCACCAGGACACCTTAGAGTCTGTAACTAAGGCATTGGTAATCCTCGTTATCTTGGTTTTGTCATGCTCAAGCTGAATAGTGGCTTGATTCTCAGCCTCATGAAGATTTCGGAGTATGTCGTCTTCTTTGCTGAAATCTAACAAGAGACGCTTGAGCTCACGACCAAAACCAAGAGGAATCTTTTGCAGTCTCACAGGAGTGTCAGGGCGAATGTCGAGTCTCTTCTCTGGTGTTATCGGGGTCCTCCCCTGCTGATCTGCGACATCTAAACCTAAAACGGGACTAAGGGTACAATATGCTCCTGGGAGGAGTATGCCTCTTTCGGTGCAATTAGTGCCATATAAAGAATACGTTACATTTTTCCCTTGGTACCAACACCAATACCCTTGACCCAAATATTTCAGACGAGAGGAGGGTATTGTGTTAGTCTTCATCTCACATGACCCTCAGAGTCCCAACACTGGTGCCTAAGCACCCTATCTTGACTCCCTTGACAGAGGATAGCATCCTCTTTCCTCCAACATCCCTCTGTATCAAACAGATAAGGATGGCCTTGCTCATAGGTTAGGATGTCTGAGGTGAGCTGTGGATGAAGCACCGTCTGATTGCTAACAACAATTCCTATATTCATGGCACTGTACCCCTTCTTGATATTACCAGATACAGGTGCCAAAGAAGATGCCGTGCAGGTGAGATTATGACACCCATGCCATTGAACCAGCCACCAGTTTGTATGGTTGGCTGCAAACGGGGAGATTAGGGAGCTTACTCTTTGTCTGAGGTTGAATGGGAAGTGGCCCTTCTATAGAGAGGACACTATATGCTTTAGGTTGTCAGAGAGTTCACTCTGGACCTGCGTACATGCTAGGGCAAACTGAACTCTGTCTTGCACTTCTACAAGACCTGTAACTAACCTTCTAAACTTCTCTCGTAGAGCCGAAGATAGAGAGGTAGTGGCATCAATGTGCGAATGTTGCAAACCCTCTAAGACATGGTTTACATCAAGCTGAGTTCTGAACCCTTCCCCAGCATGTTGCGCAATGTCCCCGAGCTTACCTCTCAGGACTTCCATATCCATCGTGTTCAGGGCACCTACTCCCAATGCACCTCCACTAATTCCCATCTCTATCAAGTCTCTCCTACCTCTGAATTTCCTGTGTCGGGGATCATCTTTTCTCACTTCTTGCCCCGCCTCTACCCATCCTCTCATCATGTCAATTTGGTTCCTCATAAACTCCTCACATCTGTGATCCCAGTGATCTACTCTGAAGTCATCTACAGAAATTCGCCATGTATATAGAACGAATTTAGTTCCTGTGATGATCTTCCATGGGGATGACAGTTGAGGAGCTGTGGGATCTGCCAATTGGTGGGTAGAAACATTGCAAGAATCCAGGTGTGGTTTGACTGGTTGGAGACCTTCAGCCTCATAAGGGACCCTTACCACTGTCACACATACTTGTCCTCTAGCACTTAACTGGTACCACTGATCGCTATTTCCTGCCGGTAAATGTTGCGGGACTACTGGTAGAGGAAGTTGTTGGGTACCAGTATCAGGACACAGAATCCCCTGACTTATTGTCCAGGAATGATGTGGAGCTGCGATATGTGTCAGTAGAACGAGATCTTTTGCCTGTTCCTCTTCAAATGACACAGGGCCATCTTTTAGTTTGGTTTGCCTCACTGCAATCTGGAATGCAGGGATCTGCTCAGTTCCTGGTTCCTGAAGGACACCAGACACTGCTGCAAACTTGGCCCGTTCGTTGGCCTTGTTATTGCCTATGGTCAAAGTCTGTTCTCCTCTTTGATGCGCTGGGACTTTGATAATGGCTGCCTCTGCTTGATCTGCCATGCCCCAATCCCACAATTCCTTTAGGACTGTAACGTCGGCCAGAGATTTATTCTGGCTGTCCACAAACCCTCGTTTTTTCCATGTGTTCAGGTGCAGGGTGAGAGATCGAACTACATATGAACTGTCACTATATATAGTTCGATTCCCTGGAGGTTGAAGGAGGAGAGCCTCCTTGACAGCCTCCAGTTCAGCCCGTTGTGCTGACATGTGACCCGGCAGCCGGACCAGACTCTGGGTGCCTGTGGTCTCATCCAGCACTGCAAATCCGGACACATACGTGCCGTCCAGACAGAAACGAGAGCCATCAACAAAGATGACCCTGTCTTCTGGATGTCTGTCGGTCCTGAATATTTGTGGTGTACTGGATAGTGATGGTTGACCACAGTCATGTTCGGTCCCTGTCATGTTTAACAACTGGGACAGAACATACTTTGCCTTGTGGTCCACTTTCAGATTCCGGCCACTGAGGTCCATGATCCATTTCCCGAATCTCTGTTGGGAGACTCCAGGGAATGTATCTCTGAGTAAAAGAACCAAAGGAGAATGTGGTGTCTGTACAGTCAGAGATCTGAAACCTACAATATGCTCAGTGGTTTTAACGGCATAGTGTATGGCAGCCAGTTGTTTGGCACATTCGTCGAACCCTCGTTCGACCGGCGAGAGGAGCCGGGAAAAGTATCCCAGTGGTCTACTGTCATGTCCTACCTGCTGTAGAAGGACGACAGAGATAGACTCAGTCCCAGCATGTGCCTGGATGGCCATTTCTCCATCTGGGTTGGGGGTGGCTAACATAGGTGCAGAGGAGAGGTCTCTTTTCAGAGTTGAAAAGGCCTCATCCTGTGCTTCTGACCAGCCCTGGAGTGAGGGTTCTTCTCCTCTGAGGAGTTCATAAAGGGGTTTCGCTTTGGCAGCAAAATCCTCTATGAATTCCCTCATGAAGCTGGCCACTCCCAGGAACTTCCGTAAGTCCTGTAGAGTGCCAGGCTGAGGTAACTTGACCATAGCTTCCACTCGGGCCGCCACAATTCCTTTGGCTCCAAAAGAGACCTGCACCCCAAGGAAAGTCACCTCTGTTCTGGCCAAATTTGCCTTGGGAGGACTCAGCTTGAGTCCAGACTGTTTGTTCCCCACTGTGAAAGCAAATTTGTACCTACAGTTTTCTGTGAGTTCAATAGAGAAGAACCCATTGGCGACATCAATGGTCGAGAATATGCGGCTTTTGCCACTTGTCCTCGCCATTATGTCGGGAGTTTGTGCAACTACGGGGGCAGACATCGGAGTGTACTTATTAAGGACACGTAGGTCTATGGTGAGACGCCACGCATCAGTGTCCTTTCTCTTCACAGGCCATAGAGTGTTGTTGCACTTTGAATTCCCCTCTATGACCACAGCCTTGGTCTCCAATTCCAGGACAGTGTTGACTATCGACTGTGTCGCTTCCGGTGGAAAGCGATATTGACGTTGAGGGGGTGGGTCTGGCCCCTGTATGTCTACCTGGACACCAATCAATCTTCCACAGTCGTTTTTAACCCTGGGCCCACAGATAAGGATGTTCGTACACAATGGGTTCAAGGTCTATATTATGAGAGACCTCTGGCCATTTGTGTTCGAGCATATCAGCTGAATTCTCCATTGGTGGTCCCAGACACTGGCGTTGTATGACACACACCTTGGATTGTCTGGGTCCCTTCCACACAATGCAGTTTGCCAAATCCAGGATCCATCCATTTTGGGTCATTACATCAGTTCCGATGATGTTGTCAGAACCAGGGTAATACCACATTGGGATCTTGAGGGTTAACTGTTTGGCAATGTGGACAATCACTTCCTCAATTCTGTGGGCCTTCACCCCCCCTTGTTGGTGATCAAATCCGATCACCACACACTGAGCCCTGTTTGGATGCAAATCATGTTTGATATTGGTAATGGAGATTTCCGCACTAGTATCAAGCATAATTTGTGTGTCCTGATCTTTAATTCTGGCTTTTATGTGGGGCCTCCCTGAAGAATCCAGTATGACAGGACATACTGGAGCCAGCTCTTTAGGGATCCCTAATTGTCAATCGATGTTGACAAGATTTCCAGTAGGTACCTGAGAGGTACATACTGCAATTTGGAGATCCTCAACCATAGTTCTAGTTGTGGAATCAGTAGATTCCACAACCCCTGTACTATCAACTGGGGCATTTACAGTGGCAACACATTTTGGTGTCTGCTCTTGTAAATATCCCCGAGACCCATCAGCCTGTTCCCCCACTGTTCTGGCATAATTAGGTTTCATCTTGAAACCATTATTATTGCCAGATTTTTCTGGGCTGTTACGGCTCCGTACCCATTGAGGACAATTTTTCTTCATGTGCCCAAATTGCAAACATAGAAAGCATTGAATGCTCCCTGTCCTCTCAAATGGTGGGGCCGAGAGGCGAACAGCTGACTTCTTTCTAGCATGGTGCACACGTTCATCTTGTGATCTAACGTGTACAGGCACATGCTCCCTAACCTTAACCGACTTTTTATTGTGCAGTAGATCTTGTCTACACTGCTCAATAATCATGGCCGCATCAGTGAGCGATGGTTCCCTCGCTGCACTCAACCTAATTGCAGTATCAAGGTATGGGAATTTTTCCACAAACATGCGGATCATGCCTTGTGGAATACCGATACCTTGATCCATTGTGACCTTCCTGTACATAGCTTCAAACCGACTATAGAGCGATAAAGGTTCATCGTGTATAGTTGTTCTGAATTTCATCAGGATTTCTGGAGTGACGTCCCCGTGGCCCGTTGCCAGTGTCATTAGTAAGGAAAAGCGTTCTTCCTTATCATGAAACTGTCCATTACTGGGTTCCGTGCTCCCCATTGCCTCATACCTCTGATTGAGGTGTGTAGGCAACCACAACTTGAATAGCTCCATTCGAAGTTCTGGAGCTACAGAATATTTATTGCAGTGACCTTCAAAGATATCACATGCAGTAAACGCATCTAGACTGGGATCATATTTTGGGATCTCCTTGCAGATCCGTAACAGAAATTTTATCCTTTCCATACTGTTACGGTTAGGATAAAATTCATCTGACCTTACTGAACGATTTGGCGGTTTGGAAGTGGTGTGATCCCTTTCCCACCTACCTCCATATCCCCAACTCTCGTCCTGACCCTGGAAGCGGTCGCTACGTGTATACTCCCTTGGTGTTTGAGTGAAATGTAGCGACCGTTCCACCTGTCCCCTGGACTCTATAGCTCCGGATCTCTGATTCATGGGAGACGTGGACCATGTTGTCGTGGTCTCCCCATCCTGTGCAGTACCCGAAACACAAACCTGTTTCGTGGGCAAAGGCACCATGCTATTTGTACCAGGCCATGACAGATTAGAGATGACCTGTTGCAAATTCACAATCGTTTGCGACTTTGCAGCCAGATCCTCTCTAAGTGTGCTCACTAGTGCATCCATGGATGCAACTCTACTCTTGAACTGATTTATCTCAGTGTACAGACTGAGGAGCTCTCTATCCATGTCAGAATAATAGGTTTCTTTCTCTGATATCCTAGATTCTAACACACAGATTTCCCGACCCCTGTCGGCTGTACACTGGGCGCTTTCTTCTAGCTCAGTTTCTAAAGTGTGTATACGTTTAATGCTCTCCACACAACAATGGCAGTGTAGGTTATCCGATATGGAAACTTTGTCTGCCTTTCTTGTGCTAGCAAGTGTTTCCACATGCTCTGGCCTGCAAATGCTGTCCTCAAAAGTATATACTAATTTTGCCAGCATTTGGAGACATTTCTTAGTTTTGTGGAAAACACTTTTACTAATACAAACTCTATCATATGCGTATGCCTGGTCCAGTAAAGTTGACCAGAGCATCTCTGTGGACTTATATGTGGTTGGCAGTATTGGGTTAAATGTGCTATTTCTACACAGGTGTTTGAGGGTGGAGAAGTTCATACTCACCTGTTCAGAGGCCATGTTGCTTGGTGCAGTCTGTTCCTTCGTCCCTCTTGTGCTGCTTGGAAGAAGGTCCTTTTACTCCGGAACGCCTTCTTTCCCGACCAGCTGGACTCCTCAGATGAACCAAACGTTGATCGTGTGAATCGTGTAAAGGAATCAGAAAAATCATTAAAATCAGAAAAAGGTTCTCTGATGAGGACTGTGTCCTGTGTCTTACTAAAACTGAAAACTGTGTCACCTGTCTGAGCTATCAGGGCACTGAACGCACAGACTAACGTAACACTTCACCGTGCCTCCTGTTATCTGTGTCCACGTTCCCCTGGCCTGATCCGCTCCAGACGATGACCACAGGTTTTCAGTACAAAAGACACTAGAACAACACCTCAAACAGTGGGCCTAGGCTCGCCAATTTGTTGTAGAGCTGGTTCTGTTTATCGGTTATTATTGTCCGTTCTGACTACAATCACCGATATCCAGAATCTTCCCTTCCTTACCACTTTCTGTTCCTATGCTGATTAACTATATATATATGTATATACCGACTACTTAATGAAAACAAGTCTGTTCTAATAAATGAATATTTATTAAACACACCCAAAAGTCTACAACAATAATATACCGTATATATTTCTAGATAGCACGATAACTAATACACAATCAATTACTGTTACAATGATGTAAAACACCCAGAATTACTAATACCCACGTTACCTAAATATACACACAGGCACACTATATTAATTAATTACATTCATTCACCTGCCCCTAATTATCCCTGATTATTAGAGAGATAGATATAGAGATAGATATAGAGATAGATATAGAGAGAGATATAGAGATAGATATAGGGAGAGATATAGGGAGAGATATAGAGAGAGATATAGAATGATACTTAGACCAGATGAGGATGTCCTATTGCATGGTGGTTCCAAGTAGAAAAGAGAGAGAGGGTCTTGAATTCACCTCCTTTTATAAAGATTTCACATCCACACCCACATGCAACCCACAACTCCGCCCTTCTCAGGTATTTTCTGTGGCAACTATTTCCAATCACCTCCTGTAATATGCAGTAATAATTCCCTGCCTGCGGATGGCGTACTTGTATCAGGGAAGAAAGTCTTGTGTTAAGTAAGTTTTAACACTCTTTGATAGACATCCTGGAGCCAATCTGAAGAAACAATGGTTTATCAGTCAAACATCACCAGTATTGTCTTGGCAATATACATCTCCATTGGTTGGAGACGGAATGTCTGCCTGAGTAGCAATGGTCAATACTCCAAACCCACAAAGGTTGTATACATATGTAAATGACATTGGATTTAGCAAACAGCTTCTGCATTCAAGCTAGGAGGCTGCAGGGCCAATATCCATTTAGCATGTAGATTTACTCCTAAAACCAAAAAGACATCACACAGAAGAACAATGCTGTACATGGTTGAAATATTCAGCTCTCATTAAATCCAATATGGAGTTCAGTGATTCATAATAATTATGCCATCACTTCCCCCTCAACATGTACTAAGTGTACAGTGCGGAGCCGTGTGTGTACGAGGGGTATGGAGCGGAGCCGCGTGCGTAGGAGGTGTATGGAGCAGAGCCGCGTGCGTAGGAGGTGTATGGAGCAGAGCCGCGTGGGTAGGAGGTGTATGGAGCAGGGCCGCGTGCGTACAAGGTGTATGGAGCAGAGCCGTGTGCGTAGGAGGTGTGTGGAGCAGAGCCGCGTGCGTAGGAGGTGTATGGAGCAGAGCTGCGTGTGTACGAGCTATGTGTACCAGTGGTAGCCCCCCGCGGATTCCGCTCCTATAGTCTCAGCCACCTTTGCCAGCAGCATTCTTCTCCATAGTCTCTTCTGCCGCTGTCTGCATTCTGCAGCTCAGCATGGAGGGGCACGATGTTGTCATGACTGTGCTGATATGTGCAGAGTGACCGGAGGAGACCGGAGCAGCGAGAAGAAAGGTGAGGAGAAAGAGAGATCCGGACGGCCAGACACTCCGCTTGGCTGCGGTGCCACCCATAATGCAGTGTGGCTCCATTGAGCTGCTTGCATTATTTGTGTGCTTGAGGATGCTTGTGTACATACCAAGCATCCTCAGATGCACAAAAATGCAACATTTTGCATTTGAATGGTATTTTTAAAAAGCGCAAGAGAATGCAAACGCATTTTAGCCCGCACCTAACAACGTGTAATATACTCACTGTCCGAAACAGCTCTTGCTGGTTTCGGCAGTCACTGTTCCTGTAAGGCTGCCTTCACATAGGCGTTTTTTTTAAATGGGGCAGTTGCGGTAAAAAAATCTGCATCTGCCGCATTTTCCGCCTAGCGGCTGCACTTGCTGCACATTTGCGGCAGGCCCCATGCATTGTCTATGGGGCTTGCGGTAAGTGTGCGGCAATATATATATTATAGTCCATGATATGTACTAAAGGGGGCCCACTGAGACTTTTTCACCCGGGGCCCACAGAAACCTGGAGCCGGCCCTGACAAGACCCATTGTCTGCAGAACTTGCAACTTCATCTTGGCAAGTTGATACTTCTCCCACAGACTATGAGCCTAATTCTAAAGACCATGCAAAGATTGTAAGGCAGGCTGGAGCACTAAACTCTGATGATCACCTACGTAACCAGGTGCTGCATCTAACCAAAAATTTGGACTATGTGCTGAAACTCTTGCAAGACCGGCCAGGGTCACAGCCACCAAGCAAGATCCAGCTAGCTGATTGCCCTGCAGATGTCCCATGGATGAAGAAGAAGCCCATGTCGCCTGAAGGGGACCAACAAGTCACCCGTTCAGGGGACCAATGCACCATTCCAACGCAGAGCCATCGACTACACAGGTTCTTCAGGGCAACCCATCTGTCTTCGCTGTAACAAACCAGGCCACTTCGCAAGAGGATGTCCTTTAAACCAGTGATCCCTGAGGCCGGGAGCCAAGTCTCAGGAGTAAGACGCTTGGCCCCATATGACTGGCGTAGTCGGTATGTGGGAGGTCATCCGTACCTCAACATTACTCTAGAAGGAATCCCCACTTCAGCCCTTCTGGACACCGGGTCACAGGTGTGACGACCATCCGCTGTGAGGCCGAGCTGCTGGTAAGGCAGCACCCCGAGAAACCCCGAGACCCTTAACCCCTATACAGGGATCTGGAATTACAGCGGAGCCCAGGGGGTAGCTGCCTATATGAGCAACAGAGCAGGAAGGTCACCAGGGAAAAATCAAGACCCGAAAAACGAAGTCAGAAGTCTGAGTCAAAACCGAGAGGGCAGCGAAGGTACAAAATCATCAGGCAGTAGCAGAGTCAAAAATCCAGGCAAAGGTCAAGGGCAAAAACCAAGAGGGCAGCTGAGGTACAAAATCAATAGGCAGAGGCAGAGTTAGAAATCCAGGCAAGATCAGACACAAAACTAAACACACACTATCACTGGGGAACCACAACTATATCTGGCGGCCTGCAAGCCAGGCTCCAATGTATTTGAAGGGTGCGTTTACCTCCCATAGGCTGGAGCTCACAGCCTGATGATCTCATCCGGACTGCCCCTAGAACCAGGCTAGATGGTGATGCACGACTGGCTCCGCCCACCCACTTCTGACAGAAGAACGAAGGCTGTGCCTAACAGACACCTCTGCAGGGCCCGTTCCTCTGCTACCAACACCACCCAAAGGAGAAACACGATGGCGCTCAGTGACAGAGGCAGACGTCGCAGGAGCAGGTCCATATAAGGACAAGGCCCTCCTATCACCGGCGCCATCAGCCGAAGGAAACCGGCTCCTCCCAGTGGCCGAGGCAGGAACACCAGCCACCGAGTCCAATGGCGATGTGACAACAGGTTACCACCATCCCACATATCCTTTATAAGCAATTTTGGTCTGATACCAATCTTAAACCTCCAGACTCTAGCTTTGTTATTCTTGCAGCTAATGGACAACCACTAAACCAGGTGGGGTTTACAGAGGTTACAATAAGGCTGGGGAGGGTAGAGTTAAAAAGCCAAGGGTTATGTGTGGTAGAAGATGACCCTAATAATTGTAATAGCCCACAGGTGACAGGATACGCAAGGACTGCAAGGAACACAGAGTGTTAAACAAATGCACTTTTAATACAACTGAGGGAAAAGTGCGGGAAAGAAGGGGAAGGAGCGGGAAGGTGTGCAATAGTAAATACAATATATATAACCACTGTGACTAGTTTGCCGAGAATGCAAGGTCTTTGAATGTCTTTAAATAAAGAAATCCAAAGTCTTTATCGAGCGAGACGCAGAGTGTTTGTTTTCTTTCTATAACTTGTATATTGAACTGCAGAGTCTTTTCCTATCTATCCCTAACTAAAGCAGTGTGCACACTTTACTGCGAGTTTTACTGCAAGTTTTACTGCGAGGTACCTCGTTGCTGTTGGGGCCCGTAATTCGCTGACAGGCGCCTGTCGAGTGCAGTCCTTGTCCTGGATCTCTGCCTTGCTCGTGCAGTCTGTCTCCTCACTCCACATCCAATCTCTTTAGGTCTGTGTCTCTCTCTGCAACACATGTGGAAGTTGTCTCTCTTCTCCTTCTGGAGACCCCACTCATCCATCTCCTGGACTGTTCCATGTTACTCTCAGCAGCAGGAGGTTTTATCTCTGCTATCCTTTCTTTTTGGCAGCAGGTGGCAGTATAACACAAGGAAGAGTCCACAAAACAGTCCTTTAACCATATATATAAATGTTAACAGGTCTTACATAATAAATGCCCCTACATGGTAATTGGTACTAATGTGATTGAAAACTGCCTTGGAGAAGTGTTGTTTCTACTCCGACAGATTGCTGTGACTGCTGATAATGGACAGAAGAGGGTTCTCCAGAGAGAAATCCGAGCCCTTATGCACATGCAACAGGTAAATCTGTCTGGAGGAGAAATTGGCAATGTACGGGTAACAGACCCGTTCCCTATTGTGTTGCCACCAAAATGTGAAATTATGATATGGTGTCGAGCAGCTATAGGTCTCAGAGGAAAGGAGTACCAGGCAGTTGTAGAGCCGGTATATTCAGAACACAGACCTACACTACTGACTGCCAGAGGGGTGGTAGATGTACGCAGGGGAAGAGTACCAATCCATGTATTAAACTGTGGGGAAGAGGAAGTAAAACTACCCAGGTATGCTACTGTAGCAAAGCTGTACACTGTCTGTGACAGGCATATACAGGCAGTAGAGCCCTTACCCCCATCAAACCAGGCAGAGGACAATAACTCTAAGGGTACCTTTACACGCGGCAACTTTTCTAGGAATTTCACTGTCAACTTACTGGTTACAGTGAAATCATGGACACATTGTTCTATCTTGTTGCTGTGTACAAATGGAACAATGTCTCCATGATTTCACTGCAACCAGTAAGTTGCCAGTGAAATTCCTAGAAAAGTTGCCGCGTGTAAAGGTACCTTAAGGGACAGCTGGAGGAGTGTTGTCAGCAGTTGCATGTAGGAACTGATACCACCCCTTCTTACCAGAAGCATGGAGTCTACCAGGTAGCACAAGAGTTTGAACATGTATTCAGTAAGCATCCATTAGATTTTGGGAGAATTAAAGAGGTACACCATCATATACCCACGAAAGATCATCCCCCAATTAAAGTGAGATACAGACCCGTTCCACCAAATCACTACCAGTGTGCTAAAGTGTGCTGCAAGACATGAAGAAGGCAGGGGTATAAGAGATAGTTGTAGCCCCTGGGCAGCCCCCTTAGTCCTAGTCAGAAAGAAAGATGGCACTATGTGGATGTGTGTGGATTACAGGGAAATCAATCACTCACAAAGATGCTTACCCATTACCCCGTATAGATGAGTCTCTTGCTGCATTAAAGACTGCACATTAGATCTCACTAGTGGGTATTGGCAGGTCTCCGTTGCAAAAGAAGACCGGGAGAAGACAGCATTCGCAACACCAATGGGCCTATGTGAATTCAATAGCATGCCATTCAGGATATGCAATGCACAGGGAACGTTTCAAAGACTCATGGAATGTTGCCTGGGACACAGGAACTTTGAGACAGTGCTCTTATACCTGGACGATGTCATTGTGTATTCCAAGACCTATGAGGATCACCTGGAACACCTAGCATAGGTATTTGTAACACTAGCAAAGTACAGGATGAAGCTTAAACCATCTAAATGTCACCTGCTGAAACCAAAAGTCCAATACTTCGGGCGTGTGGTCAGCGCAGATGGAGTAGCACCAGATCTGGAAAAAGTGACAGCTGTCCAGGACTGGCAGAGGCCAACCACCGTTAGAGAGGTACGTCAATTCCTACGTTTGGTGGGATACTACAGAAGATTCATAAAGGGCTACACAAAGATGTCAGCGCCCCTGCAAGATTTTCTGGTGGGCCAAACTAAGAGGAGGAGGTCCTCTGAACCACCATTTGAATGGGGAAAGGAGCAAGAAGACTCTTTCCAGCAGATGAAGTGGGCTATGACCGGTAAGGAAATACTGGCTTATCCTGACTATAACTTACCATTTGTCTTGTACACTGACACAAGTAATGTAGGCATTGGAGCAGTACTATCCCAAGTACAAGATGGCAAAGAAAGAGTAATTGCCTATGCCAGCAGAAAACTTCGACTCACAGAGAGGAACCCAGAAAACTACAGTTCCTTTAAGTTGGAGTTCTTGGCCTTGGTTTGGGCTATAACAGAGCAGTTTAAGCATTACCTGGCAGCTTCAAAAGTTACCATCTACATGGACATTAATCCATTAACACACCTGGATACCGTGAAGCTTAGTGCGTTAGAGCAACGCTGGATGGCTCGGCTATCAAATTATGACTTTACCATAAAGTACCAGGCAGGCCGTAAAAATGCCAATGCTGATGCTCTCTCTAGAAACCCTCAAGTACATCTGCAATGACCTGAAGAAGAGGTGGATGACTTGGAGGAAGGAGAACTCCCAGCTTTTCATAAAAACAGAAAATGGGTAATGACAGAAACCCATACAGTTGAGGCCAAAAGTATTGCCACCCCTGCAATTCTGTCAGATAATACTCAGTTTCTTCCTGAAAATGATTGCAATCACAAATTCTTTGGTATTATTATCTTCATTTAATTTGTCTTCAATGAAAAAACACAAAAAGAATTGTCCTAAAGCCAAATTGGATATAATTCCACACCAAACATAAAAATTGGGGTGGACAAAAGTATTGGCACTGTTAGAAAAATCATGTGATGCTTCTCTAATTTGTGTAATTAACAGCACCTGTAACTTACCTGTAGCACCTAACAGGTGTTGGCAATAACTAAATCACACTTGCAGCCAGTTGACATGGATTAAAGTTGACTCAACCTCTGTCCTGTGTCCTTGTGTGTACCACATTGAGCATGGAGAAAAGAAAGAAGACCAAAGAACTGTCTGAGGACTTGAGAAACCAAATTGTGAGGAAGCATTAGCAATCTCAAGGCTACAAGTCCATCTCCAAAGACCTGAATGTTCCTGTGTCTACCGTGCGCAGTGTCATCAAGAAATTTAAAGCCCATGGCACTGTGGCTACCATCCCTAGATGTGGACGGAAAAGAAAAATTGACAAGAGATTTCAACGCAAAATTGTGCGGATGGTGGATAAAGAACCTTGACTAACATCCAAATAAGTTAAAGCTGCCCTGCAGTCCGAGAGTACACCAGTGTCAACCCGTGCTATCCGTCGGCGTCAGAATGAAAAGGGACTGTATGGTAGGATACCCAGGAAGACCCCACTTCTTACCCCGAGACATAAAAAAGCCAGGCTGGAGTTTGCCAAAACTTACCTGAGAAAGCCTAAAACTTTTGGAAGAATGTTCTCTGGTCAGATGAGACAAAAGTAGAGCTTTTTAGGCAAAGGCATCAACATAGAGTTTACAGGAGAAAAAAAGAGGCATTCAAAGAAAAGAACACGGTCCCTACAGTCAAACATGGCAGAGGTTCCCTGATGTTTTGGGGTTGCTTTGTTGCCTCTGGCACTGGACTGCTTGACCGTGTGCATGGCATTATGAAGTCTGAAGAGTACCAACAAATTTTGCAGCATAATGTAGGGCCCAGTGTGAGAAAGCTGGGTCTCCCTCAAAGGTCATGGGTCTTCCAGCAGGACAATGACCCAAAACACACTTCAAAAAGCACTAGAAAATGGTTTGAGAGACAGCACTGGAGACTTCTAAGGTGGCCAGCAATGAGTTCAGACCTGAATCCCATAGAACATCTGTGGAGAGATCTAAAAATGGCAGTTTGGAGAAGGCACCCTTCAAATATCAGGGACCTGGAGCAGTTTGCCAAAGAAAAATGGTCTAAAATTCCAGCAGAGCATTGTAAGAAACTCATTGATGGTTACCGGAAGAGGTTGATCGCAGTTATTTTGGCTAAAGGTTGTGCAACCAAGTATTAGGCTGAGGGTGCCAATACTTTTGTCTTGCCTATTTTTTTGTGTGAAATGATCAATGTTTTGCATTTTGCTTCATTCTATTTTGTGTTTTTTCATTGAAGACAAATTAAATGATATAATACCAAAGAATTTGTGATTGCAATCATTTTCAGGAAGAAACTGAGTATTAGCTGACAGAATTGCAGGGGTGTCAATACTTTTGGCTACAACTGTATCTATCAAAACCGTCAGAATGTAGCATTGAACCCGTTGCCTCATTATGGATGGAAGGAGACACAAGACAGTGATCTGGAAGTGAGCCTAGTGAAGAGGCTGGCACCCCAACTGGATTCCCATCTTGATGAGAAAGCTCCACCTGAGGCCCAACATTTGTGGAAGAAAAGAAGCTGGTTATTCATCTATCAAGATAAATTATGGAGATGGTATATCAACCCCAGAACACACAAAATGGTATGGCAAATTGTGGTTCCAAAAAGAGACGTCCAAATGTTGTTAGAAGCATACCATAATGGAGCAGGACACTTTGGATAGAAAAAGCTGGAAATCCTGATACGTGAAAGGTTCTATTGAATTGGCATGAGATCTACCATAGTAAAATGATGTAAAAATTGTGGACCATGCTCATTGAGAAGAAAAGACCATAACAGCCAGAAGCCACCACTACCACCTATCATCACTAAACAGCCATTGGAATTAGTAGTCTTAGATCATGTCAAGCTCACACCCAGCAGATTAGGCTATACCTATGCTCTTACATGGTGGATCACTATTCCAGATTCCTAATGGTAGCTCCTGTGAAAGACTTAACAGCTCAGACAGCAGCAAGAACCTTTCAAGCTTGTTTCTGCAGACCATTCGGGTATCCAGAACAGATATTGACAGACCAAAGTCCTACCTTTGAAGCTGAACTGTATCAAGAGTTCTGTAACTTGTACGGATGCAAGAAGATTTGTACTATGCCTTACCATCCTTAAACCAATGGAATGTGCGAGAAAATGAATCACATAATGATAGAATTGTTAAAACCTTTGCCACTAGCAGAACGAAACAGATGGCCATGGAAGTTACCAGATCTTGTTGACATCTACAACAACATCCCAGTGAGCTCAACAAATTGTACTCCTGCATACCTCATGAGAGCAAGACCAGGAAAATTGCCAGTAGACTTTGAAATAGGCATTGTAGTTCCTGAAGAAAACACCTCAGATGCAGATTGGAATACCAGAAGAAAAGAGCAGTATAAGAAAATACAGGAATGTGTAGAGAGAAGTCTGGCAAAATCAAGAGAAAAGCAAGAAGCAGACTTTAACAAAAGTGTACAAGGAATACCCTTAATACCAGGTGAATTAATTTTGAAGAGAAAAAGAAGACTGCACAAATTGGATGATCAATGGGAAGCATAACCCTATACTGTACTACCATCAACCTTCGATAACCAGAAAACCTGTTTGATTAGTAAAGACAAAGGTAGAACAACAGCGACAGTGTTCAGAGATCATTTAAAGAAATGTCCTCAACAATTGCAACCTAGAGAGATAATTCCTTGTCAGGAAGAGGAAAAAGAGGAAAAGACAGTCAAGACAATCTTAGGAAACCTTCCTGCAGATTGGCCTCAAATAGAGGGTGCATACTTAATACCTATATTGACATTCCCACAACCAATTGAAGAATCAAGAACAGAAGAACCACCTGTTGTAGCAGACTTAGAGAATCCTGCAATCGGTGCACCTGCCATTCCTATTGTGAGATCAAGTAGTCGCAGACTGTTACCCAGTTTACCTGTAACACATAGACCCACTCACACTAGTCACACATCAGAATTACGTAGGTCGACACGTATCAACTTGGGTTACGCACCACTCAGATACAGAGAGTAAGCTGTAAAATGTGGGAAATGTAAATACGTTCAAAATGTAAATATGTTCAAAATGTAGATATGTAGTTAATGTTAGTATACAAAAGGGTGAAGAGTATGCCAAAACAGGTCACACAAGGTACACAACATCAAAAAGAGGGGTGAGTGGAGTTAAAGGAGCTGTCTAGGGAGAGCAAAATCTTGGCCAATAGGTAACCCCAGGGCCAGGAGGCCTACAACAAATACGACCAGTAGAGGCCCCTTCATCACCCTTAGTAAGTGTTTGTTGTATATTTAGAACTTTTAAGCCTACAGAGACTTTGCCTGTTTGGAGTTTTTTTTTTTTAAACTTTTTGCAAATCCTTAAAAATGGACCATAGCCACAGGACTGGTGGTGGCTAAAACATTCTTTAACTCCTTCCCGGCCTATGACATAGGAGAACGTCATGAGCCGGTAAGGGGTGTTTGATGTGAGCTCCGGCGCGGAGCTCACATCAAACAGCCAACATCTCAGCTGAGATGTTGGGCTGACGGATCCGATCGGCTCTGTTAAACCCTTGGATCCCGCTGTCAATCACTGACAGCGGGATCCAAGGCGGCCGCGGCGGGGAACGCACTGTTCCCCGCCTGCTCCGCAGATCCTGCGATAGTATCCCAGGATCTTCGGCACTCACGTGACAGCCCGGGGTCCTGGCTACACTCCGGATGCTGTCAGAGCTCAGTTCCATGTTGTGGTTGGCAGGCGCTGCCAACCACAACAGGTCCGCAATTCTGAGAGATACAGATGAGCTGCAGCTCATCTGTATCTCCCAGAAGCGATCGGACTGGGAAGCAAGGTGCCTCTTAAAGATACAGTGTAAAAATAAGAATGAATGAAAAAACAAAGTTTTTAAAAACCTGTAAAAAAAAAATATATAAAAGGTTCAAATCACCCCCCTTTTCCCCCATCACAATAAAAGTATTACAAAAAAAAAATACACGTTTGGTATTAACGCATTCAGAATCGCCCGATCTATCATCGCATTAAATTTGTTAATGAGAGCCATAAACTCCGTAACGGAAAAAATGGTCCACATGCCAAAATTCCGTTTTTTTTTGGTCGCCGCAACATTGCTATAAAATGCAAAAACGGGCGATCAAAAGTGCAGATCCCCCTAAAAATGGTATCATTAGAAACATTAGATCAAGACGCAAAAAATAAGCCATCACACAGCCCCAGATCCCGAAAAATGAGGACACTACGGGTCGCAGAATATGTTTTTAAACATCTGAATTTTTTTTCACCACCTAGATACCAGTAAAGGTATACATGTTGGGTGTCTACGAACTCGTACTGACCCGAGGCATCACCTCGTCACATTGGTTTTACCATATAGTGAACATGGCGACTAAAATACCCAAAAAACAAACGTGTCATTGCACTTTTTTAGCAATTTCACTGCATTTAGAATTTATTTGCAATTTTCCTGTACACTATATGGTAAAATAAATTATTGCATATGAAAGTACTACTCATCCCGCAAAAAACAAGCCATCATATATCTATATTGACGGAAAAATAAAAAAGGTATGGCTCTTGGAAGCAGGGGAGCAAAAAACGAAAATGAAAAACGAAAAATTCCCGGCTCATGAAGGGGTTAACAGCCTGCAGTGGATGGACTAGCGCTGTATGGACTGGTTACCTGTTTTACCTATCTTTTCCCTGGTTTTTGTAATTTTTATTTTGAGACTTTGTACAAATTAATGTAAATATTATTGTTATGTTATGTTTATTGAAAAAATGTTTCAGTCCCGGATGACTGAAGTTAACTAGGGGATATGTGGCACCCCTGCAGGGATTGCCACAGAACCCACCGTTGCAGGGAAGGATGTACACCTTGGCACACACAGCACACAACACCTTCCACCCCAGGCCTGAAGGGGAAGCTGTACTTGCTGCCTTAGGCAAGATCCCCTTTAAAGATCCAGGTCTGAGGGAAGAGTCAGTTCAGTCAAGGAGTGACAGTTGAGGAGTCAAGAAGGAGGAAGAGCTGGTTGCTGGGAGCAAGTCAGGCCCAGAAACAGGAAAGATTGACACCAGAGCTGTGTAGTACCCTCGAAAGGGACAGAGGCAAGTGGAAAGTCAGAAAATCCTTGAAAGAGGGGAACAGAAATAGATGCTCTTTAGCCTACCTGGACACCGGAGTCCGAAGCTGCTGTTGATCCAGTCATAGCAGAGAAAGCCCCGGTCAGACAGAAGGATTTAATCCCCCTGGAGCTCAGGAAACCAAGATCCCAAATCTGACAAAACATAGGACCAGGGACTCAAGGACAGGAGTAGGGATCCCCACAGAAAGGTCCTCATCCTCGTCAGTTGTGGAATATCATCCTGAGAGAGAGAGAGAGAAAGAAAGAGGCAGGTTCAGCTTGAGGCAGAATTTTCCCAAATCACCACACATGCAAATAGAGGAGGCTTCATAACTTTCAAAGGTGGATGTCCCAAGCTACACCGGCTACTTGGTTACCCTCCTGGGCCGTACCTGCTACCCGCCATCAGTAAAAAAGGTACTGAAACAGAGACTATTGTGTGTGTGTGCTTGATTCACTGCCGCCACCTGGAGAACTTACACAGAGACAAGGACTACTACTCCCCTCATCCACCCCGCTGCTCTGAGGTAAAGCTCCGCCTGTGGGGAGCTGTACTACTCAAAGCTGCATCAACATCACCTCAGCGGCCGGCTGCAGCGCTGGTAACTACATTACCAGGTAACACGTGGCGTCACGTATAAAAATCCTCCAACCCAAATAATTTTCCCCTCAGCGATTGAGTGTCCAGGGCATGGGACAGGGACCCGACCAGCCGTGATCCCCACTGAAGTAGCAACCTGTCCCGGTATCCAAGTACCCTCTACCCTGTCGACTGACTCAAAAGCGATTAAGCACCACCGGTTTCAACAGTGAGACATGAAAGGAGTTGGGGATGCGAAGCAAGACAGGCAGTCTCAGCTTGTAAGCAACATCTTGATGCGTCCCAGGATCTTGAAGGGACCAACATAACGCGGCCCTTACTTGTAGGATGGCACTTTTCGCCTGATGTACTTGGATGAAAGCCATACTTTATCGCCTGGAAAAAAAGATGGAGAGTCCAGATTCCTCTAATCGGCATGCCGGAGGCCTGTGTGAGAGCATCTCTCGTCTCCTCCCAAATCTTGGAGAAGTCCACGGACAATGCATCAGCTGCCGGGTTGCCAGATGCAGAGGATATCGGAAGAGGCATACCCAGATGTTGTCCAAATACAATGAAAAAGTGGATTTAGTAGACGACTCACTGGAGTGATTGTTATAAGCAAATTCTGCCCAAAGAAGAAGGCTGGACCAGTTGTCTTGATGAGCATTGGTGAAGTGCCGTAGATAGGTTATGAGGACTTGATTGATACACGCCACCTGCTGTTGGACTGAGGAAAATAAGCAGAGGAGAAGTCCAATGTGATGTCCATATGTTTGCACAACGCCCTCCAGAACCGGGAAGTAAATTGGACACCTCTATCTGACACTATGTGATGAGGAAATCCATGGAGTCAGAAGGTGTGTTTGATGGCCAACTCAGGAGCGGATGGCAATCCCGGCAGAGGAACGAAGTGGGCCATTTTAGAGAAGCGATCCACCACTACCCATACAACTGTGCAACCAGAGGAGCAGGAGATCCGTGATGGAATCCATGGCAATGTGTTGCTAAGGTGCCGATAGAATCGGGAGAGGCAGCAGATGTCCAACTGGCAACTGTCTAGATGCTTTGTTTCTAGCGCAAGATGGACATGAGACAGCAAACTTGAGGACATGTTGATGAATAGTAGGCCACCAATAGTGACGAAAATTAAAGAAAGACTCTTTTTCACTCCAACGTGGTCGTCAAGTCTCGATGACTGACCCCATAACAGAACCCTCCTCCTCTTATCCGGTGCCACGAAGGTTTTACCAGGCAGTAAAAACATCAAGGCTGATGCTCTGTCAAGGTCCTTCCAGCAGTCAGATGTGGAGGAGGAGTCTTTTCATATAATAGATCATACCAAGTCACAGTGATTATCTTGGTAGGATCTATTATATGAAAAGACTCCTCCTCCACATCTGACTGCTGGAAAGACCTTGACAGAGGATCAGCCTTGATGTTTTTACTGCCAGGCCAAAAATGAAGTTCAAAGTTGAAATGGGCAAAGAACAGGGACCACCGGAACTGCCTGGGATTGAGTCTCTGGGCAGATTAGAGGTAGGCCAGGTTCTTATGATCGGTGAAGATTAAGAATGGGTGAACGGCACTCTCGACGAGGTGTCGCCATTCCTCCAATGTCAGTTTTATGGCCAGCAATTCACAGTCTCCGATGGAAAAGTTGCGCTCCAATGCGGTAAACGCTTTAGAGGAAAAAACACAGGTAACTAATCGTCCGGTAGAGGATCGTTGTGAAAAGACAGCCCCGGCTCTAATAAAGGAAGCATCCACCTCAAGACTGAACTATCTGTTGACCTCGGTGCAAGGTAGGAGCCTCGGAGAAGGAGTGCTTTAGGGTGGAAAAGGCATTTTTGGTCTCTGGGGTCCAGATGCAGGAATTTGCTTCCTTACCGATGAGAGCCGTGATGGGTTTGATTAGGGAAGAAAAATGAGGAATGAATTGTCTGTAGTAATTTGCAAAGCCAAGGAACCGTTGAATAGCCTTGGTCCCCACTGGCGGGGCCACTTAAGGACGGCGGAGAACTTTTAGGGGTCCTTCCGTAGTCCAAAATCAGAAATGATGTACCCGAGAAAGGGCAAAGAGGTCTGCTTAAAGACACATTTCTCTATCTTGGCATACAACCGATTCTTCCTCAGTCGCTAGAGGACTTGCTGAACGTCCCGCCAATGGGAGGATAAATCCAGATATAAGATGAGGATGTCATCCAGGTAAACCACTACGCATGTGTACAACAGGTCGCGGAAGATCTCATTAACAAATTTTTGAAACACAGCGGTCGCATTACACAGACAGTAGGGCATGTCCAAATACTCATAATGGCCATCCTGAGTGTTGAAAGCGATTTTCCATTAGTTTCCGAGACATATGCAAATCAAGTTGTAGGCCCCGCGCAGATCTAATTTTGTGAAAATTCGAACCCCTTTGAGCCGGTCAAAGAACTCCGGAATCAGCGGCAGAGGATATTTGTTCTTGATGGTGATCTGGTTCAAACCCCTGTAATCTACAGGGTCGAAGGGAGCCGTTTTTCTTCTTAACAAAGAAGAATCCTGCGCCAGCAGGGAAAGTGGATTTTCGAATGAAACCCCTAGACAAATTGTCTGCGATGTAATTGGACATATCTTGTGACTCAGCCGGAGACAACGAGTATATTCTTCCCCTGGGAGGCATGGAACCAGGGACTAGATCCATGGGGCAATTATACGGCCGATGAGGTGGGAGAACCTCCGCCTCCATTTTATTGAAGACGTCCGCATACGAATGATATGGAGCCGGTAACCCAGGAGGAGCAGAAGACGGTTACGATGAAGACATCACTCTTGGCAGAGAGGACCCCATCGCAGCACATCCCCAGTGCACTAGTCGAGGACAGGTTCATGAGCCTGTAGCCAGGGAAGCCTGAGGAGAAGAGCGTGGGAGAGACCGGATAAGACGTAGAAAGAAGCCTTTTCACAGTGTAGTGCCCTGATCTGCACCTCCACCTCTTCTGTCACCTCAGTGACGACCTGCAGCAGTGGTCTCCCATCCACTGACGTGATTACTCCAGGGGCCAACAGAGATATTATGGGAATCCCAAGCCGCGTTACCATTTCTTGCCTGATGAAGTTTCCAACTGCTCCTGAATCTACATAAGCCAGCTCAGAGAAGCACCTCTGTGGACGTATCACCAGCACGGGCAGGGTGAGGGGTAGAGAGGCATCATTCTCGCCTAGGGTGGCCTCTCCAATTAGACCTAGGTGGAGGAGTTTCCCGGTCTCACAAGACAATTATGGCGCAGATGGGATGCGCTACCGCAGTATAAGCACAAGCTGTGAGCAAGCCTCTCCTCCTGACGGTGTTCCACCGCCCTGACTCGATCCACCTGCATCGGTTCTGAAAAGGATGCGGCGGCAGGCGCCGTTGGCCATGGACTGAGCGACCTGCAAACAGAGGAGGGTGGTCATTCCGGTCTCCTCTCCGTGCAGACTCACGGGAGCGTTCCTGGAAATGCAGGTCAATGCGAGTGGCCAGTGAGATTAGGTCCTCCAGCTCAGTTGGGGTGTCACAACTCGCAAGTTCGTCCTTAATTCTGCCATACAGGCCACGCCAGAATGCTACGATCAGAGCCTCGTTATTCCAACCCAACTCGGAGGAGAGGATGCGGAAACGAATGGCATATTGCCCAACAGTGAGGGTCCCTTGATGGAGGTTAAAGAGGGACTCAGTAGTGAGCCACCCGGCTCATGAAGACCTTAAGAAATGTCTCCAAATAGGTCAGCAAATGAGAGACTGTAGGGTCATCTCACTCCCAGAAAGGGTTAACCCATGCCAGAGCCTCGCCCTCGAGATGGGATACCACGAAAGCCACCTTAGCCAATCGATGGGATACTGTTGAGGTGACAGTTCGAAGTGTAGATGACACTGATTCAGAAAGCCACGGTACAGCTTGGGATCACCACTATACCTACGCGTTTTTCCAAGGCGAGGTGGAGGGTTCAGGATGTGTCCTGGAGCATGATCATGGGAGACGGCCTGGGCCAAGGCCATGGCTGTGTATTGTAGAGTGAACAGACGGGGATGTGAATGCAGCAGACCAGATTTGCCAAACACTGGGTACTAGGCAAAAATGTTTGGGTACCTGTATGTTGGCAGATGTGTTAAAAAATGCTTTTTGGCACAGGATTTGTGGAAATGTTCACACACACAGACCACTGTGCCACAACTGATTTGCCAAACACTGGTACTAGAAAAAAGGTTTGGGTAGCTGGATGTTGGCAGTTATGGCACAATATGTTTTTCAGCCAGAATTAGTGCAGATGATCACACAAACACCACTGGTTCACAAATGATTTGCCAAACATTGGTACTAGAAAAAAAAGTATGGGTGCTTGGATGTTAGTAGATGTGGCACAAAATGTTTTTCAGCACAGGATTTGTGGAGATGTTCACACACAGACCACTGTATCACAGCTGATTTGCCAAACACTGGTACTAAGCCCTAAAAAGTGCTGTTTTAGGAAGGAGTTACTAGACCTACTATCTCTATATGTATAACGAAATAGAATCGCTAGTGAGCTATCTTAATAGCGCTCTCTTTAGCAGCAATGCCGGCGCTGCAGCAGCTATATTGGCAATGAGCTCAAACACTGGGAAAATGGAGACGAGGGGAAATGACTGGTTCTTAAATGCCAAGGACATGTGACTTATCTAGCCAATGACACAAGCCCTAGTGTGCAAAAGTGCAATTTGCTTTATGGCTGCTAATTGGCTGCCAGACTGGACCACCCACAGTAAGTGCGGGAGAGAAAAAAAAAATGGACACATGCACTTATCTCAGATAAGTTATGTGATCTGAGGCCCTGAGACCTCTCCCTCCCCTCTCACCCACTATCCTAGACACTGAAACTCTGAAATGTAGAACAGAAGCATTAGTGGAAATGCTCTAATGCTTTCTGTCATCTGCCCAATTACCGAACAAATCCCGAATTTCTGACTATCCTGCAAAACGTTTGGGTTCGAAAGGCCAAGCCAACATTGCCAAATTCGGTCCGGATTTGAAATTGGTGAACATATACGTCAAAAGTTCACTCATCTCTAATCCTGACAGCATGATTGCAGCAGGGTGTGTCTGTCTGTGAAATGCTCCAGCATTTCAGAGAAAATGTATTTAGAAGATAGAAAGTTTTGTAATTCTTAATGCGTACTAACAATTTTCAATTAAAAAAAAAACAACACTGCTGTAAACCAGTCATTTACAGGAAAGTATTCAGAGACAAAGAGAGGAATGGTTGAGTTACTGAAAAAGACTCAAAGGTGTTGACCTGGTGTCCAAATATACACAATAAGCCTGAGATTGGGTGCATTTGAATCTTTCTCAGTAACTTAACATTCCAGAATAATATTTGCAGTGTGGTAGGGCATATTGATCAGCTGAAAGCATGTGCTTGTTTTGCAACAACTTTCAGGCACGTGAGAGTAACAATTAAATTAAAGGGGTACTCTGGGGAGGGCAAGATAGAAAAAAATTATTTTACTGGCCCTCCTCTCATAAACTAGAAAGATAAGATGTACAGTGCGGTTCTATTATCCTCACAATACCTGTAATTTTGTGTGATGCTGAAGCTGCTCATCACTGCTCACCCTTTCCTCTGAGATGCTACAACACACATCAGGGGTTGTGGCCTGCTCTCTGCTGTTAGTAACAGGCAGCCCTCTGATAACAGTTGCTTAATATAATAACAATAATGTAATATTTATTCACCTAAATAGCACCATTAATTCTTCAGCACTTTACATACATCAGTAATACTGTTTCCATTGAGGCTCACAATCTAAACATCCTATCAGTATGTCTTTGGAGTGTGGAAGGAAACCAAGGTACCCAGAGGAAACCCACGCAAACACAGGGAGAACATACAAACTCCTTGCAGGTGTGGTTCTTGCTGGGATTGAACCCTGGTCTTCAGTACTGCAGTGCTAACCACTTTGCCATTGAGCCAAGAGCAGGGGCATGGGCTGCTCCCCAGAGGTGGTGGAGCATTTATTCACATTACTGCTCTGCTCCCCAGAGTACCCCTTTAACTCTTTCAACTCCAAGAAATTTTCCACTTTTTGTTTTCGTTCTCTTTTACCTCTTGTTCCAAGAGCCATAACGTTTTTTAGGATGGGGGGCTGTGTGAGAGCTAATTTTTATACACTGCGCTGGCATTTTTAATGATACCATTTTGAGGTAGATACAATGTTTCATAGCAACGCTTTGGCGACATAGATGGGTTTTGATTTTTTTCTCGTTACATCATTACTAATAAGATTAATTTATTTTATATTTTGATAGATAGTACAATTTTGAAAATGGCCATACCAAATACAGGGTGGACCATATATATGGACCACTTATAAAATGTGTTCAAAATGCTACCAATTGTGTTGGATTGTCAATGCAACCCTCTTCTTCTACTCTTGACAGACTGATAGCAACACTGCAGAAGAAATGCTAGCACAGGCTTCCAGTATCCATTCAGATGCTGCACATCACGTATCCTCACAGCATGGACATTAGTGGTGGTTTTGTTTGTTAACTTCACCATTCACAAAAAAGTTTGCCTCATCACTAATCTGAAGACAATTGTCTATGCTGTGAAGATACGAGATGTGCAGCACCTGAAACAACGGATACAGGAAGCCTGTGCTAGCATTTCTTCTGTGGTGTTGCTATCAGTGTGTCAAGAGTGGGAGAAGAGGGTTGCATTGACAATCCAACACAATGGGCAGCACTTTGAACACATTTTATAAGTGGTCATAAACTTGTAAATAACTCATGAAAGAATAAAGTTATGTTAAAACCAAGCACACCATTGTTTTTCTTATGAAATTCTCAATAGTTCCATATAAATGGCCCACCCTGTATTTGGTATGGTCATTTTCAAAATTGTACTATCTATCAAAATATAAAATAAATTAATCTTATCAGTAAATGATGTAACGAGAAAAAAACTGGTCTAAATCCACATCTGAAGTCACTCTTTGGCTGGGGTCACATATGCGGCAGAATTTAAAAAAATGAAAAACCCCCAGAGACATGCTGTCCACACAGGATGGCATGTCGGGGGTTAACTTAGCTGTTAACCCCTTCACCGCTATTGTCGGCTTTCATTTTTTCTTTCTATTACAAGCCGCCGGCTCCAGCATCAGGTCCACTATGCTACGCAGTTTGCGTAAGCATTTTACAGTACAGCATCCTCAATGAGGAGCTTTAGAAAATATCCCTGATGAAGGTGCCAGGCTAGGCGCCGAAACGCGTAGGAGGAAGAAAATAAAGCTTGGAAATTTGCTCAAGGAAAATTTGACTCTTTGGTGAGTTTTTGCATTTGGAGCAGCGCGGACCGTGGCACACCTGCATTCCCATCTTCTTTTCTCAATGAGGAGCTGTCTGTCATGCTTACACAATTTGCGTAGGATACTGGCTGCTCTCCAGGGTCCTGATCACTAATACAGTAGTTCTATGGGCACCGCACCTGAATAATCCGGTTACCGGATAGTTTGATCACCCCTGCTGCCCCAGGGATGAGCAAACTGTTCTTTGTTTAGTTAAAGTATTTATTTAATTAATAAATGTTTGTACAATGTCTCTAGGGAGTACCCAGTCCCCTTAGAGACCCTCCACCCACTCAGGTGGGCATATTATGCTGTAATTTGTTATGTACAACAGCTGATTCCTGTCAGCTGTTGTACAGTTTTATGAATGAAAGCCCAGGCTCCTCATAGCGGCGCGCATAGTATTGCTATTGGTATAGTATCTGCGCCGCTGTCTGAGGTCCTGAAGCCTTATACAGTAGATCTATGGGCAGCGCTGCCCATAGATCTTACTGTAAGTGGCTTCAGGACCTCAGGTATTTTAGCCTTGTTTAACAAATAAATAATAATAAATAAATAAATCAGTAATTAAAAAACCGGCATTGGGTCCTCCACATTTTTGATAACCAGCTAAGGTAATGCAGACAGCATCTGACTTCAACCATCAGATGCCTGCTTTACCTTGGCTAGTTATAATAAAAAGAGGAAACTCCACACCATTCTTTTAAAGCAGACAGCTGGGGCTTGTTACAATTGACTTTCCCAGCATGATATTATTTGGCCTCTCCCAACCTGACTATACCAGCTCACAGCCACCCCAGAATTGGCATATCACATTAGATGCATCAATTCTGGTGCTTCAAGCCGACTGCTCCAGATTGCCCTGGTGCAGGGGAAATTGGGGTAATATTCTTGGGGTTGATGTCAGCTGTAAAATAACAGCTGGAATCAAGCCCAAGGGCTAATAACAGAGAGTGGTCTATCAGACACCCTCATAAGTAACCCAGTAAATGTACAATTAAAAAAAACACACACAATGGAAAATATAGTTTACTTGATTAAAAACTACACCACATCCCCTCATTCACCAATTTATTGTTTTAAAAACCTGCAATGTTCCGATGTAATCCAATGGTTGTCATGTCCAATTATGCCAATCGCATGCTATGGACAATGTTCCATAGGTCACTCACCTCAGCGTCAGGCGAGGAATTTCTTAGACATACCTCAAAATCCCCCTGTTTCGTAAAGACCATAAAAATTTAGTGCAAAATAAAAAAAATAAAATCTCTAGAAATACTTTATGGAATTAAAAAACAAAACAACAAACAACAGACAAAGGAATACACAGGTGAGCATTGGAAGACTCTTTGAAGGATTAAATAAAATTAAATGTGTTTATAGCTGCATATTTGGGATTGCAGAGTGCAAACAAAAAGCTTAGGGTGCCTTCACACTGCGGCAGCGTCCGGTCCGGGGCTGTCAGGAGTGACAGCCTGGACCGGAGTTTTTCTGCATAGGAGACTATCGGGCTGCACGGAGCTGGATCGCGGCGGGTGGTAATTATCTGCTATCCGGCTGCTGTGTCGCCGGATGAATCCTGCAGAAGTGGGGATTTGTCTGCCGACTCCAAAAACGTTGCATGCACCGTTTTTGGAGTCGGCAGACAAATCCCCACTTCTGCAGGATTCATCTGGTGACACAGCAGCCGGATAGCAGATAATTACCACCCGCCGCGATCCAGCTCCGTGCAGCCCGATAGTCTCCTATGCAGAAAAACTCCGGTCCAGGCTGTCACTCCTGACAGCCCCGGACCGGACGTCGCCGCAGTGTGAAGCCAGCCTTAGCTAGACTACAAAAAAACTTCAGTATTTTAAATGACCCAAGGTCAGCTAAGCCCATTACAGACTTTAACTTGAGCCAAGGAGATTCCAATTATACCCCTGACACTACGATAAGTGATAATTTATACAGCCCCCAGCCCCTGCGCCTCTAATCTCCCTGCCAGGCGCACTCTGGAACGCCCGCTCAGTCTGTAATAAGCTCACAGACATCCATGAACTCTTTATTTCTAATACTCTCATTCCTTGGCATCACAGAGACCTGGCTCACCCCCTCCGACACGGCCTCCCCTGCTGCACTATCCTACAGCGGATTCAATCTTTCCCACACACCCCGCCCCTCTGACAAACATGGCGGAGGTGTCGGCATACTCCTATCCGACACCTGCTCCTTCGCCCCTATTCCATTACCCCCTCTGTTACTCTCCCATCTTTCGAAGCCCACTCTGTCCGCATCTTCTCCCCCTGTAACCTCCACCTAGCCGTCATCTACCGCCCCCCTGGATCCATCCCCACCTTCCTCGACCACTTTACCACCTGGCTACTTCACGTCCTCTCTACTGACATCCCCACCATCATTATGGGCGATTTCAATATCCCCATTGACACTGCCCACCAAACCGCCTCTCAACTTCTTTCCCTGACCTCCTCCTTCGGGCTCTCCCAATGGTCCTCCTCTGCCACCCACAAAGATGGCCACACGCTGGATCTCATCTTTACCCGTCTTTGTTCCCTTACTAATCTCACAAACTCAACCCTCACCCTGTCTGACCACAATCTGCTGACCTTCTCCTCCCTCGCCTCCCCTACTACATCACCTCCTCTCCGCAAACTTGATCATCCCCGCAGAAACCTAAAACACATTGATCTACACTCACTCTCAGAATCCCTTCTCCCTCTCACCAACATAACATCTATATGTGACACAGACACTGCCACCACCCTCTACAACACCACATTAACCAAGGCACTCAACTTAGCCGCCCCCCTCACACACCACGCTCCACGCACTAATAGGCAACCCTGGCACACCACCCTCACTAAAGACCTGAGACGGGCATCCAGGGTCGCCGAGAGGAGATGGAAAAAATCAGGTTCCACTGAGCATTTTGCGCTGTTCAAACAGTCCCTCATCGCCTTCAAGACTGCACTTGCCACCGCCAAACAAACCTTCTTCTTATCCCTAATAACCTCCCTGTCCCACAATCCCAAGCAACTTTTCAAAACCTTCAATTCCTTACTCCGCCCGCCTGCTCCCCCTCCCTCTCCCCTTATCTCTGCAGAAGACTTTGCGTCCTTCTTCAAAGAAAAGATTGACAGAATCAGAGACAGCTTTGATCCACTGTCCCCACAGCCTCCCCTTTCACCTACACTGCCCTCTACTTCCATCAACTGCTTCCCCCCCATAACTGAAGACCAGCTCTCCTCCCTCCTGTCAAAATCACACCTCACCACCTGCGCCCACGACCCGCTCCCATCCCACCTCATTCCCAACCTCACCTCCGTTATCATCCCAGCCCTAACTCATCTTTTCAACCTATCGCTCACCACCGGCACCTTCCCCTCAGCCTTCAAACACGCCTTGATCACACCCATCCTCAAAAAACCCTCCCTCGATCCCACAACTGTCTCCAACTACCGTCCTATATCTCTCCTCCCTTTCGCCTCTAAACTACTTGAACAGCATGTCCATTCTGAGCTGTCCTCTCACCTCTCCTCCTGCTCCCTCTTTGACCGCCTGCAATCTGGCTTCCGACCCCTCCACTCCACTGAAACAGCCCTGACCAAAGTCACAAATGACCTACTGACTGCCAAAAGCAAGCACCACTACTCTGTTCTCCTCCTCCTCGACCTGTCAGCCGCCTTCGACACTGTTGACCACTCCCTTCTACTACAGATCCTGGAATCTCTTGGCATCATGGACCTTGCCCTCTCTTGGATCTCCTCATACTTAACGGACCGCACCTTCAGCGTCACCCACTCCCACACATCCTCCTCGCCCTATCTGTCGGGGTCCCCCAGGGCTCGGTTCTTGGACCATTACTGTTCTCAATCTACACTCTTGGCCTAGGCCAACTCATTGAGTCCCATGGCCTCCAATATCACCTCTACGCGGACGACACGCAAATCTACCTGTCTGGTCCAGACATCGCCTCCCTTCTATCCAAAATTCCACACTGCCTGTCCGCCATCTCATCCTTCTTCTCTGCTCGCTTCCTTAAGCTGAACATGGACAAAACCGAGTTCATAGTCTTCCTCCCAAGACGCTCCCCCTCACTACCTGACCTATCCATCGTCGTCAACGACTGCTCTCTCTCTCCAGTCCCCCAAGCCAAGTGCCTCGGGGTTATCCTTGACTCTTCCCTCTCCTTCAAGCCCCACATCCAGGCCCTCGCCACCTCCTGCCAACTCCAGCTCAAAAAAATCTATAGGATTCGCACTTTCCTTGACCACGACACTGCTAAAACCCTCATTCACGCTCTCATCATCTCCCGCCTCGATTACTGCAACCTCCTGCTCACCGGCCTCCCCAATACCTCCCTTGCACCTCTCCAATCTATCTTGAACTCCGCTGCCCGCCTAATCCATCTGTCTCCCCGCTACTCCCCTGTCTCCCCCCTCTGCCAAGCCCTTCACTGGCTCCCTACTTCCCAGAGATCCTGGTTTAAAACATTAACCATGACATACAAAGCCATCCACAACCTGTCTCCTCCATACATCTCTGACATGGTCTCCCGATACCTACCCTCACGCAACCTGCGATCCTCCCAAGAGCTTCTCCTCTATCCCCCCTCATCTCCTCTTCGCACAACCGCATACAGGATTTCTCCCGTGCTTCACCCAGACTCTGGAACTCACTACCCCAACACATCAGACATTCTCCTACTCTGGGAACCTTCAAAAGAAACCTGAAGACCCACCTGTTCCGCCAAGCCTACCACCTGCAATAAGACCCGGTCCACCACACCGCCTCACGACTGGAATTTCCTCCTCCCACTGAATCCCCACCCGCCTCTCGTAGACTGTGAGCCTTTGTGGACAGGATTTCTCCCCTCTTGTTTCTGTACAACCGAACTGTCAACATTTATTGTTACTTGTATTGTTACTATGTTACTTGTCCTAGTCTGCCCTTTTTAGCATGTAAAGCGCCATGGAATATAATGGCGCTCTATAAATAAATAATAATAATAATAATAATAAAATTTCATCGCCTCATGTTGGGGTTTGATACATGTGCCAGACATGTTTGTGAATTGGAGAGGTCAGATGGGGGATAGAGTATAGGTGTGAAGTTTCAATAGGAAAGGAGAGTTGAATGCTAACCATGCAATTTTTCTTTAAATAATGCATTGCAGTTCATGATGAGCCCTATAATAGTTTTTTCAGTTTTCTTCTATATTGTGTTTCCAAGTCTTAAACTCTGTTTCATCATTTCCACATAATGTAATTGACAAGAACAAGAGCCTGCTTGAATCTGTTCAGGAAGCCTTTAGTCTTTTGTCATATGGCAAAGTCCATTTTCTTGTCCTCTTATTTAGTTTTATGAAAATGCTTCTGTTATGTCCTTGTCAGCAACGAGTCCTTTTAAAGATAAAATTAACATACTGAGTTACAAATTCAAAGGAACGTCTGCCCATTGTCATTTGGGTTTCAGAAATATTTTATTACTTTCATTTGCTGAACACACTGACATAATTTTTATAGCATTGTTCCTATCATCTTGTCCTTTGCTATCATCTTAAAAAAATCATAATTTTAGGGGAAGCTAATAGCTCACATTACAGGAAATAAAGTAAAATTGCTGAACTAAGGTCATTAGAAAGTAAATGTAACAATAAGAAGATGCCATCAAAGATGCATAGGTTGTCACATATGTCTTCTCATGCTCCAGTTCTTCATCAGATGAACCTAATTATTTCGAACTCAATTGGGCAAAAACTCATTCAGTCTGAATCCTTGAGTGTGAGACTGCAAAACAAGATCTCTGGAAAAGCATTAGTTTCATCCATGATGTTTTACCTCTGTTTAAATGAAGATTAACTTGTCAAATTAGATGAGTTTTAAAATGGCCCTTAAATGACATGTGCCAGTTGTGTTATATCAATGAAGATCAAGTAATCTGGGTAATATTTCTTGTTGATATCTTTAACTTAGGTCAGGAGTGGGGAACCATTTTTCTGCTGGGGGTCATTTGGAAATTTCTAAAATCCTTCGGGGGCCGCACGAAATTATCAACTTAAAAATTACCCACTTTATTTGGTTAAACAATCAACTCATCCCTAATTTGGTGGCTGGAGCTGCTTCTCTTTGGCATTGGTGATATTAGTCTTGTTGCTTCTCAACTGCTTTTCCAGGTTTGCTAGAGCCCTAGACATCACAGGAGAGGCTGGGAGCATATACATCACTGGGAAGGCTGAGGCTGGGGCATAGTGATCACTGGAGAGCTGAATTTAAGGGGTAGCAGTCGGCAAAACACATCTGCAAGCCTGAGCACTGCAGTCCCTAGGAATCTGCCTGGGGGCTGCAAAAAAGTCATAGAGGGCCGCAATTCGGCCCTGGGGCCTGAGGTTCCCCACCCCTGACTTAGGTCATGGGCCAAATATTGGTGACATTCAGGCACTACAGGGGTAACCTTCTTCCCACACAGATATCATCACACAGACTCACTCTTAGGTGTAAACTTTGACTTACTAGCCATTGTACTCTTCACTTACAAAAATATAACTAATTTACTCTCTGAAGACAATCCTCACATTTTCTATCTACACAGAGGTGCTCTCATGCGCATGTGTTCTGGTCTCTGTCAACTGGTACAAACTATTATCATTATTATTTAATAGCCTTCTGCTCAACCTAGAGCCATGGTCACTTGATGGATGAACGCTTTGTAGGAATATCAATCTTGTGAAAGCCTACATAGGTCCACCAAGGTCTTCTTCAACATTTTCCTGACAGTATCAAGTGATTGGGTTGCTTGTCTTCTTCGCCTTGTTCCTTCTTTTCTTCCAACCTTTAGGGTATGTGCCCACAGGGCGTTTTTGCTGCGTTTTTGCTGCGGTTTCCGCATGCAGAAAACCATTGCTTTTATGGTAATGTATGCTAATCTGTTCCTGCGGTTGGGCTTCCCAGCAAAACCAATGTGTTTACAAAAACGCTGTGCCCACACATTGGTTTTGCAAGTGTCAAGAACTGTCAAATACCTGCGTTTTTGGTGCGGATAGCAAAGAATTGTATTGTCAATTATTCCTGCGTTTTTGGTGCAGTCAATGGGAAAAACGCAGGAAAAACGCAGAAAAAACGCAGTAAAAAAGCACAAAAAACGTGCAAAAAACGCAGACAAGATCATAGCTAATCTCCTGTCAAGGACTCTAGGATCCTCAGTTTTCCTGCGTTCATGACTGCTCAAAAAGCGCCCTGTGGGCACATACCCTTAGACTGTTTTGTCTCTTACTATAGAGTAGTATATGATCTGTTCATAACAAAAAACAAATGTAACAAGCTATTTATAGCTATAGGAAACAAGTGGTTTATATAACAATAAACTATAAACTAATATAACGTCTGTAACGTAATAGTAAAGTAGAAACAAAATGAATTACCAAACATTGGCATGAGTTGAGAATATGTATGCCTTAACCGAATTTAATATAAAGATTTTATTATGTAGGTATATGGCGTAGTGAGAGATTATGAGCCCCCCAAGGGTTCCCCAGGCATCAACAACTATATTGGTGAGTTATATAGGAGTGTGAGATATTCTTTTGTCAACGTCAATGGAAGATGGGACCTATTGTGCTATAAATTTTGTCCACTGGTCCATTTATTGTGGAATTTATGTAGGGTATTGTTTTTCATGGAGTAAACAAATTCCGATGTTTTTTGCATATTTATTCTCTCCATGATATCTTGTATATTGGGAACTGTATGTTGCCTCCAATGGAGAGCTATCAAACTTTTGGCTGCCACACGAATATGAATTAGTAATGGTGTACAAGCTTTGGGGAATTTGTCAATTTCTAATAGAAGTGCTGATTCTGGAGTAAGTGTTACATTGAGGTGAATTACTGAATTAATTAATATTTGAATCTCCTCCCAAAAGTTAATTATAAATAGACATGTCCAGAATATATGATATATATTACCAATCATTCCGCAATTTCTCCAGCATTGATCAGAAGCTTTATGATCTATAGTATGTAGTATGAGGGGAGTTAAGTACCATCTGGTAAGGACCTTGTCGTGTGATTCCATGAAAGAGACACATGCTACATTTTTATAGAAGATGGATAAGGATTTTTGTAGTTTTTCTTCTATCTCAGTCATATTTCCAACCTTCAAGGAATTTTAAAGGTTGCGTGTCGTCATTTAAGATCACATAGAAGTTCTTAGTTTTCCATGTATTTATATTCTCTGCATTCTTCAAGAGATTAATTAAATTACTCGAGAGATGTAGATCAATGGTGGATTTTTTCAAAATGTTTTTCTAGTAGCTTCCAAGTTTTCTTTTCCGCTTTTTTAAAATTAAATTGTTTGACCAAGATTTCATAAGGTTTCAATTCACCATCTAATATATAAAATCCGAAGCCACTTCCGTCTTCAAGGGACAAAAATGACGTCACATGACGGAAGTGGCTTGGGCACTACACCCGCTCAGGGTGATCCAAGATGGCGGCGAGCGGTGGCGCTTTAGCGCCCAGCGCGAGCCGCTGTCAAAACGGCGAGCGGTGGCCGTGTGCCCACCAGACCCCCGAGCGGTGGGCGCAGGAGCGCCCACCATGAGCCGCTATTCCGCCACCGGACCCGGGACCACGGTGGGGCCGGAGCAAGCGGAGCGCCGAGCCCGAGGTAGCCGCGAGACGACCCTGTCCTCTACCCTCCAGCCTCCCGTCTCCTCTGCCCTCCAGCCTCCCCTGTCCTCTGCCCTCCAGCCTCCCTGTCCTCTCCCCGCTCCCCTCCAGCCTCCCTGTCTCCCTCCAGCCTCCCCTGTCCTCAGCCCTCCAGCCTCCCTGTCCTCAGCCCTCCAGCCTCGCCTCCCCTGTCCTCACCCCTTCAGCCTCGGCTCACCTCACACCTCCAGCCTCGGCTGTCCTCACCCCTCCAGCCTTGGCTTTCCTCACCCCTCCAGCCTCGGCTCTCCTCACCCCTCCAGCCTCCACTCTCCTCACCCCTCCAGCCTCCGCTCTCCTCACCCCTCCTCACCCCTCCAGCCTCCCCTCTCCTCACCCCTCCAGCCTCCGCTCTCCTCACCCCTCCTCAGCCCTCCAGCCTCCGCTCTCCTCACCCCTCCTCACCCCTCACAGCCTCCCCTCTCCTCACCCCTCAAGCCTCCGCTCTCCTCACCCTTCCTCACCCCTCCAGCCTCGGCTCTCCTCACCCCTCCAGCCTCCACTCTCCTCACCCCTCCTCACCCCTCCAGCCTCCCCTCTCCTCACCCCTCCAGCCTCCGCTCTCCTCACCCCTCCTCACCCCTCCAGCCTCCGCTCTCCTCACCCCTCCTCACCCCTCCAGCCTCCCCTCTCCTCACCCCTCAAGCCTCCGCTCTCCTCACCCCTCCTCACCCCTGCAGCCTCCGCTCTCCTCACCCCTCCAGCCTCCGTTCTCCTCACCCCTCCAGCCTCCACTCTCCTCAGCCCTCCATATGCAATGTACAGTATGTGTATATATGTGTGTATGTAATACCACTCTGCCCACGGCGCTGCGCTGACCACTCTGCCCATGGTGCTGCGCTGACCACTCTGCCCACGGCGCTGCGTTGACCAATCTCACTGCACTCACTGCTAACCACTGAGCCACCGCACTCACTGCTAACCACTGAGCCACCGTGCAGTGCTAACCACTGAGCCACCGCGCAGTGCTAACCACTGAGCCACTGCACAGTGCTAACCACTGAGCCACTGCGCAGTGCTAACCACTGAGCCACCGCGCAGTGTTAACCACTGAGCCACCGCGCAGTGTTAACCACTGAGCCACCACGCAGTGCTAACCACTGAGTCACCGCACAGTGCTAACTACTGAGCCACCATATACTCTGCTACCCACTGAGCCACCTGTATACACACAATTCATTTCACCGCACTCCCCTAACTATTAGTAAATAAACTATATATGGATTCTAGACTACCCGATTCTTTACAATCGGGCCGCCATCTAGTTATTAAATAAATCCGCAATGTTCTTAATACTTTTGGATTTCCAACTGTCAGTATGAAGTCTTGATGAAAATGCCCTTAAGGTGTCTATTTTCTTCCATTTCATAAGGTCAGATGGGAATGTTTTCCTAGAGAAGACTGCAAATTTCCTCCACATTTGAATTGTATTCCTGGTGTTAGCTTCCTTAGGTAGTCGCTTTTTAATGTCGCATAGGTAAGCTACCGCCAGGTCACTAAATTTGTTGCTGGGGAAATTTACCTCCTCCATATCCACCCATGCAGGTTTGGTCAAAGAGCTCCAGAATTTCTGACTTATCTTGACAATTGTGGCCTGGTAATATGCAGTAGGGTTAGGAAGACCTTGACCTACGTTGTTTCTATGTTTTACTAGAATGGATCTTGCTACTCGCAGTTTGGTTCTGCTCAAAATAAAATTAAGTAATTGTGTTTGTAACTTTTGTAGCATTTTTTTCTTAATAGGCGTTTGTGCAGTTCTGAAGACGTATAAGCATTTTGGTAGTTCAAACATCTAGTAGGAATTTATTGTGGCACCCCTGCCGGGATTGCCACAGGACCCACCTATGCAGGGAAGGATGTACACCTTGGCACACACAGCACACAACACTTTCAACCCCAGGCCTGAAGGGGAAGCTCCACTTGCTGCCTTAATCAAGATTTCCTATAAAGATCCAGGCCTGGGGGCATGAGCCAGTTGCTCAAGGAGTGACAGTTAAGGCCCCTTTACACACCACCACTGAAAGGTAGCAACTGCCTGGCATTGGGGATATTTATGCCTGTTGCCATGAAATTGCTACGAAATGGCGGCGTGTAAATAGGGGAATTCCTTCCTGTGTCCTGCAGTTGAGCCGTGCTCAAAAAACGAAGGCAACAGAAAGACACAATTGCCATGGTAGTGGTGTCTAAACGGGGCACAGGCATGGATGTTGCGTCGCCTAGTGATTTCATAGGGGAGTGCCACAGCGTCATGGATACCACGCCCCATCAGTGATCATTGGTGGGGGCTACTGTGTTACGACTGGCTGTCCCTGCGCAGGGCGCCATATTTAAAGAGCTGACCATTCACACTCCACAATTGCAATAGCGTCATGTATTAGCCAGCCTTCCTGCGCAGGCTGGCCAATCATGATGCTATTGCATTGTCCAATCAGCGTATTAGCGTCACGGAAAATACACAACTCTGTCACGCCTATGTACTTGAGGCGCGAAATATGTATGCCCATATTCCTTTGTGGTAGCGGCGTGTAAAGCAGGCAAGGTATTCAACAGGAAGTAAGCCGCAGGATCTGTCGGAACTTCCGGGGAACAAAGATACCTTCAGTTGACAATGCAATGGCGGCGTGTATATGCGGCATCAGCGATCGGTATCCACCGTTAAAAATGTGCGCTTGCACGTGCGGTGGAAACCTGTTGCTAGCCACAGTGGCGGCGTGTAAAGGTACCCTTAGGGAGTCAAGAAGGAGGAAGAGCTGGTTGCTGGGACACTAGAAAGGGACGGAGGCAAGAGGAAAGTTAGAAAATACTAGAAAGAGGGGAACAGAAATAATTGTCCTTTAGCCCACCCGGACACCGGAGTCCGAAGCTGCTGTTGATTCAGTCATAGCAGAAAAAGCCCGGACAGACAGAAGGATTTTAATCCCCCTGTAGCTCAGGAAACCAAGACCCAAAACCTGATCAAACATAGGACCAGGGACCCAAGGAAAAGAGTAGGGATCCCCACAGAAAGGTCATCATTGTCAGTTGTGGAGTATCATCCTGAGAGAGAGAGAGAAAGAGGCAGGTTCAGCTTGAGGCAGAACTTTCCCAAATCACCACACGCAAATAGAGGAGGCTTCATAACTTTCAAAGGTGGATGTCCTAAACTGCATTGGCCACCTGGTTACCCTCCTGGACCGTACCTGCTACCCGCCATCAGTAAAAAAACAGAGACCATTGTGTGTGTGTGCCTGATTCACCGCCGCCGCCTGGAGAACTTTCACAGAGCCAAGGACTACTACTCCCCTCATCCACCCCACTGCCCTGAGGTAAAGCTCCGCCTGTGGGGAGCTGTACTACCTAAAGCTGAATCACCATCACCTCAGCGGCCGGCTGCAGTGCTGGTAACATAACCAGGTACCACAGGTGGCATCACGTACAATAATCCCCCATCCCGAATAGTTTTCCCCTCAGCCATTGAGTGTCCAGGGCATGGGACCGGGACCCGACCAGCCGTGATCCCCTCTGAAGTAGCAACCTGTCCCGGTATCCGAGTACCCTCTACCCCATTGACCAACTCATTATCCTCCCCAGCCAAGACAGTGCCACTTTTGACGTATGAAGAAGATCCTTTTAAATTACATTGTATATATCTAAAATGTTTTGATTGGCACAATCTTGAATTTTCTTTGTCAGTTTGATCCCCAAATATGATAAGGATTCTGATTGCCATTGAAAGCCAATTTCTCTTTTTAATATTTGTAATAATTCAGGGTCCAAATTGTAATAAAAGGCTTGTGTCTTGCTCATGTTAATTTTGTAAAGAAACACCTCAGCAAATTGATGAAAAATCTCTAAAAGCCTCTTGACCGAGCCCAGTGGATCCACCAATGATATCAATATATCATCCACGAAGAGTGAGATCTTGTATTGCCTCTTGTTGATTGGGATGCCCCTTATCCCGTCATCCATCCTAATCTTCTCAGCAAGAGCCTCTATAAAAATAGCAAATAGAGACAGAGACAAGGGACACCATGCCTTGTACCATTAGAAACATTAAATGTCCCTGATAATAGGCCATTGCTTAGCACCCTCACGGACGGCCTTGAATAAAATGCTCTAATAAGATCCAGAACATTACCTTGAAAGCCAAATTTCTCCAAAGTTTGGAATAAGTAATTCCACTGGACCCAGTCAAACCCCTTCTCAGTATCAATTGAAATGTAGAGGGCCGGGACGCCTGTATTCTCTGTATGTGACAAAAGGTTAATTGTTCTTCTTGTGGCGTCCTCCGCTCCTCTGTCCACAATAAAACCTACTTGGTCCCTATGGATAATTTTGGGAATAATTGTTTGGAGTCTGATGGCTAAGGCCTTTGCTAATATCTTTATATCTGAGTCTAGGAGAGAGATGGGCCCATAGTTGGTAATTAAATCCCTCTCACCCTTCTCTTTATAAATGACAGATATTGTAGCTTCTTGCATTTCTTCTGGTATGTTTAAGCCTACAGATACAGAATTGATAAGATTTGTGATATATAAGACTAATACTGATGAAAACTTTTTATAGTAATCATTAGGAATGTCATCTGGTCCTGGGGCATTGTTACTTTTAAGGGTATTTATGGCATCACCTCTCTCATTATTAATGTATGGGGAATTTAAGTAAACTAGATCCTCTTTCGATATGGTTGGTAGATTAATGGAGTCTAAAAATATTTTAATTGCTTAATTTGTAGGTTGAGGTTCACGTATATTGTCTTTGAGATTATATAGATGTCTATAAAATTCCTCAAATAATATCGAGATGTCCTTGTGATTCTTAAATATTTTGTTGGTTTTTTCCATAATTTGGAGAATTTTTTGGGGGATCTTTCTAATTTAGTTCTTTTTGCAATAAATTTAGAGGGCTTGTTCATCTGGTGATAATAATTGGACTTCAAAGTTTAAAATTAACTTTTCATATTCGTTATTGATGATAGATTTGAGTTCTATTCTGAGTTTCAAGATTTGTTTTCTGGTTTTCATCTGATGGTATGAGGGCCAGGGAGTTTTCCAAGTTTTTAATTTTGGTAATAATATCCTCATTTTTTTTTTAAATTTTTGTCTATTAATTCTACCATTCAGTTGTATTAATGACCCTCTGATCACAGCCTTATGGGCTTGAAACAAAGTAGAAACAGATATATTTTTGGTGTTGTTTTCTTTAAAATACTTTTCTAAGTCCGTTTTAATTTTAAGACTATGTTCTGGGTGATTTATTAAATAAGTACTTGCCCTCCAAGGTTTGTTTACAAAATGGTTGCTTGAAATCTAATATATAAAGCTGAATGTGCGTGTGTATGTATGTGTCTATATCTGGGATTGGCATCTACACCGTCGCAACTACAGCCACAAAATTTTGCACAGTCACACATCTGGACCCTGAGAGCGTCATAGGCTATGTTGTGAGGAAAAATTTTAACCCTATGCATTCCAGTTCACCGAACAATTTTGCCCCTATCTACATAATGGAGAAAAAGTGAATGGAAAAGTGTTGGAGGAAAATCGACAGCTGTCAGCTATAGCCACAAAATTTTGCACAGTCACACGTCTGGACCCAGACAGCATCGTAGGCTATGTTGTGAGGCGAAACTAAGGTGGGGCCCCAACATGAGATATTCACCACGCACGGGGACATGTATACACACCACACCACGCACAAAAGAGTAACAGCAAGTGTATAGTCGCTAAGGTGCAGCCCCAACATTGGATACTCACCACGCACCCGAACAAAACACACACACACCACAAAGAGACACACACAACACAGAGACACACACACCCAAGGAGACACACACACCCTATAGCGACACATGCACTCATCCCACAGGGACACACACACACACCACAAAGACACACAACACAGACACACACACCACACAGACACCCCCCCACAGGAACACACACACATAGCCACCCTATAGGGACACATGCACTCGCCCCACAGGGACACACACCACAAAGACACACACACACCACACAGACCCCCCACAGGGACACACACACACCCTATAGGGACACATGCACTCACCCCACAGGGACACACACACACCACAAAGAGACACACACAACACAGATACACACACCCCCACACACAGACACCCCCCTCCACAGGGACACACACACATACACACCCTATAGGGACACATGCACTCACCCCACAGGGACACACACACACCACAAAGAGACACACAACAGAGACACACACCACACGGACCCCCCCACAGGGACATACACACATAGCCACCCTATAGGGACACATGTACTCACCCCACAGGGACACACACACCACAAAGGCACACACACACTACACGGACCCCCCACAGGGACACACACACACCCTATAGGGACACATGCACTCACCCCACAAGGACACACACACCACAAGGAGACACACACAACACAGAGACACACACCCCTCACAGACCCCCCCCCCCCACAGGAACACACACATACACACCCTAGAGGGACACATGCACTCACCCCACAGGGACACACACATACACACACCCCAGGGACACACACGCCACACAGACAGACACAGATGTGCACAAATCACCTCACAACTGACCTCATACGTGTGCTATCTTTAAGTTCCAAACATAAACATCTGATTGGCTGTTTTTAATGTGCAACACATGTGCCATATAGGAATTAAGGCAGATGTCAGTCACATGAGCTGTCTATTATGTGTATGTGTGAGGTAACATATACTGCCCGGCCAGGGGGAGGGTTTACTGTTGGCTGGAGATTTATTAGGCTGCCTGTAGCAACCAATCACAGCTCAGCTTCTATTTTCTTACAGGTCATTAATATGACATATTCAAATTCTATTTTGTTATAGCTAACATCAGTTATTTATTAACCCGGGCGTAGCAGGGTACTACAGATAGTTTTAAATATAATTGGGGAATGATCCGTCCAAATTCTAGGAAGGATTACAACTTGTTTAATTTTGTGAAGTGTATATACATCTGACAAGACTAAAGGTATCGTCACACGTGGCAATTTTGCTAGCAATTTTACTGGCAATTTGCTGGTTGCAGTGAAATCATGGACATATTGTTCCATTTGTACACGGCAACAGAATAGAACAATGTGTCCATGATTTCACTGCAACCAGCAAATTGACAGTGAAATTGCTAGGAAAATTGCCACGTGTGACGGTACCTTAAGTCTATCCTAGAGAAGGATCGATGAGAGTCTAAATAAACTGAATACTCTATTGAGGAGGTATTAAGGCATCGAAATGCGTCATAGAGCTCTTGCTTACTAAGCCAAGGATCTAAGCTAATATTTACAGCTCTTCCTTTGTTAGATGAATCCAACAAAGGGTTAGGAATAATATTAAAATCACCAAAAATTAAAAGTGATCCTTTCTGGTGATCTCTTATTAATGAAAGAACCCTTTTTAGAAAGGTGATTTGACCTGTATTTGGGGCATACACTGTGACTAAGGTTAGAGGGCATTATCAAGTCTACAAATGACTATAAGATATCTCCCATCTGGATCAGATAGAACTTCCAATTCCTTGTAGGTCACTGAATTTTTAATAATCAAGGCCACACCTGCCTTTTTTTTCTTTTCATTAGATGACAATAACACTGTTGGAAACAATTTGTGTTCAAATTTTCCTGATGCAAATTTCGTTTCTTGCACTCCAAAACAACATCAGCATGATTTCTTTTGATGTCTTTCCATAGAAGATCTCTTTTTTGAGGCAAATTCAATCCATTGACGTTGGTCAACATGAAATTTATAGTCATCCCGGATATTGCTCGCTTTTCACCGGATTGCAAATACCCAAGGTCCCCACGGAAGCCACTCCCCACCACGCCATAGATGAATGTTAAAGGTTGAATGTTCATGTCAACATATTTTGGTAATTTTTCTTCAGTAGAAATCATAAATTTTATAATTAACTAACTAACAAATTGTGGTTCTTTAGCAGGAGAAATAATTATTTCAAATCCTCCTTTGAAGGCTAATGATTTTTGCCCCAACTGGTGCTCTGTGTTTATTGCAGACCATTGAAATATTTTCCAGAAGTTCAATCTGTTTCTTCAGACCTCCTTCCTAGTTTGAATTGTTGGAATATTCAGTTCCTTGAAGATCCTCAAACCCTCCCCTGGTCACTAATCGTAAAGGTCTTCTGTTTAAATTTGAAAATCAGGTTATTTGTAAGATGACCCCAATGATAAGAAATGTCACGTTTCCTAAGGGCATCAATAAAGGGTCTGAAGCCTTTTCTTCTTTTCAGCGTATCTTTTGATAAGTCAATAAAGACTTTTAAATCTTCGTTTGGGAACAGAAGTGAATTATTTTCCCTAATCAACTCCATAAGTCTCTCCCTAGTTCTATAAAATGAGAACCTAGCAATTACATCTCTGGGTGTCTCCTCGGGTAGAAATGAGGGTCTAGGCCAGTGATGGCGTACTCCAGGCCTCGAGTGCCGCACACAGTGCAGGTTTTCAGGATTTCCTTAGAGTTTGACAGTTAATAATTTGATTGCCAACTGTCAAATGCAATGGAAATCCTGAAAACCTGGACTGTGTGTGGCACTCGAAGCCTGGAGTTCACCATCACTGGTCTAGGCAGTCTCTTATAAACAAACATCTCAGTGAGTTCTCTAACTCACTGTTTTTTATTCTTTATGGACAATATTCCAAGATGCCAATTTCATTGCTTCTCACCTCCAGGAACCCAGCGGCTGAAGCGCTTGCCAAAGACTTGCTAAAGTCTGGTCGGAAACCAGGACTTCCTTGAAGCAGACATCTGTGTGTATGAAGGATCATGCGGACAAGAGACGTCTGGACCCCAGCCATTCCAACTCGGAGATAAAGTATGGCTATCTTCGAAGTACATCCATTTTAAATTACAAACTTTTTTTTCCCAAACAAAGCCATGATCACTGATTTTTTGGGAAATTTCTTAGGAAGTCTGCAATGTTTGTATGAAATTTGCAATTGGCAAACATGTTTGGAGCAAGTTTGCTCATCTCTAGTGACAAAATCAATTAAAAAGTTTCAGGAAAAGCTAATTGGTATTTAAAGTGATAACGGAGGTAAATTCACATGACATTAAATAGAAGACAATTTAAAAAGAATAGAACATCAAAGAATAGTCCAATACACACTTGAAAAGAATAAGGTAGCAGTGGGAAAGAATAGAACCTTGACTGAAATGATTAGATGTTAGTTAAAAGATACCAATCTACCTTAAAAATATTGGGGTGAAGCTGCAATACCATCAACTTATCTACAGAACCTACTCTTTTCAAGAAAGGTAGGGAATACCCTCATACGAACTGTGGCATGGTGAGAAACTGAGTGTAAAATACTTAAGAGATTTTGGTTGCAAATCATTTGCATGTATTCCACAAAAGAAGCACTCCAAACTTCAAAACAGAGAAATTAGAAGGAATATTAGTTGTTGGATAGAGTAACAACTGTAAAAGGTACAGGATCTTAGATCCTAAAACAGACAGAATTACTTTAAATAACAGTGTAACTTTCATTGAGGATCTAAACAACAAGACAATGAAGACACTAGAAGCAATAAGAGTGATTTCACACTGGCGTTCTTCTGTCTTGCGTTGTTGTCCACCGATATCCTGATGCATCCTGATCAGACATACAGTACGTCACTATACTTAACATGGGGACGCAGAGACCTCAGTTGGCATGAGGATTGTGGCAGATGCAGACGAGTGCAGCGTTTTGTCTGCACCCCTGGCTGCATGATGTTGCAATTTTGTGGCGCTTCAAAACTACTGATGCATCAGGATGCAGTGCAATGCAGCAAAATGATGCATTGATCTCTATGAGGCCTCATCTGGCCACTAGTGAATGCAGCCAAACCGGATCAGAATTTCACACTAAGCATGCATACAGTAGTTTGGGCATGCTTAGAACAGTTCCATCCTGCCTTGGGTCTCTCTCTCTCGACCCATGATAATACAAATTCATAGTCAAATTCATATTTCCTTAAGAAAATGCAGGATGGTTCAGCACGAAAATGCATTCAAAACTGATTCAGAACACAGCATTTCTTTGCCTGATCAGGAAAAAAAAAAAAGCGGCGGTGCATGTGTTTTTGTATGCACCCAAAGATACAGATGCCTTTGTTTTCATTCTGATGAAATACAAGGAAGCAAGTGTGAAACAGCCTAAAGTTGAAAACCAATAATGGAAAGATTACGATAACACCCAAAGAGCAAATCGTTAAAATGACTGCAAATCCAGATACACAAGTTAAACAAATACTACTGCATACAGATACAGAGCTAAGATGTTTAAAAGAGAAAACAGAGGTAAACCACCAGTACATCTCTTATATAAAGTGAGCACAACTACTACATATGAACCCACATGATGGGAGTGTATATCTCGATTCTTAGAAAAGCAAGCTAGTAAATTAATAAAGGCAATAGAAACAGATATGAAATCTGTGCATGATTTAAGAAGTTGTACATTAACAGAACTGCCAACAGGGAGAAAGGCCATAGGGTGAAAATGGATTTTCAAAGTGAAATGCAATATCGATAGCACAAATGAACATTAAAAAGGTACTAACATCTCAAAAGCATCTAAGGCTGGGGTCACAGTTGGCATGAGTTTTTTTAGTGACTCATGCGTTTTTGCATGCGTTTTTCCATTTCTGCATGCGTTTTTTAAGGTGTGTGATGGCTCCCTGCATTTTTAGCTGCATTTTTAAATCCGCACCAAAAAATAGTGCATGTACTATTTTTTGGTGCATTTTGAAAAACGCATGCGTTTTTGTAGAAAACGCATGCGTTTTTATAACATGGGCCCCTATGGAAAACGCATGCAAAGACGCATGTACAATTAGTACCATTTAGTGCCATTCAAAAACGAATGCGTTTTCTAAAATGCTTGCGTTTTTTTAACATGGGCTCCTATGGAAAACGCATGCATTTTTGAATGGTACTAATTGTACATGCGTTTCCCATAGGACCCCATATTAAAAAACGCATGCGTTTTTGGAAATGCACCTAAAATGCATGGTACTGTCACACATGCATTTTTGCTATTAGGGCATGCGTTTTTTAACATGGGGGCCTATGGGTGCGTTTTTACATGCGTTTTTGAAATCGCAGGTCTCCAAAAACGCTTGTGAAAAATGCAACTGTGACCCTAGCCTAAGACTGATAAAGAAGTTAGGACTGCTCATATAAGTCTTTGTTGTTGAGAAAGGGTGTAGAAATACAACCAACAAGCTACAGACTTATTATATGTTGGAGGAGTTACATTGCAGTGTCAGTAGATGGCAATGTTCTTTCTGCTGAGGCTTAATAATAATATGTAGTTTATATTAACTGTCCCTTGTTTTGTAAAGCTCTGTCTAGTAAAGCAGCCATTTTAAAATAAGTTATCCCTTTTTTCCCACAAACGTCTGATTGCTGTTACTTCAGCAGACGTTGAACAAATCTGCAACAATTTCAACCTCCTCTGTACTTTGAAAATTAGAGCCAATCAGCAAATTTCCACATCATATTTGTTTTCAGCACTGCAAAATCAGTTAATTCCGCCTATTTTCTTCTTTGAACCAATTTTGCTGTAGAACAGTGTAATTGGATGTGTTAGTGACACAGAATTCCAGGGGAAAGGGGGTACTAGAGAAAAGTCTTGGAGACGTATTACATGTATGACAATGCTACAAGCAGATTATGTTGTGTCACCAGGTATGACTGATATGACAGGTGGCATATGTGTTGAATAAATGCTATGTGATCTGGAAATGCTACTGTCACAACTAAGTTGGCTTTATTACAGGACATTCCTGATTCAGTGTATAGACATGTGAAGAGTGAAGAGGTACATGAGTGCTTCTTGTGTTTATTACGATAAAAGCTGTGGCTTAGGTCCTGAAATAGATTCATCTTCTATACATGAATATCTCCATGAAAGACCTTCCTCAAAATACAAGTAGCTGCTATGGACGTCAAACATAATGAATTGTTACCATAAAACCAAATAACACATACAGTTTATGATGAATTTTTTGAACCAATCTTAGAGTAGAAAGGAGAATACATTTCCTTCCTGTTTATTACTCATTCTCGATTAATCTGCTCTTCACTTTTTGCTGAAAAAATTATATCAAAAGATGCACCAAAAGCTGTCACAAGAACAGCAAGCGTGATTCCAGGCGTACACTGCTTCATTAATATGTTTATAATGATCTCTTTCTAATTATTTCAAGCAGTGAGAGTTCATTACCTGGAAATAGTAATTAGATCTCTAAACATAATAAAGATGGCAAAAAAAAAAGGGAATAACACGTAAGAGTCTACTGGCCTACTTTTTTTTAATTAACTCCTTATCTCACTGTAAATTTGTAGTAAAAAATATGAAGGGGAAATCTTGAACAAATAAAGTTTTGTGCTTTCACACATTTATGAACAACTTGGAAAATAAAGGAATTTCATCTACAAAGATCGGAATACCACTATTACAAAATGTCTATGGTTTACTAGAGTTGATCAAATCTAGCAAAATGTAATTCTAAGGGTCAGCATTTTCTGCCATGGGAGAATGTCAAAAAACCTATTCGATACACCAACCACCACCACCTAACAGCACTAGGGCACTTTCAATGCCATCTTGTAGATCAGACAAGAATATATCATTGCCAATGCATTTAGGAGAACGCCATCATCCAACAACAAATTTCCATTGTCTCCTAATATACGATGAAACACTAGGACACCATTGTTTTCTCTAATGAAATGGGTCACTCTCATATTTAGTAACCTTCAAGCTCTTTCAAGCGTCCCAAGTTACGAGCCCCTTACCAAAGTTGGCAAAGGACTACTTAAGACCACACTATTATACATTTTTTTTAAAAGATTTTTTCTTCTATTTAACTGAGACTTTAGTATAGCAATGAGCTCTGCTAGTTTGATGTTACCCAAATTGTTGCCCCCGGCATGAATAACTAGAATAACAGGGTATGTACATATACTAGTTATCGCTTCTACATGATCGAAAACTATACCAGCGCAGTCCACGAGAACCTTGCTAGTGAACTTGCCAGTGCCTTTTTAACCTAAACTTATTTCATGGAGTCAAATCTGTGACTGTTTTTCCACCCAAAATATATAGGTATCCAACTATCCATACATACGGTCTCGTGTTGCCTACAGTATAAGATATAAAAGAAATTAAAAAAACACAAACCTGTAAACTTGATTTGTATAACACTAAATCAGGACAAAGAAAAGTAGTAAAACATGACGATTTCTATCTTCTTAACTTCTTTATAGCCTCATCATTTTATAGCCTCATCAACAGTGCATTAGCTTCTGTTGCTGTACCAGCACAAAAAGAATGTGTTCCAAACTGTGCAGCAAGTCTGGTGTGAACATGACTTTAAAATATATTAAAACTGGAAATGTGTTAAAACAGCTCTGAGTTCATGTGCTAAAAATTAAGATTTTGGTGGATGTACTGCCATGTATCTTTTTACTACTTGAACTGGGCATAAGGGGCCACTCAAATTGATAATAGTCAACCAGCTTTCTAATCCTGTTTGATCTGTTTTTGAACGATGGACACAAACCTTTATGCATGTTTCTAGAGCAATTACATCGTTAGATGCTAAACTCTTTTCTGCTTTCCACTTGGCGCAACCAGTTCTCCTACACACAAAGACCCAAAAAATGCTAATACAAAAGCTGCAGCAAAAAGATTGGTTTGAAATAGACTGTTAGTCACTTTTGCTAATCTACATATACAGGGCCAGCTCCAGGTTTTTGCATGCCACGGGCAAAAGAGACTCAGTGGGTCCCTTTAACACATACTGGTTGCATATATATATATATATACATATATATATATATTCCGCACAAATATAATCCCTTTCTGAGCCTGTCTTCCACTGTGCGCTGTGTCTCCCCGCCCTGTGCCTGTCTCCCCCCTGTGTGCTGTGTCTCTTCCCTGTATGATGTCTCTCCCCCGTGTGTGCTGTCTCACCTCTCTGTGCCTGTTTCCTCCTGTGCGCTGTGTCTCCCCCTCTCTGTGCGCTGTGCTCTCCCCTGCGTCTCTCTCTTCCCTGTATGATGTCTCTCCCCCATGTGCGCTTTTTTCCCTCTCTGTGCCTGTCTCCCCCTTGTACACTGTCTCTCTCCCCCATCTCCTTACTTTCTGTGCACTCGCTTGCTCTCTTTTTTCTCTCTCTATCGCCCTCTCTCCCAGAAACATTAATTTGGTAGAGTCTGGAACCGAAATTAAAACAAAAACACACATTATCCGCAGCAAAAAAAAAATGCACAGTTGGCACAACAATTTTTCTCTTGCAGTGACAGCAAAGCACACTGGACGGTAGAGCACAGACAGCAGAGCCCACTGACAGCAGAACACAGGGACAGCAGAGCACAGACAACAGAGCCCACTGACAGCAGAACACAGTGACAGCAAAGAACACCGGACAGCAGAGCACAGACAGCAGAGCCCACCGGCGGCAGCAGAGTCCTCCAGTCTACACCTGTGCTCAGTGCAATGCAGCAGCCAGTGCATAGAGCAGGGCTGGTGGGGTGGGATGCAATGCTCTGCAGCCCCTGCCCATCACATGCACACAACTGCAGCAGAATAGCTGAGCACTGGACACAATACATGATCTGCAGAGCAGTGGGCACTAGACATAAACAGTACAGCCCTGGATACACAGCACAGCCCTGTATACACAGTGCAGCCCTGGGCACACAGAGCAGCCCCGGGCACACAGCGCAGCCCCGGGCACACAGAGCAGCCCCGGGCACACAGAGCAGCCCCGGGCACACAGCTCAGCCCCAGGCACACAGCGCAGCCCCGGGCACACAGCTCAGCCATGGGCACACAGCTCAGCCATGGGCACACAGCGCAGCTGCAGGAACACAGAGCAGCCCCAGGCACACAGAGCAGCCCCGGGCACACAGAGCAGCCCCGGGGTCCCCTCTGCTGTGGGCCCCTGGGCACTGTGTTTTTGTTCCTGACATAGGGTCAGGCTCCCTGTGTGCTGTAGGGCCCATCTCCCTGTGTGCTGGGGGGGCTAGGCCCCCTGTGTGCTGGGGGGGCCAGGCTCCCTGTGTGGTGGGGGGGCCAGGCTCCCTGTGTGCTGGGGGGCCAGGCTACCTGTGTGCTGGGGGGGCCAGGCCCCCTGTGGGCTGGGAGGACCAGGCTCCCTGTGCTCCAGGGTGCCCGGCTCCCTGTGTGCTGGGGGACCCCTTCTCCTCTCACTCCTAACCTGCATGCAGCTATGTGGCAGACGCGATCATGATCTCTGAGGTGCTGGAGAACTAGAGATCATAGACGTCAGCTCCAGGCTCAGTGCAGATGGGCATGTGATTCACATGCCCATCTGCACTGAGCCTGGAGCTGACGTCTATGATCTGCAGACCTCCAGCACCTCAGAGATCATGATCGCGTCTGCCACATAGCTGCACACAGTGACAGGTTAGGAGTGAGAGGAGAGGGGGCCGCAGCAGCACACAGGGAGGCTCCCAGGGGCCGACTATCAGGGGTACATTAACAGCACCCACTGTCTCACAGCCATCGGAGGATACAGGGCAGGAGATGCTGTCCTGCAGCAGGTGGCTTGGGCCCTTCAGGCACCTCCGGGCCCCCCAGGCATTTGCCCGGGTGCGTCGGGTGCTGACGCCGGCCCTGTACGTATAAAGCATATTAAGAAAACAAAAAGTCACAGGTTGCCTGCTATACAGATTAGATTTCTCCTTCTTCCAACCTTTTACAATCTGTTTGAACACAAATTCCTTAGTAACACCTTGAGCATCCCATAGTTCTAACATGAAAGCAATTCCCGTGCAATTTTTGTACGCTAGAAACTGATACACCCTTATTTCTCCAATAATCTAATAAAGATTCCACTATCACAGTGACAATAAGGGAGGGACCGCCTGAGTGTGTAAGTAAGAGATGTCCCTCCAAAAAGCATGTTACAGGGCCACCTGAGGCCTCTGAGGTCAAAGATCAGCATACCTACTGGTACATTGTAGCTAGCCTTGTAAAGTGCTGAGGAATAACTAACTAAAATTGATGCATGACAGAGGGACCTACAAGATGTATAAGTCAAGGCCCTGACAATTGTAAAAGGAGGAAAAAAGCCACAACAGTACACGTGAACAAATGCTAAAAGCGATATTTTTTGTTTCTCTGGTTTATTTAGCATTGTATACAAGTGATTATGCAGGGGAAACTGTTCCTGAACCTTTTTGGCCTGATTTTCACATGAACGCATTCTTGTTTTCTTTATATTTTACATACCGTATATACTCGTGTATAAGCCGACCCGTGTATAAGCCGACCCCCCTACTTTTGCCCCAAAAATCTGGAAAAACCTATTGACTCGTGTATAAGCCGAGGGTGGACCCCAGCACAGGTATACAGCTCCCAGCAGTGTGGTATACAGGCCCCCCCAGTGGTATACAGGCCTCCCCAGTGGTAGTATACAGCAGCCCCAGTGGTATATACAGCAGCCCCAGTGGTAGTATATAGCAGCCCCAGTGGTAGTATACAGCAGCCCCAGTGGTAGTATATAGCAGCCCCAGTGGTAGTATATAGCAGCCCCAGTGGTAGTATATAGCAGCCCCAGTGGTAGTATATAGCAGCCCCAGTGGTAGTATACAGCATCCCCAGTGGTAGTATATAGCAGCCCCAGCAGCCCCAGTGGTAGTATACAGCAGCCCCAGTGGTAGTATATAGCAGCCCCAGTGGTAGTATACAGCAGCCCCAGTGGTAGAGTATAGCAGCCCCAGCAGCCCCAGTGGTAGTATACAGCAGCCCCAGTGGTAGTATATAGCAGCCCCAGTGGTAGTATACAGCAGCCCCAGTGGTAGTATACAGCAGCCCCAGTGGTAGTATATAGCAGCCCCAGTGGTAGTATACAGCAGCCCCAGTGGTAGTATACAGCAGCCCCAGTGGTAGTATATAGCAGCCCCAGTGGTAGTATATAGCAGCCCCAGTGGTAGTATACAGCAGCCCCAGTGGTAGTATATAGCAGCCCCAGTGGTAGTATACAGCAGCCCCAGTGGTAGTATATAGCAGCCCCAGCAGCCCCAGTGGTAGTATACAGCAGCCCCAGTGGTAGTATATAGCAGCCCCAGTGGTAGTATACAGCAGCCCCAGTAGTAGTATATAGCAGCCCCAGTGGTATACAGCAGGCCCCCAGGGGTACATATAGCAGCCCCCAGGGGGTACCCAGCAGCCCCCTGGGGGTACCCAGCAGCCCCCAGGGGGTACCCAGCAGCCCCCTGGGGGTACCCAGCAGCCCCCAGGGGGTACCCAGCAGCCCCCTGGGGGTCCCCAGTAGCCCCCAGGGGGTACCCAGCAGCCCCTTGGGGGTCCCCAGTAGCCCCCAAATGCTGGCACTCGCCCCCCCTTGCAAGGGCCCCCCCCGCTTCTCTTACCATCCCAGTCTTCTGATCAGCGCTGCTCCTCGGCGCTCCGTCCTCGCTGCTCCCGTCCTGGTACATCCGGGATCCCCGGCCGTCGCGCGATGACGTCATATGCCTGCGACGGCCGGAGATCCCGGATGTGGCAGGACGGACGGACGGAGCACCGAGGAGCACCGAGGAGCGGTATGGTAATATAACCAGTGGGGGGGGCCCTTACAAGGGGGGCGAGTGCCAGCAGTTGGGGGCTATATGCACTGCTTCCCCCTGCCGCTGATTGACAGGGGGAAGCAGTGCATATTTAATGAGTGGCCCCACGTGACGGGGCCGCTCATACAGCACCCCCCCCCCCGCCTCCTCCAGCCTCCCCAGCCCCGGACACAGCCCCCACCACATCACATACCGTAGTGACTCGTGTATAAGCCGAGGGGGAGACTTTTCAGCCCAAATTTTGGGCTGAAAAACTCGGCTTATACACGAGTATATACGGTATATAAGAATATATGATGAGTTTGGGAACAGTGCACCTGAGCACCCCTCATGTACAGGTTTTTATTCGAAAAGCTGTCTCCAGGTACTCTGTAGTGAGAATATGTAAAACTAGACATCTTTGTCAAGTACTATTAATAATAGAATATGGAACTGAAAGAATTCCATTAGCTGGCAGTTAGATTTGAGTAGATCAATAAAGCATGAATCTAAACTGATTTGATTTAAGATAGTTGACAATTCCCCATTATACCATACTAGATGTGGGCATCGGGTGGGCAGTGACATCACGATGGGCAGGCTTTGTCACACTGGGGGCAGTGGCCATCTCTCCCGCTGTGCTGTCTCTCCACTGTCCACTGTTTTTTCCCCTCACTCTCCATCCCCCTTTTCTGCCTTCTCGCTCCCCACTGTGGTTACTCTCTCTCCCCCTGTGGTCGTTCTCTGCTACCCCTGTGGTCCCTCTTTGCCCCACCCGTGGTCCCTCTCTGCCCCACCCCTGGTGCCTCTCTGCCTCCCCACTGGTCCCTCTCAGTCCTCCCCTATGGTCACTCTCTGCCCCCCTGTGGTTGCTCTATTCCCATGTGGTCCCTCTCTGCCCCCCCTGTGGTCGCTCTCTGTTCCCTCTGTGCAATCTCTCTCCTCCTGTGGTTGCTCTCTGTTCCCCCTGTGGTCACTCTCTGCTCCCCCGGTGGTTGCTCTCTGCCCCCCTGTGCTTGCTCCCATGCTTCAGCAGAAAAAAGAAGATGATGGCGGCATGAAGAACTGGTTCAGATCCTCAGGTGGTGGACTGTGGGGTGAACAGGCTGTGGGCTGTGAGCTGCGGAGTGAGCAGACTGTGGGGTGAGTGGGGTGCGGGGTGAGCTGGCCAAGTGGTGCACAAGGTAAGTGGGCAGAGTGATGAGTGGGGTGAGTGGGCCAAGGGGTGAGAAAGGTGAGCGGGCCAAATGGTGAGGGGGCAAGCGGGCTGAGTAGTGAGCGGGGCAAGTGGTTAGCAGGCTGAGAGGTGAGTGAGGCGAGCAGGCCAAGTGGTGAGCAGGCTAAGCGATGAGCGAAGTGAGTGCTGTCTTAGTGTGGTGTGTGCAGGCTGGGCTGTATGAGTGTGGGGTGAGGGAGGTGAGCACAGGCTGAGGGTGGGCTGAGGAGGGTGAGTGTGGGCTGATGGGGGTGAGTGTGGGGTATATACTGAAGGAGGTGAGCGTGGGCTGAGGGGGGTGAGTGTGGGCTGCAGGGGGAGAGTGCGGGCTGAGCAGGCTGAGTGCAGACTGAGGAAGTGAGTGTGGGATGAGGTGGGTAAGTGCCTGCTGGGGGTGAGTGCGGGCTGAGCAGGGGTAAGTGGGCCAAGCAGTGAGCGGGCTGAGCTGTGAATGGGGTGAGTGGGCTGAGTGGTAATGGTAGTGGAGGTGGTATGAGTGGGGTGAATGTTGGCTGAGCAGGGTGAGCACGGGCTGGAAGTAGGCTGAGGGGCGTGAATGTGGGCTGAAGGGGGTAAGTGCAGGGTGAGCAGTGTGAGTGTAGGCTGAAGGGCATGAGTGCAGGCTGAGCAGGGTGAGTGCAAACTGAGGGGGATGTGTGCGGGTTGAGTGGGGATGATTGCCAACTGAGGTTGGTGAGTTCAGGCTTTGTGGGGGTGAGAATGGGCTGAGGGGTTGAGTGCAGGCTGAGAGGGGTGAGTGTGGGCTGAGAGGGATGAGTGCAGGCTGAGAGCATGAGGGTGGACTGAGGGGATTGAGAGTGGGCTGAGAGGGGTGAGTGCAGGCTGAGGGTATGAGTGTGGACTGAGGGGGATGAGTGTGGGCTGAGGTGGGTGAGTGCAGGCTGAGGGCATGAGTGTGGACTGAGGAGGGTGAGTGTGGACTGAGGGGGTGAGGGCTGGCTGAGCAGAGGTGAATATGGGCTGAGGGGTGAGTGCGGACTGAGAGGGGCGAGTGTGGGCTTAGAGGGGAAAAGAAATGTCAGAAATGTAAGATTTGGCCTCATCAGGAAGGTGAAAACAGGCTGGGTAGTGAAGGGGTTAAAACATTATTATTATTATTATTATTACTATTATTTATTTGTATAGCCCAATTATTTCCTAGTCACAGCTTTGTCAATACAAATTAAAACATAATGTTTTTTTTAAAGCAAAGTAATGTAACAATTACCACATTTTTTATAAAAAAAAATCATAATTATTTGCTGGACTCTGGTGAACCACCATATATACAGCAGAGATTATATTTTGAGGTCTTGTGCTGTCTGTGGACTAACTAAGTAGCCATATATTAGGCAGTGCTAATGGAGATATCTTTTGCATAGTACCTGATATCTGCATAGTCATGTTCATATGGTAGATAAAGAGGATGCACAGTACTCACACCAACATGATCCCACAATACATATTGAAATATCAGTAAAAATACTAACAAAATTAATATGTCATACTCTACTGCTGGACAAGCCCTGTAAGGGGAGTACTGGTTTTGAATTTACTAAAAAGCAACATGGCTCCCAAAAAACAATTCATCGCCATCCACACTCACAAAATAAAATGACGTTGCCATAGTGGCTAGACCACCAGTAACAACTTACAGGGTTTGTCTCTCGATAACCAAAATCCACTGGAAAACACATGTGGGGTCAAAATAGTCACTACACCCATAGATTAATATCATAACTGATGCAGTTTCCACAATGGTCTAAAGGCCCGTTACATGGCACAACATCGTTAACGATGTCACTGATGTGTCACGGGTGTGGAGTCGTTCCAGCGACATCGTTAGGACGTCGTTGCGTGTAACACCAGAATTCAAGAACGATAAGTCGTTGGATCGCTGATCGCAGGTTTGAGAACATGTTCTCACACCTCACGATCAACGATCCGCCAACCTGCTATATCGTTGTGTGTGACACCACGATAACGATGTTGTTTACGACTTCGCCTATTCATAGCACTGAGCACGGATCATTCGCGGGTTTTGCGAATGATACTTGCTCACAACATCGTTGGTGAGTCGTCCACGATATCTAGACGTGTGACATCTCACCAACGATGTCAAAATGATGTATGTAACGACCACGCGCCCACGAGATCGTTGCGGACATCGTTACAATGTCGTGCCGTTGAACGGTACCTTTACACCTCAAGGATTTCATCTCAGAATGTCTGCAGTTGTTCTATGCAGTAGCAGATGAACCTCATATAAATCAATGGAGCCCTTGTTCTTTCATTTGACACTGAAATGTACAGAATAATAAGGCCAGGTTTCACACATACCAATCCGCTTTTTTAAGCCCGTAGAAAAACAGATCCGTTAAATTTAGGGTGCCAATAGTGTCTCCCGGGCTCCTGGCCGTTTTTTGGACTTAGTAATTTTTTCATCAAAAATGCATATGCGTGGGGGCAGAGCCTAGCGCACGGGGAGTAGGACACGCAGGGCACGAGTTCCGCAACGCCGCCGCTATTTCCAGCTATTATTTGCAGATATCGCCGCCCAATATCCATGGGCAAGATGAGGAAGCCCTCAGGAGTCTTGGGGCGGAGGATGGAGGGTCCCAGGGCAGTATGGATCGGTACTTGAGGTCTGGAGCGACCCCTGTCCCGGACCGCGCGATTCCCAAGATGGCGCCTTCCCGCTCACAGCAGGTGGCGGGGGGATGGGAAGAGAGGGGGAAGAGGAGCGCGAATCGCTTTGCTGCACTTGGTGGCACGCAGGAGGAGGATTCTGACTTCCCGGACTCTCCGGACACGTTCCCAGGGGGTGAGTTAGGAGATTACCTCAAGAATCTCCCCACCAAAGGTGATTTGGAGCGCTTTGTCCGCCGTATAGAGAACACTTACAGGGAAGAAATGGCGGCTCTAAGGCAGAAGGTCACCTCTAGAGTGGAGGAGGTGGAGAGGGCACAGGAGTCGGTGCTGGACAAGCTTCAGGCACATAGGGACATGCTGTCCTCACATGCAGCCCTTTTGGAGGAAATGGCATATTCTCAGGAAGATCTGGAGAACCGTAACCGCCGTAATAATATAAGAATAAGGGGACTACCTGAATCCATTTCTGCCCTGAGCTTGCTGGCACGGTTCAGGGGCTGTTCAAACAAGTACTGGATGATGACCAAGGTCCCCACATTGAACTGGACCGAGTGCACTGGGCTCTGGCGCCAAGATCCCTACAGGATACCAGGCCTCGGGATGGGATCTGCAGGGTGCACTTCTATGCCATAAAAGAGGCTATCCTATCTGCGGCCAGACAAAAAGAAAAGATCCTATACCTGGACTCCCCTATAATATTTCTGCAGGACCTGTCCCGCCGCACGCTCTCAGCAGCAACGGGGGCTTCGCCCGCTCCTGGAGGTGCTGAGGGAGCGAGAGATAAAGTACCGCTGGGGGTTCCCTTTTCAGCTTTCCGCTTCGCATGGGGGTCGCTCGGCGTCTTTCAGGAGATTGGCGGACCTCCCTGCGTTTGCAAGACCCTGGACATGCCGGAGATGGCTTTGCCTGACTGGCCTGCGACCCCTGGTCTGCCGTCGGCTCCTGCGAGATGGCAAAGGGTGAGACGCCAACGCTCACCCAGGAATCCACCTGCCTGAAGAGGAGGGAAGTAGCTTGTAGTCTATCTGACTTTTTTTTCTGTACATCATGCTCTCCTGCTAAGCCATAAGCAGAGTGGGCATGGGGACTATGTCTGTTGTCCTGTTGTTCTAGGACAGAATGAAGAGGTTCCAGGCCGTAACAGGCATTTGCCTATTGTTAGTAGTTGACCTTCAATACTTGGGAGATGGCATCAGAACCCCTCCCCTATACTAGTGCCTTTATTTGATTTCCGGATTGTTATGGGAGACCCCTTTACATGCCTCCCTGGTCTTCTCAGTTTATCTTTCCCCATACACATATTTTCACTTCTCTTCTCTTTACTATACTCCTACTCACACCATTGTATTACCACTTTTTGTGATGCTCTTCTAGCTCCTTCTGAATTTTCTCTTCTCGCCTTCACTCCATTTGTCTTGATCTGCCCTGGATAGGTATGCTTTTCCCTTTCTCTCCCTTTTCCCCCTCTCCCTATATATAATTCTGACCCTCTCATCTGCTTCTGGCTCTTTTGGCTTAGCTCACCAGATCTCCTGCTCTTTCTATTCTCTAACTAATACCTTTTTTCTTTACCCTCTTTTGGGCCATGTCCTTTCCCACTCCCTACCTTGCCCACCTCGTACCCCTTTCATTTAACATCTTGTTCACCCCATTGTACTGAGGTCCTGGTGTGCGGGGAGGAGGGGGGGGCATACATTGGGATTCACATCTGAGACTTACCAGATTTTTCATGCTAAATACTTGTTTTTACATTATTTGAGTCCAATAATGTTATGCTGGACAATAGTTAACTAATGTATTAAAGAGTTTAAGGTGGCGTTGCGGAGAGAGAGATGCTTTGGGCAAAATACCCGCACCCCCAGTGCTGGATGGCATTTGTCACCCATAGCTGCACGCAAAACTGCACCAATTGGTGCCCCATTTCGGTTAATGTCTGTATATTTGTGTACACCTGCTATTTTTTTACCTTCTACTTTGTTACCCTATCTTACCCGCTTATCCCCATCCCCGTCCCCATTTTCATGCCGAGTGTCCAGATAGAGAGGGACCTAGGAATATTTGTCCAGCTCGATGACTAAGACTACGCTTAACTGTTGTTCGTTTAATGCAAATGGTCTCAATAAACCAGAAAGGAGGAGACAGATCTGCTATTCGTTTCATAAAGCTAGAATACATATTCTAATGCTCCAAGAGACTCATTTTCGCTCAGATAGAGTCCCCAGGTGTGAAACCAGAGACTATCCACTATGGTTTCATAGCACATTCCCTGGCTCTAAGGCAAGGGGGGTCTCGGTGGCATTTCATCGGTCCTGCACCCCACAGATAATAGCTCAGGAGGTTGATCCCGGGGCCGCTTCATGTTCCTAAAGGTGAATATGTTTTCTCTTACATTTATCATTGCTAACGTATATTTTCCTAATAGGAAACAACTGAGATTCGTTGCACGTTTCAGGAGACACCTTGGAGGCATTTGCCGGCTCGGTCCCGATCATCGTAGGAGGAGACTTCAATTATCCCGCTGATCCAGTGGTCGACACGTCGGCCGGTAAGTCTTTCCAACCTGCGCCATCTCTCCATTACCTGAGCAGACAATGGGAGGGGATCCGTCTGGTGGATGTGTGGAGAATATTTAACCCTAACGTAAAAGACTATACATTCTTCTCGCATGTCCATTCGACATACAGTAGGATCGACAGGTTTTACATATCACACTCATTGTTGGACCGGGGGGTGACGGCCGACATAGGTTCAATATTGTGGTCGGATCATGCCCCAATATATCTCAAACTGACTATGTCTTCACTCAAGGGGAATGGTTTTACTTGAAGGTTAAACGAAAACTTATTGACTGATCAGGCATGTAGTTCGGACCTTGTGATCACGATTAAAAATTTTATATCGGATCATTCTTCGGACTTGACGCCTAGTCCGGTGAAAGGGGAAGCCCTAAAGAGTGTTCTGAGGGGAGTGCTTATTGCACATGGCACACGTCTCAAGAAACAAAGGTCATGTGACATAGAAGACCTGCTTACCCAGATTGCCGAGCTGGAGTTAAGACACAAAGAGGATCCAACCCCACAGGGCCTTTCCCTCCTAACTACCACAAGACATAAGCTACTATCTATTCTTGACCAAAAAGACAGGGTGCACAGGGATTGGACTAAATCTCGCTATTATGTGTCGGGCAATAAAAGTGGGAAATTGTTGGCTAGGGCTCTCCATCCCAGGCCCCCTAGAACGTTTATATCTCATATTCGGGATCCAGAGGGCACTATGCTTCATAAAACCAGCGATATCTTGAATAGATTTAGAGATTTCTATTCTTCATTATACAACTTGGAAGCCCCCTGAGTATCTGAGGAGGATTTCTTGGATTATATTGGGAGGGCGGGACTGCCCAGGTTGTCCTCGGAGGATGAGAAACAGCTGACCACTGACTTTACTTTGGGGGAAATTGAGGCCGGGATTAGAGACATGAAACTTGGTAAGAGGCCGGGGCCTGATGGATATTCCGCAGGTTTTTATAAAAAATATGTGGATCTCCTGGGACCGATATTTTTGTCAGTGTGTAATGATATTTCCTTGGGCGGATCCTTCCCGGCGCAAGCGCTCATGGCCCACGTGGTGGTTCTGCATAAACCTGGGAAAGATGTGGCGTCATGTGGTAATTATAGACCCATTTTTTTAATCAACTTGGATATAAAACTCTATTTCAAGTTGGTGGCAAACAGGCTCAAACACCTCCTCCCCGAGATAATACATGGAGATCAGGTGGGGTTTGTCCCTGGCAGGGAGGCCAGGGATAATACGATCAGGTCTGTGGCCCTAATTGACGCTGCTCGTAGACAGTCAACACCCATGTGCATCCTGTCGGTAGACGCAGAAAAGGCGTTCGACAGGGTGCACTAGGGATTTATGTTTGCCGTGTTACGCCATTTGGGGGTGGGCAAAACCATGCTTCACTGTATAGAGGCCTTATATGCTCACCCAACTGCATGTCTGCGCATTAATGGCGTGTTGTCGGACTCTTTCTCGATCCACAACGGTATGCGCCAGGGGTGTCCGCTGTCCCCCTTACTCTCTATTCTTTGTATGGAGGTCCTGGCGTGTGCCTTGAGAACTGACACATCGGTGCAGAGTCTTGTAGTGGGAAGGAAAGAGCATAAGATCGCCTTATTTGAAGACGATCTATTAATTTACATCACAAATCCATTAATATCCCTCCCTCATATACTTGAAAACCTGACGGAATTTGGTAGATTAAGCAACTTTAAGATCAATCCCTCCAAAACCGAAATGCTTAACATTACCCTGTCGGGTTTGGTGGTTTCACTTTTGGCCAAGGACTATTCCTTCAAGTGGAGGGAGGGGTCTTTGGGATACTTGGGAATTAGGTTATCTAGGGATCCATCGCTCCTTTTTGTACACAATTATATGCCCTTGTTGTCACTCTTGGAGTCGGACTTGGCCAAGTGGAACAAACTATCGCTGACATGGCTGGGTAGGCTGCATGCCTTACGCATGGATATTCTCCCGCGCCTTCTCTATCATTTCCAAACTTTACCGATCCATTTACCGGCCTCTTTTTTCTCCAGACTGAAGCAGGGATGGACCCGCTTTTTGTGGTCCCATAGTCGCCCGAGAATTTCTTTTAAGACCCCCAGTAAGAAAATTGCCCATGGTGGATTAGGCCTTCTAGACCCCTTACTATATCATTATGCTGCTATGGACAAGTGCCTTCTGGATCTCTTCAGGGAGGGGGAAGGGGGTTGGGTAGAGGTAGAATGGGAGGGTCTCCATTATGATCCTCTAGTTTGGATTTGGTCTATGGACCCACGTGGACGAGAAACCCGCTCGTTCTTATCCCTGCAATTACATGATTCCTTCAAGGGACAGGCCCGCTCACTACATCTTACAACTAACCGGGTCCTCTAACTTTCTTGTTTGATAACCCATCGTTCCCAATAGACCCAGGCTGCACCTCATTCTTGGGTCTCACTAAAACATCTTGCCCAACCCTCAGGGACTGTATCTCCCAGACTGGACTTAAGCCACTAGTGGACTTTCCTGTCACGACAACTATATCTCAGGGGCTTGGTTCCAGTATGTTAGATTAAGTAGCTATGTGAGATCCCTATCATTGTCATCTCTTAGACGTTCCCTGACGGACTTTGAACAGTTATGCATTAAGCGGACATATATACCACATGCTATTTCAGTAATTTATAATATATTCCACGCACAAAACAACACAGAATTAGGAGACAGACCTAGGTACGTGGGGAAATGAGAGGGAGACTTAAATAGAACATTATCTATATTAGACTGGGAAAAAATCTTCATCTCCACGTATGGGGCATCCCTCTCTGCTCTGTCACAGGAGAGAAACTATAAGGTGATGGCGAGATGGTATAGGTGCCCTGCTGACGTGCACCGGGTGTTTCCGGAAGTCTCGGACCGATGCTGGCGATGCTTGGAGGGAGTGGGCTCATATACTCATATGTGGTGGGGATGCCCATTGATATCCTCCTTTTGGAGAGACGTATATGATCTTTATACACGGGTAACGGCTCTCAAAATAATATTCACCATGGAACTGGCCCTACTGAATCTGCATCCTATGTCCACCAAGGGTTTTAAGAGGGGTCTATTACGGTTCTTCCTGACATCAGCCAGGCGCCTTATACCCAGGTGGTGGAAAAAGACTAGGTGTCCCTCAAGATGGGAGCTGGTAGCGGAACTTAATGAGGTGTGCAGGTTGCCTAGAAAGACATCGTGAGAGATGGACCTCTTGGTTTATATATAGAGACTCTGCGGATCTTAAATCCTGGGTTTCCTCTGTGGATTGAGATCATACATAATTAACGTGGATGATATCCGTGACCGCGATAGGTCACAGTCCTGACTCTATATGAATGTGAGATACTCAGCAACTATGTCCCTTCCCTCTCTCCACCCCTTCCCGGAGTCTCTTTTTCTGTTTTGTTTTACTTTTTCTTTTCCCTTTAGACATTTTCAGAATGTTTTCAATTATGTCTTTTTTTCTTTTTTCTGCATAAGGTTCAACAACAATTTGGATAGTTAATCACATAGATTGAAAGTGTTGCCAAACTTTAAAACTTGATGTGGTCTACAGGTTTTGACATCTTTCATAAGGAAAAGTTTGATATGTTTGTTATTTTGGAATATCTGTCAACAAAACAATTGCATATATGTTGCCATATTTTGTGAATTACAGTTGTGACATGATTTGTCTGTGAGTAAAAATAAAATATGATTTGAGAAAAATGCATATGCGTTAATGCATGGTGCCTATATGTACCATGCGTTAACGCATGTGTTTTCCATAGGGCCCCATGATAAAAAAAGCATGCGTTTTTTCTTGCACCCAAAAACGCTGCTAGCAACGTTTTTTGGGATGCTGCACAAAAACGCATGTGTTTTTGAAAAACGCACACACACATGTGTTAACGCATATGCGTTTTTGGACTTAGAGAAAAAATGGCCTTAATGATCCCAAAAACAATCTGAGCCAAAAAAGGATGGTATGTGTGACCCTGGCCTATTTCTGTCTCTGGCCCCTTTCACATCTCTGCGTTTGCTGCGTTTTGCTTCATTTGCGTTTTTTCCGCGTTTTTACCGCAAAAAACGCATGAAAACGCATGCGTTTTTGTCCCCATTGATTTTAATGGGAACGCATGAAAAACGCATGCAAAAACGCATGTTAAAACGCATGTGCGTTTGCAAAAAACGCAAAACGCATGCGTTTTCGCAAACGCAGCCCAAAACGTTGTTTGCCACGTTTTGAGCTGCGTTTGCAAAAACGCATGCGTTTTGCGTTTTACCAAACGCACATGCGTTTTGACATGCGTTTTTGCATGTATTTTTTCATGCGTTCCCATTAAAATCAATGGGGACAAAAACGCATGCGTTTTCATGCGTTTTTTGCGGTAAAAACACGGAAAAAACGCAAATGAAGCAAAACGCAGCAAAACGCAGCAAACGCAGAGATGTGAAAGGGGCCTCTCTGTTGTGTTTGTCCATTCTAAACAAAACAGAAAAAGAAAAGATAAATGAAAATGAAAACAGAGCCTAAGCAGTACTTGTTTGTCCAACTTAATTTGTATATTAAATCTGACGCTAATCCCCTTTATACATATTGCTGTAATATCCATTTATCACAGTGGCCTAAGTTCAGTTATTGCTTTGTTTTATCACAATTATGTGGTAGTCCTGCACAGAAGTCTATTCTTTATTACCTATTGCTATCATACAGGTACAGCTTGTTTTATTTAGATACATGTAAAATCACATTATTGTCACATTTTTCATGGCTGCGCTGGATCAGGAACTTTATTCTTTTTATTTTGATAAATATAGAGAATAGCAGTTACATTATCTGTAGGCCAACAATGGCAACTTAAAGAGGACCTGTCACCCCTTACTGCATTGCAATCTAAATGCAGCACTGAATGCAGCATGTCTGCTGCATTCAGGGAAAGGGTCCCCCATGTGTCTGTGTGCTGTGTACCCTGAGATATAGCTTTAGTAAAACTCACTGTTAGAAGCCATGAGGGCATTCCCTGGTGCAGGAGCCAGCTCAATTGACAGGGGACATTCCCTTCCCCTGCCTCTCTTTGCTACTTCTGCTGTGCTGGCTCTGTCCTCCTCCTGTCTGTCACTCATGCTGCCGCACACAGCATGCAAATCATGTGTCCTGACATTAGCTCCAGATTCCTGCCCTGCTGTGTGAACAAAGCATAAACAGCACAACAGGAGGAGGCACAGACAGGCAGAGGGGGAGGGAATGGCCCCCGTCAATCGAGCTGGCTCCTGCACGAGGGACTGTCCTCATGGCTTCTAACAGTGAGTTTTACTAAATCTATATCTCGGGGTACACTGCACACAGACACATGGGGGAACCCTTCCCTGAATGCAGCAGGCATGCTGCATTCAGTGCTGCATTTAGATTGCCATGCAGTGGGGGGGTGACAGGTCCTCTTTAAATATTCTGTCCTACATATATTTATAGTGTTTTGCCTTAATTGCAACCCTTTCTATGCTGACCACTTTGGACTGAGCCTGTCTCTATAAGAAGCTGAGGAGTTGTGACAATTGTAGCTGTGGTGTTTTGCTACATTGGAGAAGTTGGTGTAATTTCCCTTTTTGGGTCTATTACCCTCTGTCTGTCTTCCTTACCTTGTGTTATATTATTGAAATGGTCAGACTAGTGTCCTCACTGGCCTTCTCACTAGCCAGGATGAGTTTAGGGCCAGCAAAATCCTAGGCTTGTGACGGCAACAAGGGGAGGGCAGGGAGAACCAAAATAGGGATGTTAGGGAGCAAAGGGTACAGACTCAGGTGAGTGTCAGGAGGTGACCCCTCTCCCCATAATCTGGGCCTTTCTTCTACACCATCCCAGTTGTTACCTTTATGTTGTGACGCACGCTTGGCATGTGTTTTATGATCATTACAAGATAAATAATTCAATTTATTTGCAATTTTGCCAGCTTAGTGTGCAAATTGTTTCAGTATGTAAGGTGTAAAATCACATGCTTATGTTTTCAATTATTGTTGTACATCAATCACTTAGTTGAGAAAAGAAACCAGGCACTGACCTTGTTGCATTGAAGTCCTGTGTGCAGAGGCATTCATGGATCTGGGTTGCTCAGCTGTAGATGCAGAGGTCAATTAAGAACCTAGGAGGAAAACAGCAGCACTCCGGGATCCTTTATACCAAGAACAGCTTTATTCCAAAAGTTTACATCGGTGGGTGCAGGGAAGGGAGGATGGAGGGACGATGGTGACCGTTTTGCATGCTTTGCACGCTTCAGCGGGTCCTGGGTACTCAGCACAAAGCACGCAAGACGGTCACCGTCGTCCTTCCGTCCTCCCTTCCCTGCAGACACCAATGTAAACCTTTGGAATAAAGCTGTTCTTGGTATAAAGAATCCTGGAGTGCCGCTGCTTTCCTCCTAAGTTCTTAATTTTTTCAATTATTGTCATGATAGAACTTACCTTTTGGCAGTAGCCGTTCCCTTCAGTCATCAGTGACGGTAGGTTCTCTACTTATGGGTATTTATTTAAATGCATGTGGGAATTGAAATAATAGAACATTTTCAGTATATCATTACACTTTCAGTTTTCTATCCTGTAATGCAATCAGATAAAGTACTATAGTAAGCTCTATTACTGTACAGTATGGAAAGTTGCTCACAAGTAGCACAGAATAAATTACTACATCATCGACCACGATTACAATTACTAAGCAAGACGAGTGCTCCGGATTTATTTTAGCAAGTGGTCATAATCAAGAAAGATGAAGAAGTGCTTCTTGCATTGTGAAAGTACATCTAAAATAAAATATATCAAACAACTGAACTTGCAGTTATCACCTTTTAGGGTATGTGCACATCAGTCGTTTTGTGGGCTGCTTTTGGACGTTTTCCGTCGGCGTTTTCCGCTCAGTTTTATGTTAATTTATGTTAATCCTATCCTCCGGTTGGATTAACATGCTAGTCAATGGATTTTAGAAAACTCTGTCTTCATTAGAACGGTTTTCTTCTGGTCGTTTTCAGTCAAAACTGAGTTTTCTCAGTCAAAACTGAGTTTTATCACCGTTTTCCAAAAATAGAGCAAGTGACTTCTTTCCTCCGTTTTTCCACCGGTTTCAGCTGAACAAGTGTACTAAAAACTCAGTTTTTCAAACCGCTCAGAAAAACAGCCGACAAAACCCAGCAGAAAACGAGCAAAAAACTAGGGACACTGCTGAGCACAGAAAACTCAGTTTCTGCTAAAAAAAACCCAGGTTTTTGGACGGTCTGCAGAGATGCACAAACGTCAGATGTGCACATAGCCTAACGTCTTACTGAAATTATAAATACCTTGTGCGGCAGTGGCAATACCATCACTAGAGATGAGCGAACCTTTTGAATTTCAGTTTGGTTCGCCAAGCTCCCAGAAGTTCGCTAAGTAGTTCAGCGAACAATGCGCCGAACCTCTGAACCCCATTCAAATCAATGAGCGACTAACTCAAAGGCATAGAAAACACATTCAAAGGGGCCCAAAAAGCTGCCAAACACAGCTAAAACATTTTTACAGTACAGCCCCACTGTTTTGGCACGCCATTAGCTTCCTAGACTATTATGCTTACCAAGCTTCAGCACTGTCGCCCTGGTTTCGGACCTACTCATTAACTTCATCCATATTGACTGCTTCCCCCTGTGACTGGTTAAGTCAGACTTTTCAACGCCCTCCCTCTCTACTGGAGTCTGTGATTGGTTGCCATTATCGAACAAAACTGGCATCAGATTACTGTAAAAAATAAATAAATAATTGAAAAAAATTGGCTTGGGGTACCCCCCAATTTCAATACCAGCCAAGATAAAGCACACTACTGGGGGTAGTATTCATACCTTGGGGAGGCACATAGTTTTTGCCCCTCCCACCCCCCGCAGGGTAAGAACAACAGCCTGCAGACAGTCCAGAATATGGTGCATACATTAGTAGAGCGCTTTGTCTCGGGTCTTCCCGCTGCCCTAATTTGGTGGCAAATGGGGTAATAGAGAGGATTAATGACAGCTGAGCTTTGACATCTGTCATCAATCACAGATTGGTAATGTTGAGGTGACTCTGATACTTCCACATTACCAATCTGGTGAGCAAATAGTTAACAATCACAAATGCAGAGAAAAATCCTTTATTGCATATAAAAAACACAAAGACTACCCAATTTCACCCATTTATCAAGCCCAAACAATCCCAGCATGGTATTCAGCCTAGCACACTCTGCACAGCTACATCGCTATGACATGAACGTGCAGCTTCATGTATTTCTATGGAGTTGTTTGCTTCTGTCCAGAGAGTGAGTGGCCTTGTAAGGTGATGCATGTGAGACTCATTCAAGTTTTACATGTCCCTGGCCGAGTGTGAATCCAACCTCACACTGAGCCGCTGTGAGCAGTGATGTCAGACAGTTCATATGAGGTCACCATGGTAACAGCTGGAGAGGTTACCACAGTAACTCATCTGTAAATATGGATGAACTGTCTGACGTCGCAGCTCACAGCTGGCTATCAGTGAGAGCGAGCTGCTGTGGTGTGCAGATGTAATACTTGCACGCACTGCATGTAGGCGTGCATAGACATCACTGTGGATTATCGTTGGAGGGTATGTTTAGGCTTAATAAATATGTGATAGTGGGTTGTCTGTGTGTTTTATTTACAATAAAGGATTTTTGTCCTTGTGTTTTATTTTTAATAAAGGACTTTTTTGCATCTGTGTTTTTTAAGTATTTACTTGCTGGATTGGTAATATGGGGGTATCAAAGATGCCTCAACATTACCAGTCTGGGGTTAATGACAGCTGTCAAAAGTCAGCTGTCATTAACTTCTTCTATCACCCCATTTCCTATCGCGCCAGGGCAGCGGGAAGAGCGGGGATGAAGCACCAGAATATGGCACTTCTAATAAATGTGCCATATTCTTGAGCGGTTCTTACTATTACTTTGACTGCCATCTTGCTGGGGCAGCAGAAACAGATGAGGTAAAGCACCAGGAGTGTGCATCTTATGAAAGCCCCAGTTCTGAGGTAGTTGCTTCCTGGTATTTTTATGGTGGTGAGGGCCGTTCCCACCCAGAGAATGCCAGACTCCAGCTGTCAGCTTTACCTTGGCTAGTAATCCAAAATGGGGGACCCTATGATGTTTTTTTTCAAAGTATTTCATTATTTAAAAATAAATAAGTTGAAAAAGTAGATTGAGGTGAACTCTGTTTTATATTATCAGCCAAGGGTAAGCCACCAGCTGTAGACTGTAGCTGTCTGCTGTATCGTAGCTGGCAATCAAAAATAGGAGGCACCCCCTTGTCATTTTTTTATATTTATCCATTTTTAGCTAAATACAAAACTAAAACACCTTAAGTGCAACATAAAAGCACTAAATGGTGCAAGCTTACAAAGTATAGCGGGGTGGGATTATTATATAGCTGTTTTGAATCTATCTACCTATAAATCTATCACTTCATCTATCTCTACATCTATCTATACATTCTTTCCATCTATCATCATTTTTTCATCTATCTATAAATCTATTTATACTTTCCATCCATCTATCTCTTCTTTACATCTATTTATCATCTATTCTTTCTGTGCATCTATCTATCCATCCATCCAACCCTCCTTCCATCCATCCAGTTAAACAGCTGAAAGCTCACCTAATTTTAAAAATCTTAAAAGATCAGAGTAGTCAGTCTTTAACTTTAAACACTTCCCAACGGAAAAAGGAAACGATCATACGGTCATTTATATAAATGCATAATTTTTATTAACTACATAGTGTGCGGAAAAGAGGGAAAGGAAGTGAGAGTACAATAGAAACACCAGCATAAATACAGATAATTATAGTCAATATTGTATATGTCCACTCATATGTAATTACAGCATCACAGTATTTCAACATTAATGGTACCTTTACACGCCGCCACAACAGGATGCATACAACCCGCTACAGGCTACGATTGTAGCTTGTCGCGCCAAAATCGCCCGTAATAGCGGCGTGTGAAGACGGGACGACACAGCCGGCTACAGATATCTCTGTATCCGTACACTGCCCATAAACAGATGGCTACATCGCCGATTGTAGCGAGCTGTATCGGCGTGTAAACAAGCTACGGAAGGGAACTCTGGACACCCGGCGATGTAGCTGCAATGTAGCTAAGGCGTCACCCAGGCTCCGTGTTACCGCGCCCCATGTGCGATCATTGGTGGAAGCTGCTGCATGACGATTGGTAGTCGCTGCATAGGGAGGCATATTTAAGGAGCTGACGAGTCACACTACACAATCGCTCGAGCGTGCTGTATTACTCAGCCTCCTGCGTTGCCTGCCCAATCAGGATGTTATTGCTTCGTCCTATCAGCGTACGGACGGCTCGTAATCCACAATTGTGGCACGCCTATGTGCTGGCCCTGCTGCACCAGGTCCGCCCATAGTAGCTGGTTATAGCGGTGTGTAAATGAGCTACAGCTGGCTACTTGCGACACCCGGCGATGTAGCTAGCTGTAGATGTAGCGTAGCGTAGCGCACCTTGTGGCGGCGTGTAAAGAGGGTGCGTTTCCCGTTGGTAACCGTTCGGGCGTGCTTGTGCACGTGAAGTAGCCGTTGGTATCCATCCTGTTGTGGCGGCGTGTAAAGGTACCATAACAGTTAAATAGTGGTACACATATTCGCAATTTTGAGGTAAAGAATAAATTAATTCAAAATTAGTGGCTCCTATTATATATAATGTTAAATATAGTATATTGCACAGGTCCCAGAGATAGAATTAATTATATATATGTTGAAATAGAACTGCAGTTAGAGTTACTTATATACGGTTACAGGGAGTACACCGGGTGAAAAATTGTTATAATCAAAATAGGCCAGTGATTTTCAAGATATATAATATCGCTGTGCTGGTGTATATTAGTCTAGCTGTGTCCAAATAACCAGTATCTCCCGGACAACTAACACCTGTGTGCACAGGTTCCTTTTATAACCTCTATATGCAACACATTAGTAAAGCAGATTTACCCCTGAGATGACCGTATTCCATCCATAATAAACTGCAGATTCATATACACAAACAACCCGTGACATTTCACTTGGTTTTCCTACCTAACATTACACGGCTGCCAAGAGTAGTGATATGATTCAATACCTGTAATATCGGGCGTCTGTATTAAGCATGCGCCCTTATGCGCATTTCGGAAGTCTCCTTCGTCAGAATCTGCAGTTTATTATGGATGGAATACGGGAGTTCTATGGCCCCATCTTATGCAAATCTGCTCCTGGGCTGCTGGGAGGAAACTGTTGTCTTTGGAGACAGCCCACAGATCGACACAGATAAGGTGGTGCTGTGGGTTCGCTTCATAGATGATGTCTTTGTAGTGTGGAGAGGGACTGAAAAGGACTTTGGTGGCATGGTAGAGACTCTGAACCAGAACACCGTGGGCCTACACTTTACATCAGAGGTTAATAAGGACAAGCTCCCCTTCCTGGATGTTCTGATCGAAAGAACGGAGGAAGGGAACCTCAGGACGAGTACATACCGTAAAGAGACCGCAACAAACTCGTTACTAAGGTGGGAAAGTGGCCACCCTGAGAGCCATAAAAAGGGTATCCCTAAGAGCCAAATGATTCGCATGAGGAGGAACTGCTCACATGAAGAGCAGTTCAAAACTCAGGCGAAGGATCTAAAGCTGAGATTGAAGGAGAGAGGATACCCGGACAGGGTGGTAAAGAAGGCCTGGAAAGAGGTGAAAGACCTAGACAGATCAAAACTGCTTGCGACCAAACCTGAACCATCCAGGACTGAGGGTGGGGATGAGGTACGTCTGATTGTAACTTACACCAGTGGGTCAGAGAAGGTAAGGGAGATCTTGGCCAAACACTGGCAGATTTTAAGGATGGATCCTGATCTCTGTCCATATCTCCCAACCACCCCTAGGGTGACTTATCGTAAAGCTAGGTCCCTTAGAGACAGATTGGTGCACAGCCACTACACTGCTCCTGGTACGTGGCTAAGAAGCAACCTGAAAGGATATTTCAAGTGCGGTAACTGTGGCGAATGTGGCTCTATGGTCACAGCAAAAAACTTCACCAGCAATGTAAGTGGAAGAAATTATGACATTAGATCCTTCATAAATTGTAAGACCAAAGGTGTGGTGTATAGAGCCCAGTGCCCATGCAACTTGGAGTATGTAGGAAAGACAAAGAGGGAACTGAGACGGAGGGTACGGGAGCACAAGAGGGACATAAAAAAGGAATACGACACCCCCCTGGCTCGTCATGTCAACGCGGTACATGGAGGAGATGAAGACTGCGTCCGATTTATAGGCATTGACTACATACCCCCCCAGTACGAGGCAGAGACTGGGACTCCATGATTCTAAGAAAGGAAAGTTTCTGGATTTTCACCTTGAATACGGTGGCACCGTTTGGTCTCAATGAGACCCTGTCCTTCTCCCCCTTCCTATGAGTTATCAGGGAAGGGAAATCTAGGAGGGAGTCATCGCTGAGTGGGGGCGCCGTTCTTCTGGGTGCCGACCTCCGCTGCTAGGTAGGGAAAGTGGGAAGAATAGGGACAGAACTACAGTGGTATGAGGCTGTACTGTACCTTATAACTGTTCTCCTTTCTCTTTTCCACCTTTCCTCTTTTGCTAGTGCTGAGCATACCTGATCTGTCCCCGCTGGTGTGATGAGCAATGCAGACTGTCCTTTTGCATCTAAATGATGCTGACTACCTCTATGCTATGACTAGCTTAGGAGAGAATAAGGCCAATGTAAATATGAATAAGTATGATCAGATCAGATGTGATGTTTAACCCCTTCACCCACTTGGGTACTGATACACCCATCGCATGTAATGTGTGTATCCTCCCCCAACAGTGACATCATCCTATGTATGCTGTACATTGTGGGGGACTCCGCCTCCTGCGGGGAGGTCTTGAATCTCTGTGATCCTCCCTACTCAGTACTAGGCAGGAAGTGGTCTGTGGAACACAAGCTTGAGTTCCACAGGATACAGGAACAGGAAATGACACATCACTTCCGGTCACGTGACTCAGTACTAGGCAGGAAGTACTAGGCAGGAAGTGACAGGTGGAGCACAAGCTTGTGTTCCACAGGTTACAGGAACAGGAAGTGACACGTTGTGATGTCACTTCCTGTCACGTGACACACCATGTGACTGCCTGGGCATGATAAAACCAGCATTTCCAGGCGGTGGCGGTGTGATCCAGCTGCACAACCTTGAGGGGGCCAGACTGGGTAAGTGAAGACCCTAATTGGGTCCCTGATTAGGTACTAGACCATGCAGCATCAGAGCTGCACATAGGTTACTGTGGATAATGATGGTACTGCAACTGATATTCACTGTCTATTACAGACACCATCGCCATCATCTGCACAGGGATGTGTATCTTTGAACACTAATCCCTATATGTGTACCATGACTCCCTGAAGAAGAGGGATCTGAAACGCGTCGGGAGGGAACGTATCAGATGACATGGTGGCTATATGACATTCACTGAGCCCTGAGCAGCCTGGAAAACACTAGCAGAAGGTTATCCGGAGCTATATGGACTCATTTACATGCGTACAGGTGGACGCAGCTGGGTGAGATCGCTCCCTATAGGAGTATACAAGCTGTTTTTTCACTAATGCATGTGGCTGGGTTTACCTAATGGGATTGTTTGTTTCTGATGACTACATCCTAGGGGAAACTCAAAACCGAAAAAGCAGGCACCTGCCAGCGTCCCTAGGGTATTTGGACGGGACCTAGCTTGGGTACCTGTGAACCTTGGTAAAAAGAGGGGTTCAGTTTAGCACTACACTGACTTACACAGTCACGTATGCGCACTTTTTTGTTTTCGTTTGGTCTAGACAACTATGTCTTTTTAATATAGAGCTAGTAAAAGTTAAGTTTTAACTTCTCAGTTTTTCTATGCTATTGGTTTAACACAGCCATACCTGACTAGACTCCATTGGTCTTAACGGATGGCAACCTACCTTGCTGTGGAAATGGGAGCTTGACACCATCTACCAGCAAGGGCAACTCATAGAAGGTATACTCCTTTGGAAACTGAATATAGATGACATTTTGTTCATCTGGAAAGGTTCACAAGACTCACGGAGCAAGTTTTTGGAAGAGATCAACTCCAATTGTTTTCAACTAGAATTTTCAGGGGTGGCAAGTAACACCAATGTCAATTTCCTTGATCTGGAGCTTTTTATTGAGAACGATCAGATCTGCACAAGAACATACAAAATATCAACTGATACCAACAGTTACCTTCACACAACAAGTTGTCACCTACCCAGTTGGATTAAAAACATTACCCAAAACCAGGTTATGAGATTAAGAAGAAATTGTACTAAGATAGAGGACTTCAGGAGTGAAGCTGAGAACATGGAACAAGAATTCATTGCTAAAGGTTATGACAAGAACAAATCCATGAGGTTGATAAATATGAATGCAGCCAACTATTACTACATAAAAAGAAAAATATCAATCCACCCACCATCCAAGAACAAATTGCCAACCTCCATCTTGTGACCGAGTTTCACAGTAACCATAAAACTTTTATAAGAATGATAGAGAAATATTGGCATATCCTTAAATTTGACAAAACATTAGGTTACCTACAAAACCTAAATTTACTTTCAAAAAAGCTACATCAATCTGCCAACAAATAGCACCGAGCTGTAAACCCCCAGCTAAGGCTGCCTTCAGATTTGCAGATGCCTCCGCAGCGTTTTGCGGAGGCATCTGCAAGCATCTGCATGCAGACGGCAGCCCCTATGTTTATAATGGAGCGCACGGCGGTCTGCAGATGCTTGCAATCTGCAATCACACTGAGTGCCACGAGGAGCAGTGATGTAATTCACTGAGTCACTGAGGCCCCGTGACAGTGAACTCAAGTGACTCCGCTGCTCAGTGAATGACACTTTGCTGCATTTATTGTGATCGTAGATTCTGAGAAGACTTTTTAGCTCCCTCTCTGCAGAATCTGGATGTAGCTGCTAATGAATGATTTCTTGGGCTGCCTGGGACTTACCTTGGCTAGCAATCAAAATTAGGGCAAAAATCACACATTTTTTAAAAATTATTTATTTAATTATTTAAAAAAAAAATAATGGGCTTCCTTTTATTTTGATTGCCAGCCAAGGTAAAGCCAAGGGTGGCAGCCCCGTAGCTGTCCGCTTTATCTGCGCTGAGAATCAAAAATACTGCAAAGTTCTACGTAATTTTTTTTACTCTATTATGACATCAGTTAATGGGGGAGGGGGCATCAGCCAATCACAGACGCTGTCACAGAAAGTGGAAGTCTGTGATTGGCTGTTGAACTAACCAGGAAACAGTCCGTACACTGTAGCATCAACCCTGCACAGTCCAAACCAGCGTTATCTACTCAACTGCAAGGATCAGTGGCGAAGACCGAATTAATACATTGTTCATATTTCCTGTGAATCAATGAATAACAAAGCCATTGTTTGGAGGTATAACCTATACATAAAGAATAAATCTGGATCGGTGTGTGATGCTGCACAAAAACACAAGCAGCTGACACTCCCTTCCAGAGAGAGAGAGGCCGTTCAGGGTCATTGATCCGAGTCTCGTCCGAGAGACTCGCATGTAAGTAGGATAGTGTGTTTCCATCCTAAAGCGGAGATCAGGGACGGCAGGCTTAATTTTAATTCCCAAAACCTATTATTTTCTGGAGGTATGACTCTAGCAGCTGTTTTCTTTTCTATTTCCTTCGAAGAAAACATGAGCGCTAAGTCAAGCTGAATGTTCATATGTATGGAGGACTTGGTAGTAATAACAGATAGATCCGAAAGGTGGTGCTAGAGTTCATTCACTTGCTTTCTGAAGTGATAATTTGCATATTTCCTAGAGGAGCATTACATTACACCATGTGTGTGAAGGGGTTAATTTTTATGTACAATGCTTTAAAAGAACTGTCGGGTTTGTAAAGTCAGAAAAAGAGCCGGCTTATGTTACTGTCTATGGGGAGCTGTAGCTTCAGCACCATGAGGGGGACAGCTCCCCATAGACAGTAACATAAGCCGGCTCTTTCTCTACTTTACAAACCTGACAGTTCTTTTAAAGCATTGTACATAAAAATTAACCCCTTCACACACATGGTGTAATGACACCATGTCTGCAGAGAGTGAGGACACTCTCCGCATACATGGTGTCACTACACCAGCTGCATATTAACCCTTCAGCACTGGGTTTAGAGCCTCAGCATCTTCTGCGCACACATGCGGTGCAGAGGATGCTGATGGGGTTAATCAGTAAAATAACCCCAGAATACATTATTTAAACTACAGTCATCATTGTCTTAGCTAAACATCTTGTACCGCTGCTGTCACAGTGGTACAAGATGATAGCTTACTGTACCCACAAAGCGGGAAATTTAAACTTGCCGGCTTTGACAGCCGGCGAGTTTAAAGCGTTTTTGCCTGCACACTCGAACTGTGTGCTGTATGGGGGCGAGATTTTCTCGCCCCATACACTTGCATTGCCCTCACGCGCGTCAGAATCGCGTGCAGTCACAGCATGCTGTGATTGCACTCGCTTCTGACTCGCAGTGCGAGTTAGGTGCGGGGGACTCACACCAGTATGCTCTGCCTGATAGGGCAACACTGGTCCGAGTGCAATGCGTTTTTTTAACGCATTGCACTCGTGCGAGTCTCACGCCAGTGTGCCTTCACCCTTAGATGAACTATGATGTGACTCAGGCTAGCTTCACACCACAATTTTCTGCTGTCAGATTCTGTCCGGTGTTTTGCAGGAAGCTGAACCTGACAGCCCTGGATAAAACAGAACCGGAGGGCTAAATATGCCCTCTGATCCTGTTTTCTGCCGGAATCAGCAGCTGCTGCTGTCCAAATTTCAGCATAGCGGCAGGAGGGAGCACTCCAGGTGCTGAAATTTCAGTCAGGGAGCTCTCCAGGTGCTGAAATCCGGCATCCGGGAATCGGTCCACTTTTTTGTTGGATCCCACGCAATCTCCCATGTTATGAGGCGCCGGATCGCGCTGGATCTGGGAGGATCTGATTTTGTCCAATTTTTGCCCTGGACACAAAAAATGCTGTAAGCTCCGATTTTGTGTCCGGGGCAAAAAAACTAAATCTGCCGGATCCTCCTGGACAGCACAAAACTGGATGACAAATCATTGCCATCCGGCCCCATCCAGCTCAATAATGGCACATATAGGTACCATCCATTAACGGATCCGCTTTTGCTAGCATTCATTGGCAAAAAATGGCAAAGTCCAAAAAACGCATAGGCTAGGGTCACACATGCCAATCAGTTTTTTTTAATGGATCCAATAACAAATCCTTTTTTTTAGGCTGTATTTTGAGCCTACTGTGCAGGTATGCATTTTTTGGATTTTGCCATTTTTTCCCAAAAAATGCTAGCAACTACGGATCCGTTAACGGATGGTGCCTTTTTGTAAGGATCCATTTCCCATAGGGCCCCATGTGAAAAAAACAGATCCGTTTTTTTACTGCACCCAAAAAATGCTCAAAAACCAGCCTTAAAATAACGGATCTGTTATTGAAACCAGTGGAAAAAACTGATTGGCATGTGTGACCCTAGCCTATGAGGACCTTGAGCCATCAGCGATCTGGTGGCTGGCTGCAGTTTCAATTCAATAACATGCTCTGATCTCATCTAAACATACACCTTAGAACAGCCTGTATTAGTTTTGGATCTTCACACATAAAATAGGACTAGATATCAAGTGATCCTTTGAGTACTTGCTACCTATTTCACAGTCTAGTCCCAGAAGATATTATTTTAACTAGACATTTAATTGCAGTGATGCCTTTTGACAACACACAAAGACTGACAAGTTCTCAGAATGAAAAGACTGCTATTATGTGAATCAAAGGCTCAACCACCAGCTGTGAGCCTCTGACTTTGAAACCCAGAAGCAGACTGTGGTTGTTTGCATTCACATTCACAAAGAAGATTTCGGGATCAGTAGCAATTTGGCACAGTCCTAGACAATTGATGTCCACTTCAGTGGACCGAGACCGCCTGTAATTGGTATGAAAGGAAAGTGTGACAGCATGAAAAAAAAGTTACAGAACGGAGATTCAAACTTGTTTTTATGAGACAATAAAGATTGTTTTTACTTGACTAGACTAAAAATGCTGATAGATATGCTAATTCTATTTTACTCTCAACCAAGGTATAATTTTGCATATTCTATGAAGAGATCAGAGTACAGATTAAGGCCATTTTTACAGGTCAGAGTTTCCGGTATATTGTTTTATGGTTTATTTTTCTTGGATGCCACACATAGCGAAGAATTGGTGCATCACCAATTCTGGTGCTTCACTTCGACTCTTCCGAATGCCTTGGTGCATTTGTAGTCGAGTTAATGCATTTTGGGGTTGATGTCAGCTGTGTAGAATCCAAAAACAGAGCCACATCAAGTCCTTGTGTTAGCAATGGAGAGGTGTCTATCAGACATCCCCTGTACTAACTCAGTGATTAAAATAAAAAGACATGCATCAAACAAAAATACTTTATTGATATAAGCACTCCCACTTTCTTTCTCATCATTCATCACTTCTTTAAAAAATAAAATAAGACACTTTTCCTTGTTTACCAAAATAATAAAAAAATTGAATATCAAGTGGATCCAACCTAGTCCAGCAACTTTGACAAAGGCTAGGGTCACATCTCCGTTTTTTTTTTTTTTTTTAAATCGTGATCCGGTTTTGAGCTTTCAAAAAGCTCAAAACCTGACCAGGAAACGCTCCTCATAGGAGCCTATGCTAAGCACCGGATTGCTTCACAAGCAATCCGGTGTCCGTCTCCGGCACTGCAGCCTGCGTTAAAAATCATGCAGGCTGCAGTTTTCGGAGCGGTTCTCTGATCCGCACTGCAGTAACCGGATTGCTCAGGATGTGTAATCCTGAGTAATCCGGCTACTGCATAGTTTGCTCATCCGGCTATTGTCGGGATGAGCAAACTGTTCTATCTATTGTAAATCCTCAAATTAAATAAATAAATGATTGCTTGGGGTCTCTAGGGGGGGCTTAGTCCCCCTAGAGACCGGACGCCCACTCCGGTGGGCTTCACCTACAATGCCCCCATGCCACGGGCTCCTCCGAGCTCCGTGCAGGTCCCCCAAACTTCCCCCCCGTATGTCTATAGAGGGGTCCCTGCACCCCTCTTTTATAAGTCTCCCTAATTGTGGCATAAACTAAGTATTACATTACATCATTAGTCTCATAGTTACGTGTATTTTCATGTAGTTTCATTATCCCTCCATGGGCGGGGCTGTGTGCTGCTGCGTCCGCCCGTAAAATCATTATGCCCGACCCTGTGGCCCTCATCCTGTATTGGCCGGGCGGCAGCGTCATGAAAGGGGCGGGGCTAAGTTAGCGTCATACCGATAGCCCCGCCCCTTTCATGAAGAGGCCGCCCGGCCAATACAGGATGAGGGCCACAGGGGGCGGGCATAATGATTTTGCAGGCGGAGGCAGCAGCACACAGCCCCGCCCATGGAGGGATAATGAAACTACATGAAAATACACGTAACTATGAGACTAATGATGTAATGTAATACTTAGTTTATGCCACAATTAGGGAGACTTATAAAAGAGGGGTGCAGGGACCCCTCTATAGACATATGGGGGTGGGGAGTTTGGGGGACCTGCACAGAGCTCGGAGGAGCCCGTGGCATGGGGGCATTGTAGGTGAAGCCCACCGGAGTGGGCGTCCGGTCTCTAGGGGGACTAAGCCCCCCTAGAGACCCTAAGCATTCTTTTATTTATTAAATTTTACACTTTACAATAGATAGTACAGTTTGCTCATCTCGGCAATAGCCGGGATCAGCAAACTATGCAGTAGCCGCATTGCTCAGGAATACACATCCTGAGCAATCCGGCTACTGCAGTGCGGTATTCTGCACACATTTAAAAAAAAAAATGTGTGTGACCAGTATTGCGTTCACCGCATCCAGATCTGGATGCGGTGAATGCAATTCAAGTTTTAAATGTGACCCTAGCCAAAGTCTATGGAGCATCATTCTAACACTCCATAGACTTTACTAACAGGCACTTCGGGGTCACGCTGCACAGTGCAAGACCAGGCACCCGTGAAGAGCAGTGACTTTTTTATTTCTTTAAATAAAGTTGTGAATGAGGGAAAATGTCTTGTCTTACCTCTGTATGTTTTTATGTTTCTGTTTTTTGCAGACTTCCATTTTTGGACGATCATCGATTTTTTGGACTACAGCATTTTTTTTTTTTTTTAGTTTTGATTTTTAATGAAGTGATGAATGAAGGGAGTGAAAGTGTTAGGGAGTATTTAGTTCAATAAAGTATTTTTGTATTGCATCTTTTCATTTTTATTACTGAGTTAGTAATGGGAGCATCTGATAGACACCTCTCCATCACTAACACCAGGGCTTGATGCCGACTATGTTTTTGGACAACTATCTGACATCAACCCCAAAAACCATTACCCCAATTGCTAATGCACCAGGGCATTGGGAAGAGCCGAGGCGAAGCCCCAGAATTGGAGAATCTAATGAAATATGAAATTTTGGGGTAGCTGTAGACTGGTATTTTCAGGGGAGTTAGTTCCCTCAACTAGTCTGCCCACGTAACATATTATCTCCATGTGGGCATAATAACATGTTTTGCATAGCACTATCATTACAATTGCTATATTAAGCCGCGCTTACACACTGCTGTGCATACCTCACCAGTGAGCATCTCTGTCACCAGGTGTATGCACCCCTAGCTTCAAAGAGGCTCACCATGCTTGATCGAAAGTCACCGCATTTCCGTTCATGAGGACACTCAGCCTTAGAATAGTGCACATGACCGGAAGTATGTCAGACTTTCAATTTTGCGTGGTGAGCCTCTCTGAAGCCAGGTATGCATATACCCGGTGACAAAGAAACTCAACAGTGAGGTACACTTAGCTTAATAAAGCAATTGTAATGACAGGGTGTGATAACACACTACGTGGGCTCACTAGTCTATGGAACTAACTCCCCCTAGACTAGTCAAAGCCCTAATTAGCATTTCATAAATGGTTCTTAGGCGGCCGTCACACTCAATATCGTGAGCGATATTGTTAGCGATCACGTGCACGCGCGATCGCTAACGATATCGCTCACATCGCTGGTGAGCTGTCACACAGACAGACTCACCAGCGATGTGGAGCAGCGAGATCGCTGGTAACTATAGTACACATCGGGTTACTAGGCGCCGCGCAGCGCTTAGTAACCCGACGTTTACCATAGATACCATCTCACAGCATAGGCTGTGCCGCTGGGAGATCGTTCGTCGTGGTGTTACACACCACGATGAAGCAGATTGAACAAACTTTTATCGCTTGATATGAGCTCCGGCTCTCATATCTGCGATGTCACGATCAAGCGATTTTACATTGTAAAATCGCTTGATTGCACGCAGCGATGCACAAACGATTTCGCTTAAGCGATCAAAAAGCAGATCACTTAAACGATATCGTGCATTAAATTGAACCGTGTGACGGCCGCCTTAGAAATATTTTTTCTAAAGATTGGTTTATGTATACTGCATCATGCTGGCACTATCAGGCAGGGATTTTAGATAAGCACCCAGAACTGCTCATGATTCTGGGCGCACAGGTGACCTGACAGGTTCCCTTTAACAACAGTACAGGATGAATCCACTGCTAGAAGGTCACCACCCAGTTTAGCTAACACAAAAAAACTGTGCTGATCATGAAATATCATCATAAAGGAAAAATTCCAACCAACTACCAACCAATAACCAGCCTTACAACAACATGAAAACTCCTGTCAGGCATCAAAGCTACCAAGCTTCAGATCCATATGAAATCAGTACATGATTCCAGGTCAGAAAGACAATGGGAACAACAGAGGCTCTAAGCACCTGTTGTTAGTAGATTGAGCAGTCACTAAATACTTAAGACCCAGACAGACCAATCTCAGCACAGCCTGATTTGATACAGGAAAACCTAAAGGCCCAGTCACACATAACGATGCATCAGCGAACCCAATAACAATAACGATGTGCAGAGATCGCTGGTGCGTCGTTTTTCACATCGCTGGTAAGATGTCCAACAGGTATCTCCCCAGCGATGTAAAAACGACGCTCCAGCGATCCAGAATTATGCCAAGGTCGTTGGGAATTGTCACTCCATAGCATAGCATTGAGATTGTTGGTCATTGTCCCTGTCAAACACAACGATATAGTGTGGCACCCCATAGGTTAATGTGCCACAGTAAGATCATACGGGTTCCCTCCCCACAACACACTGACTTACACTAGCACCTCTGGGCCAGGAGGGGGAGCACAACCTGCTCTCTTAAATACTCCAGGTCCACAGGAAGTAGCTCAGAACAGCTCAGAGAAGTGCAGCACAGAGCAGTGCTGTGAAGAGCAGAGTTAGCTCAGTGCAGGCCTAGTGAGGGTCTGAGGAAAGGAGCATTGAAAGACAGAGGAACACATCTGGGAGCTGGAGTGATACCTTCACTCGCCCCAGAAGAGCGCACAGAACGGACACCGGATCCGGCACTGTGTCTGGCACCCACAGCACAGTGAATCCAGGAGTAGTGGGGTCTCTAGACAGCCACAGTACCAGAGCGAAGCAACACGGCGGGGTCAGCACAGCACAGAGGACTCAAGTTGCATAGCCAGGTGGTACCAGCAGCAGAGAGAGGAAGAGTGAGACAGTCCCAGCAGCTCAGCTAGATGCAGCAGCCAAGACACACATACACAGCGCAGCACGAGGAAGCTGATGACCCGGACAGGGTGGAAGGAAAACCCGGCCCCTACAAACTCCGTAGACAATCTGCACGAACATCGCAGTAAAGCTTTGGAAACTACAAAACGTGAGTGTGTGTTCCTTAACCCGTCTCCACTATTCACCTCCATTATAGACTTTACCAACACTGCCCTGGGGAATTCAGTTCTGCCCAACTGAACTATTCCATCTCAGCTGCTACTACATCATCCCCGGAGATTCTGCAGCAGCAGTGGCCCCATTAGTGGCTGCACACAGTGGGTGGCGTCACGATAGACAATTCTCCCCTGTAAATACACCCTTTTATTTGCCAGGGCCCGGGACACGGTCCGGACCAGGACCACCCGTGACTTCCCCAATAGCAGATACGGTCCGGCACCGAGTACCCTCGTCCCAGTGGGCTCGACAAACCTGGCATCACGAACAGGATCTACCGTGCCCATTAAAATGGACAGCGTGTGCCGTGATTGATGTGAAAACTGATTTTGAATGCACCATCTGAACTGTATTTTTGAGAATCCGCCATTTTGGAGCACGCAGCGTGCGGGAAAGAAAGGTGGCGGTACCCTGCAGTGGCGCGAATTCAGCCTCCTCCCTTGGTGCTGACGACATCCGGCGGGGAAGAAGATCCCTGGTGCACCGCGGAACCTCCCATAGACATCCGGACGGAAGCGGAAGATGGAGGGCGGATATTAACTAAGGGGGCCAAAGATGTCGCAGCCCGATGCACAAGACGGAGACGGAGCAGCCGGTGGAGCTGCAATGCCGGACCCAGCGATAGCGCCCGGCGGTGCAGCGGCGCAAGGAACGGCACCCATCATGCCGTTCCTGATGCCGTATACTCCAGGGGCAATGTGGCTGCCCCAGTACTCCGGTGAGCCTAATACACTAACTGACTTTATGCTAAAGATAAAAGAATATTATGTGAGGTATCCCCTCATTGAAGCCCAGCGTGTAGGAATGATAATGGGACAGTTAACGGGCAATGCACGGCGAGAGGTTGCTTCCTGGCTGGACACAGATAAGGACACTGTAGAGCATCTAGTAGCTAGACTGAAAGCAACGTTTGAATCTGCTGCTGATACCCGGGCTAAGATGAGGTTCTTTGCATGCCACCAGAAGCCTAAACAGAGTGCCAGAGACTTTAGCCCCGTGAGCTGATAAAATGCTACTTGATCAATTTATAGAGGGCCTCCATTCCCCTTCCCACAGAGTACAGTTGAGCATGATACTGACATGACATTTACTGATCTGAAAGATAGAGCTATCCGCCTGCAGCAGCTGGAAGAGCCCCGGGAATTAACATCTGTACCGGACACTGCAGCAGTACCTCAGCCACCAGCAGCGCCAGCGACATCTGCAATGTCAGCAACTGCTGCTGAAACCGGGGAATATATCTCCAATGCAGCCCTAAATCAAATGTTAGATGCCCTGACAGACACCGTGATCTCTATGGCCAAGGTCATCAAAGAACTGCGAGAGTCAAAGCCTGCACCCAAGATCCAGTTGGCAACCAGCAAAGAGGATGTCCCATGGATGAGGCCCAGAAGATACCAAGGAACAAGAGGATGACCCAGCGATCGCTATCAACCGGATGGACAGCCCATTTGCCGCCGTTGCCAGAAACCAGGCCATCTTGCTCGTGAGTGTCCTTTAAACGACGATTCCCTGGGCAGGCGGGCCGCTCCCTAGGAATAAACTCTCAAGGTCCATCAGCCTGGTTTGACAGATTCATGGGAGGACAGCCAGTGATCCCTATAGTGTTGAATGGAATTCCCTTTAGTGCCTTGCTGGATACTGGGTCCCAAATAACATCGATCTCACATGTTCTATATAAAAGGTACTGGGCTGATTCAGACATTACTAGTGCGCCATATGACTTTAACTTTGATGTATGGGCTAGTAATGGACAGCTAATACCAAAGGTTGGGTTTAGAGAGATGAATATTCAGATTGGGAAGGTAGAATTGCAGAACCAGGGTGTTATAATCATAGACGTTAACCGGCGAGGACGTGAACCAGTGATGCTGCTAGGAATGAATGGAATTGAGAAATGTTTTTCCGAAGTGTTAAGTGTTTTGCAGCAAATCGCCGAGACTGCTGGAACAGGACAACAGAGGCTTCTGCACAAAGAGATCAAAGCCTTCATGTTGAAGCAACAGGTAGAAATCTCCAGAGGTGAGATCGGCAGTGTACGAGTAAGTGATCCAATACCCATTGTGATACCTCCCAAAACTGAAATGTTGGTCTGGTGTAGAGCCACAATAGGCATTAAGGGGCAAGACTATCAAGCCCTGGTAGAACCCGTGTACTCAGACAGTAGACCCACCATACTCACAGCTAGAGGAGTAGTTGACGTACACAGGGGAAGAGTGCCATTACGCCTATTGAACTGCGGAGAAGATGAGGTCACAATACCAAAGTATGCTACCATGGCTAAGTTGTACATGGTTGATAACAACAACATCACAGCCGCCGAGCCCTTGAACCCGTCCAGTCAGGCGGATGACAATGGCTCAGGAGAGAAGTTGGAGGATTGGTGCCGAAAGCTACATGTAGGTACCAGTTCTACACCAACCCGTCACAAGCATGGAGTATACCGGATAGTGAAAGAATATGAGCAAATATTCAGTAAACACCCGTTAGACTTTGGGCAGATTAAAGGAGTAAAGCACACTATACCACAGGTAACCATCAGCCTATAAAAGAGAGGCATAGACCATTACCACCTGCTCACTACCAAACTGCCAAGAACATGCTCAGAGAAATGAAATCTGCAGGGGTAATAAGAGACAGTTGTAGCCCCTGGGCAGCACCTCTAGTGTTAGTTAAAAAGAAGGACGGGACCATGAGAATGTGTGTAGATTATCGGCAGATTAACCGCATCACACATAAGGACGTATACCCATTACCTAGGATTGAGGAGTGATTAGCTGCATTAAAATCTGCTAACTACTTTTCCACCCTTGATCTCACTAGTGGGTACTGGCAGGTTCCTGTGGCCGAGGCCGACAAGGAGAAGACAGCGTTTACTACGCCAATGAGCCTCTGTGAGTTCAATTGTATGCCGTTCGGACTCTGCAACGCACCCGGGACCTTCCAACGCCTGATGGAGAGCTGCCTAGGACACAAGAACTTTGAAACTGTCCTCCTGTACCTAGATGACGTCATAGTCTACTCCAAGATGTACGAGCAACATCTACAAGATCTGGCAGAAGTGTTTGAAGCCCTATCCAAATATGGCATGAAAATCAAGCCATTCAAGTGTCACTTCTCAAACCAAAGGTACAGTACCTGGGACATGTCGTGAGTTCAGAGGGAGTAGCACCGGATCTTGATAAAGTCACAGTGATAAGGGATTGGCCAAGACCTACAAACGTGAAAGAAGTGAGGCAATTCCTGGGCCTGGTAGGCTATTATAGAAGATGTATCAGAGGATTCACGAAGCTCGCAGCTCCTCTACAAGACATCCTGGTAGGACAATCAAGAAAGTTTCACCCCGTAATCCTCTTGTCCAGTGGAGTGAGGAAAGAGACGATTCCAAACTGAAAAGTGCACTGACGGGAGAAGAGATCCCGGCATACCCTGATTACCATCAACCGTTCATTCTATACACGGATGCCAGCAACGTGGGACTGGGAGCAGTATTGTCACAGAAGCAAGGAGGCAAAGGGAGAGTTATTGCCTTTGCAAGCAGGAAGCTCCAGCCTACAGAAAGAAATCCTGAGAATTACAGCTCCTTCAAGTTAGAACTAATGGCAGTGGTTTGGGCTGTAACTGAACGTTTGAAACATTACTTGGCAGGTGCAGAATTCACCATCTACACGGATAACAACCCGTTGACTCACCTGGATACAGTAAAATTAGGTGCTCTTGAGCAGAGATGGATAGTCCGGTTATCTAATTACAACTTTGTCATCAAATACAGGGCAGGTCGCAAGAATGGGAACGCAAATGCCTTGTCACGGATGCCGCACCAGAGAGACGTGGAAGAGGAACCGGAAGAGTTGGAAGAGATTGAACTACATGCCTTTCATGGTTCAAAAGAAGAAAAGTACCAACCCGGCATCTTCCAAAGAGAGCAGGAAGTAAATATTAATCCGTTAAGACACTACGGATGGGTCGAGACCCAAGATACTGATCCAGCTGTGAAGGTAGTGAAAGAACTGCTTACGCAACAAGGTGCATACCCTGATCAGAATGCCTCAGCTGAGGCTATACAGTTCTGGAAGGAAAGAGGCAAGTTGTTCTTGTATCAAGGGAAGCTCTGCAGAAGATTCACCAATCCCAAGACACATGAACTGGTCTGGCAGATAATCGTGCCCAAGCAAGACATCCAAATGGTCTTAGAAGCGTACCATGACGGCGCAGGTCATTTCGGATGGAAGAAGTTAGAAGCGATCCTGAGGGAAAGATTCTATTGGGTTGGCATGAGAAGGTCAATTGAACGTTGGTGTAGAGTATGTGCCGCATGCAACCTGAGAAGGAAGGATCCACAGAAAGCTTCACTCCAGTCCATCATAACCAAGCAGCCACTCCAGCTAGTCGCGTTAGACCATGTCAAGTTGTCACCAAGCCGGTCAGTCTATGTCTATGCCTTAACCATCGTGGACCATTATTCACGCTTCTTAGTGGTGGTACCAGTCAAATATCTGACAGCGAAGACAGCAGCAAAAGCATTCTAGATGCATTTCTGTAGACCGCATGGTTACCCAGAACAAGTCCTTGCAGACCAAGGTCCCGCTTTCGAATCAAAATTATTCAAGAAGTTCTGCAATATGTACGGTTGTAAGAAGATCCACACAACAACGTACCATCCCCAAACAAATGGCTTATGCGAGAAGATGAATCATATTGTAATTGAACTGTTGAAGACAATACCCGAGTAAGAAAGAAACCAGTGGCCAGATAAATTACCTGATTTGGTAGACTTATACAACCATGTTCCCGTGAGCTCTACAAACTGCACTCCAGCCTACCTTATGCGTGCAAGACCCGGTAAGCTACCAATTGATCTAGAAATGGGAATTGTAAAACCAGATACAGAAGTAGAAGAAACAGATTGGGATACCAAATGTCAGAAACAGTATCAACAAGTGCAAGAGTGTGTAGAAAGGAACTTACAGCAAGCTAGAGCAAGACAAGAGAAGACTTAACAAACAAGCTCAAGCAATGCCATTACAAGAAGGTGATCAAGTTCTCAAGAGAAAGAGACACTCAAACAAACTGAATAATCAGTGGGAAACCGTCCCATACACAGTCTTACCATCTCACCTAGACAATGTTAAAACCTGTTTCATAAGTAAAGATGAAGGAAGAACGTCAGCGGTCGTATCTCTAGATCAGCTAAAATTGTGTCCTGAAACCCTGAAGACCCTTGAAGTAACAGAATCCGTACAGGTCCAACCTATCCATGAGAAAGAAAAGAAGATGAAGTATTCCACACGGTACTAGGAGATTTCCCCAAAACATGGCCAAATTACCATGGAGCAGTTGTCGTTCCAATGATTGCGTTCCCTTCAATGGTGGAACCAACACCAGAACCCGTGTTACCAGATCCCGTGTGCACCAGAACCCGTGTTACCTGAAGAAGACCCAAGACTTGAAGAACTGAAAGTAGAATCTGAAGAGGAAGAACAAATTCCTGGTCCTAGTGAAATTGCCAGTCCTGCAGTCAGATACCCATCTGCCATAATACCAAACACCAAAAGTAGGTACACGTCTACTCACACTATCAGGCTAAGTCCACCAACATTGCGCAGATCAGAGAGTAGTACCCAAGGTCAGTTACCAGCTAGGTCCAAAGAGTAAAATGTCATTAAATGTGTAATGTAAATATGTTTGTTTGAATATAAATTGAATTCAGTGGACAAATGTACATAGTTATTGCAACGTTAAAAAGTCCAATACCTACAGAGACTATCCTGTATGAACTTTGAACTTTTTCTCCTTATTTACTTATGGACCATATATACCACGGACTGGTTGTGGTAAGAACTCTCTTGTGAATATATTTATCAGCTCGGAAAGACTGCTTTTTGACCTTTTTGGACTCTTTCAAACTTCAGTAATTTTTGTACTTTTTACTTTTAAGTCTATGTAAATATTGTGTTAACTGTTGTTTACTTGTTTTTCCACAGTCCCAGAGTACTGTATTTAACTAAGGAGGAATGTGGCACCCCATGGGTTAATGTGCCACAGTAAGATCACACGGGTTCCCTCCCCACAACACACTGACTTACACTAGCACCTCTGGGCCAGGAGGGGGAGCACAACCTGCTCTCTTAAATACTCCAGGTCCACAGGAAGTAGCTCAGAACAGCTCAGAGAAGTGCAGCACGGAGCAGTGCTGTGAAGAGCAGAGTTAGCTCAGTGCAGGCCTAGTGAGGGTCTGAGGAAAGGAGCACTGAAAGACAGAGGAACACATCTGGGAGCTGGAGTGATACCTTCACTCGCCCCAGAAGAGCGCAACAGAACGGACACCGGATCCGGCACTGTGTCTGGCACCCACAGCACAGTGAATCCAGGAGTAGTGGGGTCTCTAGACAGCCACAGTACCAGAGCGAAGCAACACGGCGGGGTCAGCACAGCACAGAGGACTCAAGTTGCCTAGCCAAGTGGTACCAGCAGCAGAGAGAGAAAGAGTGAGACAGTCCCAGCAGCTCAGCTAGACGCAGCAGCCAGGACACACACACACAGCGCAGCACGAGGAAGCTGATGACCCGGACAGGGTGAGAGGAAAACCCGGCTCCTACAGACTCCGTGGACAATCTGCACGAACATCGCAGTAAAGCTTTGGAAACTACAAAACGTGAGTGTGTGTTCCTTAACCCGTCTCCACTATTCACCTCCATTATAGACTTTACCAACACTGCCCTGGGGAACTCAGTTCTGCCCACTGGAACTATTCCATCTCAGCTGCTACTACATCATCCCCGAAGGTTCTGCAGCAGCAGCGGCCCCATTAGTGGCTGCACACAGTAGGTGGCATCACGATAGACAATTCTCCCCTGTAAATACACCCTTTTATTTGCCAGAGCCCGGGACACGGTCCGGACCAGGGCCATCCGTGACTTCCCCAATAGCAGATACGGTCCGGCACCGAGTACCCTCGTCCCAGTGGGCTCGACAGTAGCGCTCCCAAAGGGAGCGCAACGACGTAGAAATGATGCAGAGCAGTGTGTAATGATCAACGATCTCACAGCAGGGGCCAGATCGTTGGTGCGTGTCACACATAATGAGATCGCTAACGGGATCGCTGTTGCGTCACAAAATCTGTGACAGGGCCTTAAAACTCAATGTCACACATGGATCTGTGAATGCTTGGTGCTCCACAATGTCGACAGGAAATTAAGAACCTTGCTCAGAAAATCAATGGGACTGTGGAGGACAACACTGGAAGTCAATACAAGATGACCATCAAATGCAGCATATACCATAGGGATGCTGTTCTGCATAGTCTTGAACCCCCTCAGTGACATAATTACAGAGATTTGCTATGGGTACAAGTTCAAAAGTGGAAGCACCATCTGCCACCTCTTCTCTGAAGCTGTATGCAAAAATAAATAACACATCAATTCACTGATACACTTGACAAGGATCTTAAAGGGAACCAACCACCCCCAATGACCCCCCCGGACTATTAATATCAGTCCCTACACACAGCACATACATGTGCTGCACTGATTTTTGCTAAATAAACTGGTTTTTGAAACTAAAGATAATGATTTTTAAAGTTTAAACCGAAACGACGGTTGGGCGGTACTTATCTGTGGCAAACGACGAGATCTGATGCCAATCATCTTCCCTGTCTCCCCTCGCCGCAGTTATGGACAGCCCTTTGTGCAGCGTCACAGCCCTGTGCACGGGCTCGCATGCCCGTGCACACGTCATCATCTGCAGCCGGGAAGCGAGCGCGCGCTCTGACTTCCTGCGCTCGGCTGTGGAAGACAGAGCGCGCGCTCGCTTCCCGGCTGCAGATGATGACGTGTGCACGGGCATGCGAGCCCGTGCACAGGGCTGTGACGCTGCACAAAGGGCTGTCCATAACTGCGGCGAGGGGAGACAGGGAAGATGATTGGCATCAGATCTCGTCGGTTTCCACAGATAAGTACCGCCCAACCGTCGTTTCGGTTTAAACTTTAAAAATCATTATCTTTAGTTTCAAAAACCAGTTTATTTAGCAAAAAGCAGTGCAGCACATGTATGTGCTGTGTGTAGGGACTGATATTAATAGTCCGGGGGGGTCATTGGGGGTGGTTGGTTCCCTTTAAGCAAAGACATTGGGATGTCCTTCGGTCTGGAGAACTGCAGGCCGTCTGTAATATAGAAAGGCAAAGTAGTCAAGACTGATGGAGTGGAACTACAAGCAGGGCAAATAGCAGATGTACAGACCAGCATCAAGTTCCTAGGCATTGTCAGATGGCAACTGATTGTATTGTTAAAACTGGTTGTTATCTAATATATAAAGCTGAATGTGTGTATGTGTATGTGTGTGTATGTCCAGGATTGGCATCTACACCGTCGCAACTACAGCCACAAAATTTTGCACAGTCACATGTCTGGATCTTGAGAGCGTCATAAGCTATGTTGTGAGGCAAAATTTTAACCCTGCACGTTCCAGTTCACCAAACAATTTTACCCCTATCTACATAATGGGGAAAAAGTGACAGTTACCAGTTGACAGTTGTGAATGAGAGGGGCTTAATGACAGCGCCAAAGACTAACAGCATATACCAGCATATAGTCACTAAGGTGGGGCCCCAACATGGGATATTCACCACGCACCCGAACACACACACACACCACAAAGAAACACACACAACACAGAGACACACACACACCCCACGGGGACACACACACACCCTATAGCGACACATGCACTCACCCCAAAGGGACACACACACACCACAAAGAGACACACACAACACAGACACCCCCCCAGGGACACACACATACACACCCTATAGGGACACATGCACTCACCCCACAGGGACACACACACGCACCACAAAGAGACACACACAACACACAGATCCCCCCACAGAGACATACACGCATACACACCCTATAGGGATACATACACTCACCCCACAGGGACACACACACCACAAAGACACACACATAACACAGAGACACACACACACCACACAGACTCCCCCCACAGGGACACACACACATACACACCCTATAGGGACACATGCACTCACCCCACAGGGAGACACACACACACCACAAAGAGACACACACACACCACACAGACCCCCTCCCCACAGGGACACACACACATACACCCTATAGGGACACATGCACTCACCCCACAGGGACACACACACACCAGGGATACACACACCACACAGACACAGATGTGCACAAATTGCCTCACACAACTCGCCTCATACGTGTGCTATCTTTCATTTCCAAAAATAAACATCTGATTAAAAACAGCCAATGTGCAACACATATGCCGTATAGGGAATTAAGGCAGATGTCAATCAGTTGACAGTTGTGAATGAGAGGGGCTTAATGACAGCACCAAAGACTAACAGCATATACCATCATATAGTCACTAAGGTGGTGGGGCCTGACATGGAATATTCACCACGCACTGGGACATGTATACACACCACATGCACACAAAGAGTAACAGCTAAGGTGGAGCCCCAACATTGAATACTCACCACGCACCTGAACACAAGCACACACACCACAAAGAGACACACATAACACAGAGACACACACCACACAGACACCCCCCCCACAGGGACACACACACATACACACCCTATAGGGACACATGTACTCACCCCACAGGGACACACACACACAGGGACATACACACATACACACCCAACAGGGACACAGAGACACACACACCCCACAGGAACACACAGACCCCATAGGGATGGACACACACCACAGAGACACCTGACTCACCGTGGCCGGGACTCCGGTTTAGACAGGCGATGCTTCCTTCCTCCTTGTCACGGGTGGACCGCGCCTGCCGGTAGTGGGGCCCGGTGTAGTGCAGATCAAAAGTGAAGATGTCTTGGTGGAACAGATTAAAGGGGTTTTTTAATTTATTCGTGACGCCACCTATGAGTAGTTTCGGTAAGGACTACCGACGCTGCGGAACCTCCGGGGGATGGACAGCAGCAAGATGTTACGCTCCCCACAGGCTGAGCGGTGATCCCCGGAGGATGGAGCTGCTCAAGATGTTGTGCGGCAGCTGTGGTTACCTTGTAGTGCGGACGGACAGTTCATAAGGAAGCACGGACACAGAAAGTCTCTGCAACGGGTCTTTACTGTAACCAGCAGGCAGTACATGGCATACAGTGGTTGGGTAGAAGACCGGGCGGACTCAGCAGTGATGGTGTCCCTTAGAAATCCGCAGTGTTCCTCCATTCTAACTAATTGGTTGCCAGTATCGCCCAGGAATACCAGGTCGGGTACGGGGAGGCTGCTTCAATACCCTATCCATGATGTACGTTCTGGATGTTTTGGGGAGCCTTGGATCCCTCAGTGGGTACACCGCTGGTTAGACGACTGGAAGTTGGCTGGTGGTGGGGTGCTCCTGTGAAGCTGCTCCTCCACGCTTCTGGTTCGCGTAGCAGAGGTGAACTGCTGCCAGCTTCGGTACCAGTGAACTGGCTGTGAGTTGTGGGCACGGGAGTCTTTTGGGAACCCGTGTGAATAATGCCCAATCCCGGTAGTTAAGGCCTCAGGTGCTGACACCCGAGCGGTGACGGCCCAGGGGCCCGCACGGGGTGCGGAGCCCCCGCTCCTCTCCAAGTTCTGTGTTCTAGGCTCTGCTCTAGATTCCAGACTCTTCTGTTCTGTTCTCTCTAGACTATTGTGTGTGTTCTACTACACTTCCCTAACACTCCACCCCCCAGGACCTATGATTGGCCCTCTGTTCTAGGTGATGCATGCAGGGTTGGATTTCTATGTTAACCGGATCATTGCTGAGTCAGAGAATATTGCGGCTGCATTTATGGCTGCAATACCCTCTTGTGACGCACTCGTTGCGGGGCGCCACACACCCCTCCCCCCACAAGGGCACACACCACAGGGACACCCCCACAGGGAACAACACGGCACACACACCCCAGGGACACACATACCCCAGGGACACACACACCACACAGACAGACACAGATGTGCACAAATTGCCTCACACAACTCGCCTCATACTTCTGGTATCTTTAAGTTCTAAAAATAAACATCTGATTAAAAACAGCCAATGTGCAACACATGTGCCATATAGGAAATTAAGGCAGATGTCAGTCACATGAGCTGTCTTTTATGTATATACTAGTAAAAAGGCCCGATGCAATTGCATCGGGAACGCGGTGAAATGAATTGTGTGTATACAGGCGGGTGAGTGGCTAGCAGAGTATACATGGGGCTCTGTGGGTAGCAGACTATACAGGCGGGTCTGTGGGTAGCAGAGTATACAGACTGCTCTGAGGGTAGCAGATTATACAGGCGGCTCTCTGGGTAGAAAAGTATACAGGCGGCTCTGTGGGTAGCAGAGTATAGAGGCGGGTTTGTGGTTAGCAGATTATACAGGCGGCTCTGTGGGTAGCAGAGTATAGAGGCGGCTCTGTGGGTAGCAGAGTATAGAGGCGGGTTTGTGGTTAGCAGATTATACAGGCGGCTCTGTGTGTAGCAGAGTATAGAGAAGGCTCTGTGGGTAGCAGAGTATAGAGGCGGCTGTGTGGGTAGCAGAATATAGAAACGGCTCTGTGGGTAGCAGAGAATACAGGCGGTCTGTTGGTAGAAGAGTATAGAGGCGGCTCTGTGGGTAGCAGAGTATAGAGGCGGCTCTGTGGGTAGCAGAGTATAGAGGCAGCTCTGTGGGTAGCAGAGTATACAGGCGGCTCTGTGGGTGTCAGAGTATAGAGGGGGCTCTGTGGATAGCAGAGTATGATGTGGCGGGAGGCTGGAGGAGTGAGGGGAGCAGAGGCTGGAGGGGTGAGGAGAGCAGAGGCTGGAGTGGTGAAGAGAGGTCGAGATGGAGGGGTGAGGAGAGGTCTGGCTGGAGGGGTGAGGAGAGATGCGGCTGGAGGGGTGACATCACCGCTCGGCGGCAGGACGTGGCTGCGTGCTGGGGCTGATCGCAGCCCCAGTCACACGGCATTGTCCTCTGCGGCGGGTTGGGTGATGCAGAGAGGGATCAGTTCTTGCCCTCAGGTCACACATGTGACCTGAGCGGAAGGAGCGGATTGGGCGGTGTGTGGTAAAGACAGGACGGTCATGCGATTGGTCTAGGACGCCAAGTCCTGTGCAATGGGATGGGCGTCCTGTGTGTACAACACAGCGCCCAATCCGCTTGCAGGAGCGGTGGGGGCAGGCAATGTGAGTGAGCGGGGCGTGTCAGGCTTTGCAGGCTGACACGGTCCGCTCACTCCCATTGGCTGTTGCCGGCCAAAGGACGACGTCCCTGGCTCCCGGCACCCGGCCACAGCCCGTAGACCGCTACTCCACCAGCATGGCGACATTGAGAGCCCAGCGGTGAGAGAGTGGCGAGGGGCGGAAGGCTCCGGTGGCATCCGAGCAGCATGGACCTCGCGGAGGGCGCGAGGGCGGTGGCGATGGAGCGGGGCCGACGGTTGGCAGGATGGCAGCGGTGTCAGGTAGTGCGGCTGAGGAATGGGAGGAGGGGAGAGGCTGGGAGGCTGTGAGGCTGGAGGAGGGTGTGTGAGGATGGGGAGTGGAGTGTGAGGCTGGAAGGAGGCTGTGAGGCTGGAGGAGGATGTGAGGCTGTAGGAGGCTGTGAGGATGGGGAGGCTGTGAGGCTAGAGGAGGCTGTGAGGCTGTAGGAGGCTGTGAGGATGGGGAGGCTGTGAGGCTGGAGGAGGCTGTGAGGCTGGAGGAGGCTGTGAGGATGGGGAGGCTGTGAGGCTGGAGGAGGCTGTGAGGCTGGAGGAGGCTGTGAGGATGGGGAGGCTATGAGGCTGGAGGAGGATGTGAGGCTGGAGGAGACTGTGAGGCTGGAGGAGGCAGTGAGGATGGGGAGGCTGTGAGGCTGGAGGAGGCTGTGAGGATGGGGAGGCTGTGAGGCTGGAGGAGGCTGTGAGGCTGGAGGAGGATGTGAGGCTGGAGGAGGCTGTGAGGATGGGGAGGCTGTGAGGCTGGAGGAGGCTGTGAGGCTGGAGGAGGCTGTGAGGCTGGGGAGGCTGTGAGGCTGGAGGAGGCTGTGAGGCTGGAGGAGGCTGTGAGGATGCGGAGGCTGTGAGGCTGGAGGAGGATGTGAGGCTGGAGGAGACTGTGAGGCTGGAGGAGGCAGTGAGGATGGGGAGGCTGTGAGGATGGGGAGGCTGTGAGGCTGGAGGAGGCTGTGAGGCTGGAGGAGGGTGTGAGGCTGGAGGAGGCTGTGAGGCTGGAGGAGGATGTGAGGCTGGAGGAGGCAGTGAGGATGGTGAGGCTGTGAGGCTGGAGGAGGGTGTGAGGCTGTAGGAGGCTGTGAGGATGGGGAGGCTGTGAGGCTGGAGGAGGTTGTAGGAGGCTGTGAGGATGGGGAGGCTGTGAGGCTGGAGGAGGGTGTGAGGCTGTGAGGATGGGGAGGCTGTGAGGCTGGAGGAGGTTGTAGGAGGCTGTGAGGATGGGGAGGCTGTGAGGCTGGAGGAGACTGAGGCTGGAGGAGGCAGTGAGGATGGGGAGGCTGTGAGGCTGGAGGAGACATTTACTGTACTGAGCATGCTCAGTACAGTAAAAGGTCTCCAAACAGGAAGGCAGGGGTTAAAAAAAAAAAAAAAAAGTTAATGCTCACCTCTCCCGAGCCCCCGGTGTCTCCTGCCATCTTCCTCCAAGCTTCCGGTGGCTGCCGCAGGCTCCCAGTGTGTGCAGAGCTCTTCTAGTGCAGTTCAGGACCTGCGGTGATGTCACAGTCACGTGACACCAGGTTACCATGGAGTAACCTGGTGTCACGTGACTGTGACATCACCACAGGTCCTTGACTGCAGTAGAAGAGCTCTGCAGACACTCGGAGCCTGCGGCAGCCACCGGAGGCTTGGAGGAAGACGGCAGGAGACGGCGGGGGCTCGGGGAGAGGTGAGCATTAATTATTTTTTTTTTACAGTAGTGCGGGTCTGCGGCTCGTGATGACGCTGCGCGTCATCACTCGCAGTCCCGCAAAGCATGTTGGGATTCGGCTACAGTGCCCGAATTCCCAACTGCGGATTATATAAGTAGATGTGAGGTAATATATACTGCCCGGCCGGGGGGAGGGTTTACTGTTGACTGGAAATTTATTAGGCTGCTATAGCAACCAATCACAGCTCAGCTTCTATTTTCCTACAGGTCATTAATCTGACATATTCAAATTCTATTTTGTTATAACTAACAGCAGTTATTTATTAACCCGGGCGTAGCTGGGTAGTACAGCTAGTCTGTAATATAAACATGGAATTTCTCTCTGGGATTTGTAGTACCATAAGCTTAAAAGGCATTCAAGAGTTTATGTCTTGCAGATAACTTAGAAACATGGGGGAGTGCCTCATGTTGTATGATGAAATTCTTGATGTGACTATGTGCTCTCTCTCTCTGATGTCAGCCAGCTTCTGGAAGACTTCCTGTTTGGGAAGCACATGTGAAGGCCCAGGTGTGGAGCTTGCTGTAGCTCCTGTAACAGTGGACTGTCAGGAGACAGCATAAATGATGCCTGCTATGACCTCTGGAAGGTTCACACTGATAACATTCCCTATGTTAGTTACATAAACAAACAAGGCAGGATGGAAACTCCCCCTCTCATGTCAGAGGAGGCTCTGAGTTTCTTTCAGTGGACAGAGACAACGGTAACCAGGTTATCCACTGAGAGTTTGGTCATTGAAATCAAAAGTGTTTAGACGGATTACTGACATGGGACTTTTCAAAGATCAACCTGATGGCAATCAGAGAGAACGTCAGACCAGTGAACTGTTTCTCCCTGTAACGGACAACCCTATGGCGACAGTCGCCCTGTCCGTTCCATGCAATATCAAGCTAGCATATATTTATCTGCCAACTTCCATGATACCAAGGGTATGGATAAAAACCAGGCAGGATCAGGTGCCCATCATAGCTATACTTCTATTCTGGCCCAAGAGCTATGAATGCGCTTTCTTTAAATTAGTCCCAGTCTAGGACTGGGCATTGTCTCCTGAGCTAGATGTGACAAAGAGTACCATAGCTCAGCAGACATTGGAATTTGCCTTGCAGCAAAAGGTCACTGGCTCTAGGAGTGTATGAGCCTGGGTCACTTCTGGAAAGTTCCCCTCCGGCGTAACCCAATCCTAAGTTCGATGTCAGTGCCCTTAAGGATGAGGTAAATACACTCTCCCATGAATTAGTCTCAGTGTAGGATTGGGCATCACCTCCTGGGGTAGATGTGCAAAAAGGACAAATGGCTGAGCTGTCTCCACCTCTAAAGCACCCAAGGCCTCCACTGTGGAGAACAAGGTTATTGACCTTATGAAGGGTCTAAGGCCACCCTTACTGAGAACCAAGAATTTTTCAAACAGAGTGTTGGTTACACAAGCTTACTCTAGGAGTGACACAACGAACAGGTCCTTTGCACATATAAGGAGGATTCGTGTCAGAGCCTGAGAATTCAACCTGTCAGTTCTGAGGCTGACCACCCTTGCTGAGAACCAAGGGTTTTTTCTGAACAAGGTGTTGGTTACGCAAGCTCACTCTAGGAGGTAAGCAACCAACATGTCCTACGTACATAAAAGGAGGGACCATATCAGATCATGATAACTCAGTCCAATGGTTTGGATGATGACCACCCTTGCTGAGAACCAATTTTTTTTTATCAAGGTGTTGGTTACGCAAGCTCACTCTAGGAGTGAAGCAACCAAAAGGTCCTATGAATATATATAGAGGAACCATGTCAGCATATAAAGAGGATTCATGTCAGAGTTTGGGAACTCAGTCTGACGCTAACTGCCCTTACTGAAAACCAAGGGTTTTTTTCAAACAGGTTGTTAGTTTCCCTAGCTCACTCTAGGAGTAAAGCAACCAAAAGTACCTATCCACATACAAAGAGAATGTTTCTTTCTTGGTGCATTGAGATCTATCAACACTGAAGATCTTTCTATCCCACAGATCTTGGAGTTCTTAAAGGATGATTTTGACAAAGGACCTAAGCATAATATAATCAGAGTTACAGAGTTGCAGGAGAATAAGGATTATCTTAAGTTCTTTTCAGAGTTCAGATGTTGAATCTTGAAGACTGGTTAACCAGTGGGTTTCGGTTTAGTACTCAGATGGCTGGAGTCCCTTTGAACTTCTGAACTCTGGAGTGGAGATTCCTAACCCCTTAGATGATGCTCTTGTTAGCTGTTACCTCATCAAGAAGGATGAGCAAGCTACAAGCTTTGTCCTCTAAAAAAACACTACACCGTATTTACAAAGGATATGGTCAATCTAAGGCGGCCGTCACACGCTGAGATATCTATAGCGATATTGTAAGCGATCACGTGCACGCGCAATCGCTTACAATATCGCTCACATCGCTGGTGAGATGTCACACAGACAGACTCACCAGCGATGTGGAGCCGCGATCTCGCTGGTAACTATGGTACACATCGGGTAACTAGGCGCCGCGCGTCGCTTAGTTACCCGACGTGTACCATAGTTACCATTTCCCAGCATAGACTCTGCGCTGGGAGATCGTTCATCGTGGTGTTATACACCACGATGAAGGAGATCGTGAAATCGCTCATCGCAAGATCTGAGAACCGGAGCTCAGATCAGCGATGTCACGATCAAGCGATTTTACATCTTAAATCGCTTGATTACATGCAACGATTTCTTGCCCGATATCGCTTAAGCGATCAAAAAGGAGATCGCTTAAACGATATCGGGCAAGATATCTGTGCGTGTGACGGCCGCCTAAGGCTTCTTTTCCGCCTTGGGAAATGATCTCCCATCAGGCTTATGTCCTTGAAGGAACATCGTCTCAGAAAGAGGATCTCTCCACCCATAATTCGTTAAATGTCTAGGAGACTATCCCTTGAGGACTCGGAACTACAGAAAGGATGAAATACTACTAGCACTTCATGCAGGGAAGTTCCAAGGGATCTAAGCCTCAAAACCTTCTTTGTCAAGATAGATTTGTGATTGCATTAAGCTGTGAGAATGCCAATATTTCATCGCTCTAGTAAACTTCTGCTCTTTCTGCTAGGGCAGTTTTCAACAACATGGGCAGAAGGGGATTATGTGTCTATGGACCACAGATGTTGCTCAGCTACATGGTCCAAGCTGATAACTTTCTTTAAATACTACTGTTGAAGCATCCCCTACTTCTCTTACAAAAATTTGCCAGATCTTTCTGGACTCTGTCTCACCCTACCAAATCATAAATATGTGCTAGATCCTATATTGTGCAGCTGTGGATGAAGGGGAAATTGGATTATTATGTTAATCTGTGTTTCCCTAGTCTAGTAAGAGTTCTGTGTTTATGGTGGTAATATATTATTAAAAATCGTGATTTCAGGGAGGCTCTTCCCCCCCTGTATTCTGAGGGGAGGCACGGAGAAGGGAGCTGCAAAACTTATTAAAAGTTCCAATTTCTCTCGCACAGGTACATGGTAACGCCCATATTGTGCTGCTTTTGGACTAGGGGAAAACAGGTTAACATAATAATTCAATCTTTTATTCTGTTTGGCTACATATCTTTTCCTTTTTTTTAGGAAATTGGTGTAATTAATTCTATATAGCCTTCAGCCTACTGGCCCATATTGGATTTTGCCATGCCGGGGTTAATTATATTCTGTACATTAATATTTAATGTATTACCCATATTTTGAGTATGATTGGTTTTATCCTAGAAGACATATAGAGAAAGGGCTTATTGTTATGGAAAAACTGTATTTGCTCCCATACTTATGGAAAAAAATCTCCCTTACACACTGAAGACAGGATCAGCTGTAATTAGTGAGGTGAGAAAATTAATAAAAAATGAGCGAGGACATTTAATTAAATTTAGGACTCCCTGCTGTAGACAAGTAATTAAAGCTGGTAAGGAAGATAGCCTGTTTAAATTTTAGGCCTATGGAAGTAGAGATTAGCCTTTCCTGCCATGTCAGTGTGTTGTCATCAAAAAATGTTTTCAGACATCATTTAGTCAACAGTGGAAAATTATAAATATTGGGGTGTGCGTAGGTCCTGCAGTTATGGGAGGTACATTTTAGCACCACGATCACAAGAGGATGAACATTATTATTTTTATATAATTGTGTGATCAGAGCATCAACCCAAATTTAATACTTGACAACTAGATGATACTAGCCACATCATGTATCATATCTATGAACAGATACAATTATGAAAGGAAAGATGCCAGTAATATCCCTCACCTGAGACCTTCAGGAGTGGATATATTCCTGAAGCTGGTATTTCATAATTATTTGGGAACTGTAGCACTTCCAACAAACAGCCTCCACATAAGGTCACCAGAGGGGAAGTGACTAGTGCTCATTAACCCCTTCACCCCCGGGCCTATTTTGACCTTAATGACCAGGCCATTTTTGTCAATTCTGACCATTGTCCCTTTATGAGGTAATATCTCTGGAACGCTTCAACGGATCCTAGCGATTCTGAGATTGTTTTTTCGTGACATATTGGGCTTCATGTTAGTATTAAATTTAGGTCGATAATTTTTGCGATTATTTGTGAAAAAATCAAAAATATGGCAAAAATTTTGAAAATTTTGCAATTTTCAAATTATGAATTTTTATTCTGCTAAACCAGAGAGGTATGTGACACAATATAGTTAATAAATAACATTTCCCACTTGTCTACTTTACATCAGCACAATTTTGGAAAAAAAAAAAATTTTTGTTCGGACGTTATATGGGTTCAAAGTTCATAAGCAATTTGTCATTTTTCCAGCAAAATTTACAAAACCATTTTTTTTGTGACCACATCACATTTGAAGTCCCTTTGAGGGGTGTACATGACAGAAAACACCCAAAAGTGACACCATTCCAAAAACTGCACCCCTGAAGCTACTCAAAACTACATTCAAGAAGATTATTAACCCTTCAGGTGCTTCACGGGAACTAAAGCAAAGTGGAAGGAAAAAATGGTCATTTTAATTTTTCTAATAAAAATGTTCTTTTAGCCTCAATTCTTTCATTTTCACATGGGCAACAGGATAAAATGGATCCTACAAATTGTTGGGCAATTTCTCCTGAGTACAGCGATACCTCATATGTGGTCATAAACCACTGTTTGGGCGCACGGCAGGGCTCAGAAGGGAAGGAGCGCCATTTGACTTTTGGAGCTAATTTTCCATTCAAAAAGTCAAATGGCGCTCCTTCCCTTCTGAGCCCTGCCTTGCGCCCAAACAGTGGTTTATGACCACATATGAGGTATCGCTGTACTCAGGAGAAATTGCCCAACAAATTTTAGGATCCATTTTATCCTGTTCCCCATGTGAAATGAAAAAATTTAGGCTAAAAGAAAATTTGTGTGGAAAAAAAGTACTTTTTCATTTTTACGGATGAATTTGTGAAGCACGTGGGGGTTCAAAAAGCTCACCACCCATCTAGATATGTTCCCTGGGGGGACTAGTTTCTAAAATGGGGTCACTTGTGGGGGAGCTCCAATGTATAGGCACACAGGGGCTCTCCAAATGCAACATGGTGTCGCTAAACATTTGAGCTGATTTTTCAGTCAAATTGTTAGCGGACACCATGTTGCGTTTTGAGAGCCCCTGTGTGCCTAAACATTGGAGCTCCCCCACAAGTGACCCCATTTTGGAAACTAGACACCCCAGGGAACATATCTAGATGGGTGGTGAGCATTTTGAACACCCCAGTGCTTCACAAATTAATCTGTAAAAATGAAAAAAGAAAATTTTTATGGAAAAAAAAGTACTTTTTAATTTTTACGGATTAATTTATGACGCACCAGGGGGTTCAAAAAGCTCACCACCCATCTAGATATGTTCCCTGGGTGGTCTAGTTTCCAAAATGGGGTCACTTGTGGGGGAGCTCCAATGTATAGGCACACAGGGGCTCTCCAAACGCGACATGGTGTCCGCTAACAATTTGAGCTGATTTTTCAGTCAAATTGTTAGCGGACACCATGTTGCGTTTGGAGAGCCCCTGTGTGCCTAAACATTGGAGCTCCCCCACAAGTGACCCCATTTTGGAAACTAGACACCCCAGGGAACATATCTAGATGGGTGGTGAGCATTTTGAACACCCCAGTGCTTCACAAATTAATCTGTAAAAATGAAAAAAGAAAATTTTTATGGAAAAAAAAGTACTTTTTAATTTTTACGGATTAATTTATGACGCACCAGGGGGTTCAAAATGCTCACCACCCATCTAGATATGTTCCCTGGGGGGTCTAGTTTCCAAAATGGGGTCACTTGTGGGGGAGCTCCAATGTATAGGCACACAGGGGCTCTCCAAACGCGACATGGTGTCCGCTAACAATTTGAGCTGATTTTTCAGTCAAATTGTTAGCGGACACCATGTTGCGTTTGGAGAGCCCCTGTGTGCCTAAACATTGGAGCTCCCCACAAATGACCCCATTTTGGAAACTAGACCCCCCAGGGAACTTATCTAGATGGGTGGTGAGCATTTTGAACACCCCGGTGCTTCACAACATAATCTGTAGAAATGAAAATAGAATTTTTTTGTGGAAAAAAAAGTACTTATTCAATTTTACGGATCAATTTGTGAAGCACCTGGGGGTTCAAAGTGCTCACTATGCATCTAGATATGTTCCTTGGGGGGTCTAGTTTCCAAAATGGGGTCACTTGTGGGGGAGCTCCAATGTTTAGGCACACAGGGGCTCTCCATACGCGACATGGTGTCCGCTAACAATTGGAATTATTAGCGGACACCATGTCGCATATGGAGAGCCAATGTGTGCCTAAACATTGGAGCTCCCCCACAAGTGACCTCATTTTGGAAACTAGACCCCCCAAGGAATGCATCTAGATGCATAGTGAGCACTTTCAACCCCCACGTGCTTCACAAATTGATCCGTAATAAGGAAAAAGTACTTTTTTTCACACAAATTTTCTTTTTTCGGATCAATTTGTGAAGCACTTGGGGGTTCAAAGTGTTCACTATGCATCTAAATATAGTGAAGCCCATTTTTATTTTTTTTCTAGGACTAATTCTAGAAAAAAAATGGCGTGAGGCTCCGCCATATTTTTGGTCCAGCCAGGTACAACTTGGCAGCTACGGACTGCCAGCAACCCCCAGCTGCCTCATTGTACCTGGCTGGCAACCAAAAATACAGCGAAGCCCATTTTTATTTTTTTTCTAGGACTAAATTCTAGAAAAAAAAAGGCGTGGGGCTCCACCACATTTTTGGTCCAGCCAGGTACAACTTGGCAGCTACGAATTGCCACCAACCCCCAGCTGCCTCGTTGTACCTGGCTGGCTTCCAAAAATACAGCAAAGCCCTTTTTTTTTTTTTTTTCTAGAACTAATTCTAGAAAAAAAAATTACGTGGGGCTCCGCCATATTTTTGGTCCAGCCAGGTACAACTAGGCAGCTGGGGGCTGGAATCCGCAGCATGGAGAGGCCCAAGCGTTCTGGGCCCCCAGGCTGCGAATTGCAGCCCGCAGCCGCTCCAGAAAATGGCGCATTCATTGAAGCGCCATTTTCTGGCGCTGTACCCAGACTCTTCCAGTTGCCCTGGTGCCGGTGGCAAACTGGGTAATAAAGGGGTTAATGCCAGCTTTTTATTGGCAGCTGGCACTAAGCCCGAGATTCATAATATAGGGCCAATGTTAGACCCGCCATTAGGAATCTCTGGTAAATAGTCAGAAAATACACACAGAGAAAAATCTTTTTATTTGAAAAAAAAACACAAACAAAATTCGGACTCCATCTTTATTATAAAGATCCGACGTAGTCCACAACGAAGGTCCCACGACGCTCGATCGCCTCCGACGTAGTCCACAACGAAGGTCCCACGACGCTCGATCGCCTCTGCTCAATCCAGAGACTGCAGCAAGGGATCAAGTGTCCTCTTCCTACAGCCTCTGGGGTCAGAGTTATGGTGCACTGTATGACAATGATCTGTCATACAGTGCACCATGACTATGATCCCAGAGACTACAACAAGAGGACACTTGATCCCTTGTTGCACCCATCCATCCACCTATGCACCCATCATCCACGCACGCACACAACCACGCACATCCACATCCATGCATGCACGCGGACATCCACGCACGCACGCACATCCACGCACATCCACTCACACATCCATGCACGCACACATCCACGCACGCACATCCACACACGCACATCCACGCGCATCCACACACACATCCACGCACGCACATCCACGCAAGCACACATCCACGCACGCATGCTGACATTCACGCATGCTGACATCCACGCACGCATGCTGACATCCACGCACGCACATCCACGCACACATCCATCTATGCACACGTCCACGCACGCTCATGTACGCTCACGTCCACGCACGCACACGCATGCACCCCCCATCCATCCATCATCCATCCATCCATCAATTCATTCATACATACATAGATACATGCATACATACATACATACATACATACATAGATACATACATACATACATGCATACATACATAGATACATACATACATACATGCATACATACATGCATACATACATAGATACATAGATACATAGATACATACATGCATACATACATACATAGATACATGCATACATACATAGATACATACATACATACATACATAGATACATGCATACATACATACATACATGCATGCATGCATGCATACATACATAGATACATACATACATACATGCATACATGCATAGATACATACATACATGCATACATACATGCATACATACATAGATACATAGATACATAGATACATACATGCATACATACATACATAGATACATGCATACATACATAGATACATACATACATACATACATAGATACATACATACATACATACATGCATGCATGCATGCATACATACATAGATACATACATACATACAAACATACATACTTACCTCCCTCTCGATAGACCGATCAGCAGGAGGAGGCCGGGAGAGGAAGCGGGGAGAGGAGGCGGGGCCACCGACCGGCCGGCCGAGGAGCTGCACAGCCGGACGCAGCGGCGGGTGCACCGATGTGTGCAGCCCGCCGCAGGAGGTGAGGGGTGGGGGCTGCCTGGAGGGGGGCTGCCTAGGGGGGGGCCGTAGGAGGGGACCAGGCACTGTGGTCGGCGGGCGCAGCCTCGGCTGCAGCCCGCCGGCATATACATAACAATAGAGGGGGGCGGGCGGTTCTGGGGGGGGGGGGCCCCTGTAGGTCCTGGTGCTGGAGGGGGCTGTGGAGGGGTGGGCACTTGCCGATCCGCCCCTCCAGATCTGATTGGAGAGCTTCAATCAGATCTGGAGGGGTGAATCCCTATGATTCCCTCCGATCGGCAGTTTCACTTTTAAACTGCCGATCGGAGGGGTCCTGGGCACGGGGGGGTTAATCCACCCCTGTGGGGTCATCTGCAGGTTGTCACAGAGCAGCAGCATCTGTGACACCTGAGCGATCCCACTCACAGGAGCTGCAGCAGCTCAAATCTGCCAGGACGTTGTGTGTCGGGAACGGGCAGAAACACAGGACGTTGCACAACGTCCTATGTCGTTAAGGGGTTAAAAGGTAACTACCACAATTTAGCTTTGTACAACACCAGGAGACATTATAATGTAGGGGTTGTTTCACAATTTCTTAAGGAGTGCATCCCTTCATATATCTGAGCCATTTCAGTGACTTAGGTGTAGTAATTTTCTTTTCTGGATCCCTTTTATTTTATGTTATTGTCTACATATAATGTATTGTTCCCTTTTGTCAAACCTTGTATATTTTTATAAACACTGCTTACTCTTGCAGATTAAATATGAAAAGTTTAATAGCTTTGTTTTTTTTGTTCTATAAACCGCAAACTGAATATGCCTTACATTATCGTTAATGGGTATCCAATCAGCCTGTAAAACGATTTGTGATGGCAGTGTGTAGTTTTCTTGGGATATTGTGGAGCTTAGCAGCAATGGTACTGAGGTATATATGTATTCTATACTCTGGAACTGGTGATGTATGTGTATATGGAACCCACTGGGACGGGGTACTCGGTACCAGACCGGGGTTCTGCTGGGGATGTCACGGCGGTCCTGGTCCGGACCGTGTCCCGGGTTCACACAAGTAAATGGGGTGTATTTACAAGGGATTAGGTTTGTCGTGACGCCAACCACGGGTTGTGGTCAGGGTGACCACCGCTGCTGCAGAACCTCCGGGGATGATGTTTTGGCAGCTTTAGATGGAACGGCTCTCCACAGGTAGAGCCTGGTTCCCCGGGGCAGAGGTAATTGAAGTCTGTGATGTGCAGGATAATAGGGGTAGTAGTGGAGATGATGAGAGTGGAGGCAATGGCAGTTTATGAGGGAAAGTAGGGTTTCAGCACAAGGATGACACACACTCACGTTTGTTGTCGCTTTCCAAGTCTTTACTGTGCAGATGGTAAAGCAGAGTATTGTCCACGGAGTCTGTACCAGGGCTGAGTTGCTCCCACCCTGACCGGGTCCTTGGCTTCCTACTTCTGTGCTTTGTGTGTGGCCCTGTTGCTGCTTTTAGCTGAACTGCTGGCCCTGTCTCCACTCACGGGTACCAATCTGCTAGGCAACTTGAGTCCTCTGTGTCACTGACCCCTCCGTGTTGCTTTGCTATGGTACAGTGAAGATGGTGGACGTTCACTATCCCGGTATTCACTGTCCTGTCTGTCTCAGGCACAGCATTGGATCCAGTATCCGTCCTAACCGCCTCTCCGGGGTGAGTTCAGGGTAACTCCTTGTCCCGGATGTGTTCCTCTGTTTCTCTGTCTCCTTCCCTCAGACCTCTCAGGACCTCCACTCCAACTCGACTCCACTCCACTCCAGAGTAAGTACTAAACTCAAAACTGACTGTCACTCCTGCTCTGAGGTAAACAATATTAGCTCCTCCCACTCTTGAAGGTGCCACCTAAGCTCCTCCCACTTTCTAGTGTAGTGTTGTGTGGGGAGCAAACCTGTGTTGCTGTTTCTGTGGCACATTAACCCTTGGGGTGCCACATTCCCCCTTAGTTAAAGACAGTACTCCGGGACTGTGGAACAACAAAGAAACAAACAATTAATACTATTAATATTTACAGAGACTTAAAAGTAAAAAGTACAAAAATCACTAAAGTTCAAAAACAGTCCAAGAACTCAAAAAGCAGTCCTTCCGGGGGTTTAGTCTATTGCCTCCGGGCTGATGACTATATACAAGAAAGTTTATGCCACAACCAGTCCGTGGTAGTATGGTCCATAAAAATAAAATAAAAGGAAAAAGTTCGAAAAATATGCAAAAAGTTCATACAGGATAGTCTCTGTAGGTACTGGGCTTTTTTAACGTTGCATTAACTATGTACATTTGTCCACGGGCGTATCTGCTTAGAGGCCTGGATTCTCTACACCATCCCCAGGTACTTTCTTTCCCTAACTTAATGTACATGCGGGTTAATCCAGTTCCTCCACCCTCTTGGACGCTATCTACCGGGTTTAATGTATATTTACACGAATATATTTACATTTTACAGTTAATTTGACCTTTTAATCCTTGTACCTAGCTGGTAACTGCCCTCTGGTACTACGCTATGATCTGCGTAAAACGGGTATACTACTTGCATGTAGCTTATTGGTGCTGGTGGGCATGTACCTCCTTGTAGTGTTTGGTACTATAAAAGATGAAGATCTGACTGTAGGACTGGCAAGTTCACTGGGACCAGGAATTGATTCTTCCTCTACGGGTTCTACTTCCAGTTCTTCAGGTCTTGGGACTTCTTCGGGTAATACGGGTTCTGGTGTTGGTTCCACCATTGGAGGGAAAGCAATCATTGGTACTACAACTGCTCTGTAGTAATTTGGCCATGTTTTAGGGAAATCTCATTGCACCGTATGAAATACTTAATCTTCTTTCTCTTTGACAGGTTGGACCTGTACGGGTACTATTACTTCTGGTGTCTTCAGGGTTTCAGGACACGGTTTGAGATGGTCTCTGGACACAACTACTGAAGTTCTTCCTTCCTCTTTGCTTATTAGACACAGCATTGTCTAAATTGGATGGTAAGACTGTGTATGGGATAGTTTCCCACTGATTATCGAATTTGTTAGTGCGTCTCTTTCTTTTGAGAACTTGCTCACTGGGTTGTAATGGAGTTGCTTGAGCACTTTGGTTATAGGTTCTCTCTTGTCTTGCTCTAGCTTGCTGAAGCTTTTCTCTACGCACTCTTGTACTAGGCGATACTGTTGCTAACGTAGGGTATCCAATTGGATTCTTCAACTTCTGCGTCTGGTTTCACGATTCCCATATCTAAGTCAATTGGTAGCTTGCCGGGTCTTGCACACATAAGATAGGCTGGGGTGCAGTTTGTAGAACTCACTGGAACATGGTTGTATAAGTCTACCAAATCAGGTAATTTATCTGGCCATTGATTTCTCTCAGATTCTGGTAACGTTTTCAATAGGTCTATGATAATATGGTTCATCTTCTCGCATAAGCCATTTGTTTGGGGATGGTACGCTGTCGTGCGGATCTTCTTACAACCGTACATATTGCAGAATTCTTGGAAAATCTCTGATTCAAAGGCTGGACCTTGATCTGCAAGGACTTGTTCCGGGTAACCATGTGGTCTACAGAAATGGGTCTGAAATGCTCTTGCTGCCATCTTCGCTGTCAGGTCCTTGACGGGTACCACCACTAAGAAGCGTGAGTAATGGTCCACGATGGTTAAGGCATAGACATAGCCTGACCGGCTTGGTGACAACTTGACGTGGTCTATTGCAATAACTCTAGTGGTTGCTTGGTTACTATGGACTGGAGTGGGGCTCTCTGTTGATCTTTTCATCTGAGGTTGCATGGGCCACATTTCCTGCACCAATCTTCAATTGATTTTCTCATGCGAACCCAATAGAATCTCTCTCTTAGGAGCACTTCCAACTTCTTCCATCCGAAATGACCTGCTCCGTCGTGGTAGGCTTCCAAGACCATTTTGATGTCTCGCTTGGGTACGATTATCTGCCAGACCAATTCATGTGTTTTTGGATTGGTATGTCTTCTGCAGAGCTTTCCTTGATACAGGAACAACTTGCCTCTCTCTTTCCAGAGTTGTTGAGTCTCTGCCGGGGCGTTCTGGTTAGGGTACACATCTTGTTGTGTAAGCAGTTCTTTCACTAGCTTCACAGCTGGATCACTATCTTGGGTATCAGCCCATCCATGGTGTGCTAACGGGTTAAGACTTGCCTGTTATTCTCTTTGGTAGATGCCGGGTTGATACTTGTCTACCTTGAACGATGAAAGGCCGGTAGTTCAATTTCTTCTAACTCTTCCGGTTCTTCTTCCATGTCTTTTAGGTGTGGCATCCGGGATAAGGCATCTGCGTTCCCGTTCTTGCGGCCTGCCCTGTATTTGATGACAAAATTGTAGTTAACAGCCGTGCTATCCATCGCTGCTCCAGTGCACCTAATTTTGCTGAATCCAGGTGGGTCAATGGGTTGTTATCCGTGTAGATGGTGAATTCTGCAGCTGCCAGATAGTGCTTGAAACGTTCAGTCACAACCCAAACTACTGCCAGTAGTTCTAACTTGAAGGAGCTGTAATTCTCGGGATTTTTTTGTAGGCTGGAGCTTCCTACTTGCAAAGGCAATAACTCTCCCTTTGCTCCTTGCTTCTGCGACAACACTGCTCCCAGTCCCACGTTGCTGGCATCCGTGTATAGAATGAATGGTTGATGGTAATCAGGGTATGCCAGAATCTCTTCTCCCATCAATGCACACTTCAGTTTGTTGAAGGAGTCTTCCTTCTCTTCACCGGAAAGGAGGATTACGGGTTGAAGACTTTCTTGATTGTCCTACCAGGATGTCTTGTAGAGGAGCTGCTAGCTTCGTGAATCCACTGATAAATCTTCTATAATAGCCTACCAGGCCCAGGAATTGCCTCACTTCTTTCACGTTAGTAGGTCTTGGCCAATCCCTTATCACTGTGACTTTATCAGGATCCGGTGGTACTCCCTCTGAACTCACGACATGTCCCAGGTACTGTACCTTTGGTTTGAGAAGGTGACATTTAGATGGCTTGATTTTCATGCCATATTTGGACAAGGCTTCGAACACTTCTGCCAGGTCTTGTAGATGTTGCTCATACGTCTTGGAGTAGACTATGACGTCATCTAGGTACAGGAGGACAGTTTCAAAGTTCTTGTGCCCTAGGCAGCTCTCCATGAGGCGTTGGAAGGTCCCGGGTGCGTTGCAGAGTCCGAACGGCATACAATTGAACTCACAGAGGCCCATCGGCATAATAAACGCTGTCTTCTCCTTGTCGGCCTCGGCCACAGGAACCTGCCAGTACTCTCTAGTGAGATCAAGGGTGGAAAAATAGTTAGCAGATTTTAATGCAGCTAATGACTCCTCAATCCTAGGTAATGGGTATGCGTCCTTATGTGTGATGCGGTTAATCTGCCGGTAATCTACGCACATTCTCATGGTCCCGTCTTCTTTTTAACTAACACTAGAGGTGCTGCCCAGGGGCTACAACTGTCTCATATTACCCCTGCAGATTTCATTTCTCTGAGCATGTCTTTGGTGGTTTGGTAGTGAGCGGGTGGTAATGGTCTATGTCTCTCTTTTATAGGCTGATGGTTACCTTTGGGTATAGTGTGCTCTACCCCTTTGATTTGCCCAAAGTCTAACGGGTGTTTGCTGAATATCTGCTCCTATTCTTTCACTACCCGGTATACTCCATGCTTTTGATGGGAAGGTGTAAAACTGGTACCTACATGTATCTTTCGGCACCAATCCTCCAGCTTTTCCCTTGAGCCACTGTCATCTGCCTGACTTGACGGGTCCAAGGCATTATTATCACCCGTGTACAATTTAGCCATGGTAGCATACTTTGGTATTGTGATCTCATCGTCTCCGCAATTTAGTAGGCGTAATGGCACTCTTTCCCGATGTACTTCAACCACTCCTGTAGCTGTGAGTATAGTAGGTCTACTGTCTGAGTACACGGGTTCTACCAGGGCTTGATAGTCTTGCCCTTTGATGCCTATTGCGGTTCTACACCAGACCAACATTTCAGTTTTGGGAGGTATTACAATGGGTATTGGATCACTTACTCGTACACTGCCGATTTCACCTCCGGATATTTCTACCTGCTGCTTTAACATCAAAGCTTTTATTTCTTTGTGCAAAAGCCTCTGCTGTCCGGTTCCGGCAGTCTCTGCGATCTGCTGCAAAACAGCAATTACCTCGGAAAAAACACTTTTCAATTACATTAATTCCTAATAACATTACTGGTTCACAATCTCGCCGGTCAACATCTATAATTATAATACCCTGATTCTGCAATTTTACCTTTCCAATCTGAATGGTCATTTCTCTGAACCCAACTTGTGGTATTAATTGTCCATTACTAGCCCATACATTAATTTTAAAGTCTGATGGACCACTATCAATGTCTGAAGCAGCCCAGTACCTTCTGTAAAGAACATGTAGAATCGATGTTATATGGGACCCAGTATCCAACAAGGCATTAAAGGGAATGCCATTCAACACGATAGGGATCACCGGCTGTCCTCCCACGAATTTGTCAAACCAGGCTGAAGGACTTTTAGAGTTCATACCTGAGGAGCGGCCCGCCTGCCCAGGGAATCTCTGTTTAAAGCACACTCTCAGGCAAAGTGACCTGGTTTCTGGCAACGGCGGCAAATGGGCTGTCCATCCAGCTGATAACGATCGCTGGGTCGTACTCTTGTCGCTTGATATATCCTGGGCCTCATCCTCGGGACATCCTCTCTGCTGGTCGCCAACTTGATCTTGGGTGCAGGCTTTGACTCTCACAGCTCCTTGATGACCTTGGCCATTGAGATGACGGTGTCTGTGAGGGCATCTAGCTTTTGGTTGAGGGCCTCATTAGAGATAGGCTCTCTGTGTTCAGCAGCAGTCGTTGACATGGCAGATGTCGCTGATGCTATTAGTTGCTGAGGTGTTGCTGCAGGGCCCTGTATAGATTGCAGATTCCGGGGCTCCTCTACCTGCTGCAGACGAATAGCTCTGTCTTTTAACTCAGTAAATGTCATTTTAGGATTCTGGATGAGCATCATACTCAACTGTCCTCTGTGGGTCGGGGATAAGAGACTCTCTATGAACTGGTCAATTAACATTTTGTCAGCTCCCGGGGCTAAGGCAGGTTCTGCTAGCTTAAGTGCTTTGAGTGCTTCCTGCAGATTTAAGGCAAAGTCTCTGGCACTCTCTTCAGGCTTTTGTTGACATGCAAAGAACCTCATTTTAGCCCGGGTATCAGCAGTAGATTCAAATGCTGCTTTTAATCCAGCTATAAGATGCTCTACAGTGTCCTTATCTGTGTCCAGCCAGGATGCGACCTCCCTCTGTGCATTGCCTGTTAATTGTACAATAATCATTCCTACACGTTGGGCTTCAGTGAGGGGGTACATTACATAGTAAGCTTTTATATTGCTGATAAAGTCATTAAGAGTGTTAGGCTGGTTGTGGAGCCCACTGGGACAGGGTACTCGGTACCGGACCGGGGTTCTGCTGGGGATGTCACGGCGGTCCCGGGTTCACACAAGTAAATGGGGTGTATTTACAAGGGATTAGGTTTGTCGTGACGCCAACCACGGGTTGTGGTCAGGGTGACCACCGCTGCTGCAAACCTCCGGGGATGATGTTTTGGCAGCTTTAGATGGAAACAGGCAATTGAAGTCTGTGATGGTTATTACAGATGTTGCAGGATAATAGGGGTAGTAGTGGAGATGATGAGAGTGGAGGCAATGGCAGTTTATGAGGGAAAGTAGGGTTTCAGCACAAGGATGACACACACTCACGTTTGTTGTCGTTTTCCAAGTCTTTACTGTGCAGATGGTAAAGCAGAATATTGTCCACGGAGTCTGTACTAGGGCCGGGTTGCTCCCACCCTGACCGGGTCCTTGGCTTCCTACTTCTGCGCTTTGTGTGTGGCCCTGCTGCCACTTTTAGCTGAACTGCTGGCCCTGTCTCCCCTCACAGGTACTAATCTGCTAGGTAACTTGAGTCCTCTGTGTCGCTGACCCCTCCGTGTTGCTTTGCTATGGTACAGTGAAGATGGTGGACCTTCACTATCCCGGTATTCACTGTCCTGTCTGTCTCAGGCACAGCATCGGATCCGGGGTGAGTTAAGGAATAACTCCTTGTCCCGGGTGTGTTCCTCTGTTTCTCTGTCTCCTTCCCTCAGACCTCTCAGGACCTCCACTCCAACTCGACTCCACTCCACTCCAGAGTAAGTACTAAACTCAAAACTGACTGTCACTCCTGCTCTGAGGTAAACAACATTAGCTCCTCCCACTCTTGCAGGTGCCACCTAAGCTCCTCCCACTTTCTAGTGTAGTGTTGTGTGGGGAGCAAACCTGTGTTGCTGTTTCTGTGGCACATTAACCCTTGGGGTGCACATGTACAATACACTAACTGCAAGCACGTCAGCAATCAGTTTAATAGTGGAACAGCCACAGCCTTCTTTATTTATCATCAGTCAATTGCATAATTGGCCTGATGATAGGGGGACAGCAGAGGGCTGTTCTGTGACACCTATTAAGGAGTGTAACTCCTAGACTGTTAAAGCTCATTCACTATATGCAAGGGCCTGCAAAAATTCAAAGGAGACACTCCAATACACCCTTAAAGACACGTAGAGAAATGGCTCAGAACATTTTTTTGTGCCTAATACTAAGGAGTGGAACTCTTAGACTAATAAAGCATATGCACTTTTTGCAAGGGCCGTCAAAGATTTGAATTAAACAATGCAATACACCCTGGAAGACATGTAGAGAAGGGCCTCATAAAACATTTTTTCTGATTATTAGGGAGTGGGACCCCTAGACTTATTTAGCCTATGCACTATATGCAAGAACTGGGAAAAAGTAGAAGGGACTCTAATACACCCTGGGAGACATGTAAAGGAGGGCGAGAAGGATGGTGGGAACAGCTGTATGGGAATACACCAACAGAAAAAAAGAACATTAGAATTAGCTTTAGGTTCTGCTGCTGTGATCCGGTGGAGTTAGAATCTCTGCACCAATCCAGACCTTGTTCATTTTGATATCAGTCAGTCTGTCAGCATTTTTAGTTCAGAGGCAAATGCACCTATTAGCTATTATGCTAGTGGCAGGGCAGGCCAGCACCTCCAAGGTGTAGAGGGAGACTTCATGCCAGGTGTCTATCTTGGATACCCAATAGATGTATGACACAGGAGAATCATGGAGGACTCTGGATGGTCAGCTAGGTACTCCTTTGCCATCTTCCAAAATGTTTACCTCCTTGTCAAAGTACCCTGCACAACAGGACATAGGTGTGGGAGGGTGTAATGAAACTGCCTCAGACCTTTGATAGTGTACTTCTTTTGGACCTTGTGTGTATGTCTCCTTCATCTCTTGTCCTTAGTTGTCAAAGAAAGTATGACCTTCTGCCGCCAATGTTGCCAGATGGGAATTTTTTCCCTAATTGTTCAACTAGGGCCTTTTGGTTTTACTCTATTTTACTAGCCCTCTCTGTCACAGGAAGCAGAGGTGCAAAGCTTTCCTTGAAGCGTGGGTCGAGAAGCGTGAACAGCCAGTAATCAGTGTTCGGCAAAATGAGGGCCATCGGAAATGCAGAGAAACATAAAGTCAGCCATGTGTTCCAGACTTCTTACAGGCAACACTTCCCTGTTCTCACCAGGAGGGCGCATCTCCCACTCCTCCTCCTGCTTAGAATCAGCAGCTCCACTTGGAAATGCATACGTTTTGTGCTAGCAACTAGTTTGTTTTGTTTTTGTGCACCATCTTATAGCCCATTAACCTAGGCTTAGCTGTGATAGTAATCCCTCTACTTCCTTAGATTGGGTAAATTTAAATTAATATCAAATGATTTTTTTTTTCATATTTTTCGTCATCTAAACTAGTGGAATATCTTAGTGTCATTTTATAGTCCCAATAGTACAGTACTCAGGACAAATCTTGTGAGAGCAATTTAAATATATGTACATTGCTATGGAAATATGTACATTGCTTATAAAAAAAAACAAAATGGTAAGTATAGTCAGACAGAGTTGTCAGCAGTGTTTGAAAAGTCTCAAGACGATAAGGTAACTGAGTCTACAAAAAAAGTCCCCTGTATTGAGAGTGTAATACTTTTTGTGAGCTCATTGAGATTTATTGAAGGCCATACAGCAGAAAGTCACCTTCCCAGATTTCTGAGAAGGCCTTATATTTGGCTAATTAAGTCACATAAAGGACATAAATCATTCTACTGATGTAGATGAGGAGTCGGTTGAGGGGTTGGTTATCTTTTTGTTTGGTTGGCACCTTTAACACCTTAGTGACGGCCCACTGTATATAAACGTCCTAAAAACAGGGTCCTTATTCTGTTAGGACGTTAAAATAAGACCTAACAGAATAAGCCCTGTAGCGCACCCCAGTGGCCGAAAATCTCCGGGGTTTCAGCTACCGGGGTAGCGGAGACCCTGCAGAATATGAATCAGGACGGTTTTTACCAGTACCCACCATGTGATCATGGTTATACACCGTTTACTCATGTATAACCGTGATCACATAAATATACAGCGAACCGCCGGTAAAAACAATGATTTCTCTGTCATGCCACAGGATCAAACCTGTGGCATGAAGAGAAAACATCTGCGACCCCCCCTTCCCCCAGTACGGTACACAGCCCCCGGTACCGGTACTCAGCCCCCACCCCCTCCTCCTAAAATGGCGCCGCAGCGCGCCAGAAACTACTGCCCGACATCATCTCCCTCCCATCTGACAGCTCAGATGGGAGGGAGATGATCCGTACTCCCCCGCTCTGCCCCCCTTTCCGGTCACTCGGCCCCCACCCCCGGTATTTCCCCCCCCATCCTCTACATGTTCCCCTGTGGCCCTGCAGCAGCTGCAGCTCCTTCCAGCCCCTGCCGCCATCATCTCCCTCCAATCTGACAGCTCAGATGGGAGGGAGATTATCAGTATTCCCCCACTCTGCCCCCCTGCCCCGTCAGTTTCCCCCCCCACCCCCGGAGGTCTCCTGATATTTACCATCATCCCGCTGCTTCTTCCGGCCTCTTCTTCATCTTTCTGTCTGCCGGCATGCGCAGACAGAACAGAGACTGCTCTGCCTGCGCATAGTGATAGGGCATGATCGCAGTGAGGTCATGTCAGGTCACCATCCTTGGTTCCCACAGGGGTCAATTGTGATCCCATGATGGGATCACAATTGACCCTTTGTGAACCAAGGATCCTGACCTGCCATGACCTCACTGTGATCATGAGCTGTCAGTCTATGCAGAGACTGCTCTGTCTGCGATTAGACTGACAGCTCATGATCGCAGTGAGGTCATGGCAGGTCAGGATCCTTGGTTCACAAAGGGTTAATTGTGATCTCATGATGGGATCACAATTGACCCTTTGTGAACCAAGGATCCTGACTGCCATGACCTCACTGCGGTCATGAGCTGTCAGTCTATGCAGAGACTGCTCTGTCTGCGATTAGACTGACAGCTCATGATCGCAGTGAGGTCATGGCAGGTCAGGATCCTTGGTTCACAAAGGTTCAATTGTGATCCCATCATGGGATCACAATTAACCCTTTGTGAACCAAGGATCCTGACCTGCCATGACCTCACTGAGGTCATGACCTGTCATTCTCCTGGAAGAATGCCAGCTTATATAGCATATGGGGGACACCCCCATATGCTGTAAAAGTCTGGAAATGATCGAGGGACCTCCCACTGGACTACGTCGGACCTTTCTGCTGGACTACGTCGGACCTTCCTACTGGACTACGTCGGATGCCAAAGAATAATAAAGATGGGGTCTAAGTAGTGTCTGTGTTTTTTTTCTAATAAAAATATTCTTTTCTGTTGTGTGTCTTCTTTACAATTTACTAGGGATTCTTAATGGCCCGGTCTAATATTGGCCAGACATTAAGAATCTCGGGCTTAGTGCCAGATGCAAAAAAGCTGGCATTAACCCCTTATTACCCAGTCTGCCACTGCTACACGGCAGCTGGAAGAGCTGGATACAGCGCCAGAAAATGGCACTTCTATGAATGTGCCATTTTCTGGGACGGCTGCGGACTGCAATTCTCAGCGGGGGGGGGGGGGGCCCAGAAAGCTTGGGCCTCCCTACGCTGAGGATTCCAGCCCCCAGCTGCCTAGTTGTACCTGGCTGGCCCAAAAACATGGCGAAGCCCACGCCGTTTTTTTTTTAATTATTTCATGAAATAGTTTAAAAAAAAGGGCTTCCCTATATTTTTGGTTTCCAGCCAGGTAAAAATAGGCAGAAGGGGTTGGTGGCAGCCCGTAGTTGCCTGCTGTACCTGGCTGGACCAAAAGTGTGGCGAAGCCCCACGTCATTTTTTTTTAAATTTAATAAAGAAATACTAAAAAAAAAATGCAGGAGAGGAGACGACCAGGACACGGTGTCTCCGGATCTTCTGAACATGCTCTAATGCTGCTTTCACATCAGCGTTTTTTGCCGATCACGGCAGATGCAGTGAAAAAACCGCATCTGCCACGATTACCTCATAACCGCTGCACTTGCGGCATAGTTGCGGCAAGTCACATGCAATGTCTATGGGGCTTGCGGTAAGTGTGCGGCAGGTGCGGCAAGTGCGGTTTCGGCACTTGCGGCAGGCGCAGCCGCGAAAAAAAACGCGGTCAGCCGCGTTTCTTTTGCGGCCGCAAGTGCCGATACCGCACTTGCCGCACCTGCCGCAAGCCCGCATAGACATTCTATGTGGCTTGCCGCAACTGTGCCGCAAGTGCAGCGGTTATGCGGTAATCGCGGCAGATGCGTTTTTTTCACCGCATCTGCCGCGAACGGCAAAAACCGCTGATGTGAAAGTACCCTAAAAGTGAGAAATTGTGTGAAAAAAAGAAAATGTTCAATATGACGTTATCAAATTCTGTGAAGTAGCTGTAGGTTCTAAATGCTCACTATACCACTAGATATAATCCTTGAGGCGTCTAGTTTCCAAAATGGGGTCACTTGTTGGGGAGCTCCAATGTTTAGGCACACAGGGGCTCTTCATACGCGACATGGTGTCCGCTAACTATTGGAGGTAATTTTCCATTCAAATTGTTAGCGGACACCATGTCGCATGTGGAGAGCCCCTGTGTGCCTAAACATTGGAGCTCCCCCACAAGTGACCTCATTTTGGAAACTAGATCCCCAAGGAACATATCTAGATGCATAATGAGTACTTTCAACCCCCAAATGCTTCACAAATTGATCCATAAAAATGAAAAAAGAACATTTTTGTGGAAAAGAAAGTACTTTTTCATTTTTACGGATCAGTTTGTGAAGCACCTGGGGGTTCAAAGTGCTCACTATGCATCTAGATAAGTTCCTTGGGGCGTATAATTTACAAAATGGGGTCACTTGTGGGGGAGCCCCAATCTTTACACACACAGGGGCTCTCCATACATGACATGGTGTCCGCTAACAAATGGAATTGTAAGTTGATACTATGTCGTGTATGGCGATCCCCTGTGTGCCTAAACATTGGAGCTCCCCCACAAGTGACCTCATTTTGGAAACTAGATCCCCCAAGGAACATATCTAGATGCATAATGAGTACTTTCAACCCCAAATGCTTCACAAATTGATCCATAAAAATGAAAAAAAGAACATTTTTGTGGAAAAGAAAGTACTTTTTCATTTTTACGGATCAGTTTGTGAAGCACCTGGGGGTTCAAAGTGCTCACTATGCATCTAGATAAGTTCCTTGGGGCGTATAATTTACAAAATGGGGTCACTTGTGGGGGAGCCCCAATCTTTACACACACAGGGGCTCTCCATACATGACATGGTGTCCGCTAACAAATGGAATTGTAAGTTGATACTATGTCGTGTATGGCGATCCCCTGTGTGCCTAAACATTGGAGCTCCCCACAAGTGACCTCATTTTGGAAACTAGATCCCCCAAGGAACATATCTAGATGCATAATGAGTACTTTCAACCCCCAAATGCTTCACAAATTGATCCATAAAAATGAAAAAAGAACATTTTTGTGGAAAAGAAAGTACTTTTTCATTTTTACGGATCAGTTTGTGAAGCACCTGGGGGTTCAAAGTGCTCACTGTGCATCTAGATAAGTTCCTTGGGGCGTATAATTTACAAAATGGGGTCACTTGTGGGGGAGCCCCAATCTTTACACACACAGGGGCTCTCCATACATGACATGGTGTCCGCTAACAAATGGAATTGTAAGTTGATACTATGTCGTGTATGGCGATTCCCTGTGTGCCTAAACATTGGAGCTCCCCCACAAGTGACCTCATTTTGGAAACTAGATCCCCCAAGGAACATATCTAGATGCATAATGAGTACTTTCAACCTCCAAATGCTTCACAAATTGATCCATAAAAATGAAAAAAGAACATTTTTGTGGAAAAGAAAGTACATTTTCATTTTTACGAATTAATTTGTGAAGCACCTGGGGGTTCAAAGAGCTCACTATGCATCTAAATAAATTCCTTGGGGTGTCTAGTTTCCAAAATGGGGTCACTTGTGGGGGAGCTCCAATGTTTAGGAACACGGGGGCTCTCCATACGCGACATGGTGTCCGCTAACTATTTGAATGGAAAATTAGCTCCATTTGTTAGCGGAGACCATGTTGCGCATGGAGAGCCCCTGTGTGCCTAAACATTGGAGCTCCCCCAAAGTGACCACATTTTGGAAACTAGACACCCAAGGAATTTATTTAGATGCATAGTGAGCTCTTTGAACCCCAGGTGCTTCACAAATTGATCCGTAAAAATGAAAAAGTACTTTCTTTTCCACAAAAATTTTCTTTTTTTCATTTTTATGGTTACATTTGTGAAGCACCTGGGGGTTCAAAGTGCTCATCACCCATCTAGATAAGTTCCTTGGGTGGTCTAGTTTCCAAAATGGGGTCACTTGTGAGGGAGCTCCAATGTTTAGGCACACAGGGGCTCTCCATACGCAACATTGTCTCCGCTAACAAATGGAGCTAATTTTCCATTCAAATAGTTAGCGGACACCATGTCGCGTATGGAGAGCCCCGTGTGCCTAAACATTGGACCTCCCCCACAAGTGACCCCATTTTGGAAACTAGACACCCCAAGGAATTTATTTAGATGCATAGTGAGCTCTTTGAACCCCCAGGTGCTTCACAAATTGATCCGTAAAAATGAAAACATACTTTCTTTTCCACAAAAATTTTCTTTTTTCATTTTCATGGTTTCATTTGTGAAGCACCTGGGGGTTCAAAGTGCTCATCACCCATCAAGATAAGTTCCTTGGGTGGTCTAGTTTCCAAAATGGGGTCACTTGTGAGGGAGCTCCAATGTTTAGGCACACAGGGGCTCTCCATACGCAACATGGTCTCCGCTAACAAATGGAGCAAATTTTCCATTCAAATTGTTAGGGGACACCATGTCGCGTATGGAGAGTCCCTGTGTGCCTAAACACTGGAGCTCCCCCACAAGTGACCCAATTTTGGAAACTAGACCCCCAAGGAACTTATCTAGATGCATAGTGAGCACTTTGAACCCTCTGGTGCTTCACAAACTGATCTGTACAAATGAAAATGTACTTTTTTTTCACAAAAACTTTCTTTGGCCTCAATTTTTTAATTTTCACATGAGCAACAGGATAAAATGCATCCTAACATTTGTTGGGCAATTTCTCCTGAGTACACCGATACCTCATATGTGGTCATAAACCACTGTTTGGGAGCACGGCAGGACTCGAAAGGGAAGGAGCGCCATTTGACTTTTTGAATGGAAAATTAGCTCCAAAAATCAAATTGCGCTCCCTTCCTTCTGAGCCCTGCTGTGCGCCCAAACAGTGGTTTATGACCACATATGAGGTATAGGTGTACTCAGGAGAAATTGCCCAACAAATTTTAGGATGCATTTTATCCTGTTGCCCATGTGAAAATTAAAAAATTGAGGCTAAAAGAACATTTTTGTTGGAAAAATTAAGATGTCCATTTTTTGTTTCCACTTTGCTTTGGTACCTGTAAAGCACCTGAAGGGTTAATAATCTTCTTGAATGCAGTTTTGAGTAGCTTGAGGGGTGCAGTTTTTGGAATGGTGTCACTTCTGGGTGTTTTCTGTCATGTACACCCCCTCAAAGGGACTTCAAATGTGATGTGGTCACTAAAAAAATGGTTTTGTAAATTTTGCTGGAAAAATGAGAAATTGCTGATGAACTTTGAACCCTTATAACGTCCTAACCCAAAAAAACTTTTCTCCCAAAACTGCGCTGATGTAAAGTGGACATGTGGGAAATGTTATTTATTAACTATTTTGTGTCACATAATGCTCCGGTTTAACAGAATAAAAATAAAAAATTTGAAAATTGTGAAATTTTCTAAATTTTTGCCAATTTTTTAATATTTTCAAAAATAAACGCAAAAATGATCGACCTAAATGTACTACCAACATGAAGCCCAATATGTCACGAAATAACAATCTCAGAATCGCTCGGATCCAATGGAGCGTTCCAGAGATATTACCTCATAAAGGGAGAGTGGTCAGAATTACAAAAAACGGTCTGGTCATTAAGGTGGAAATTGGCTCCGTCACTAAGGGGTTAATATACTAATTTGTAAATAATACGACAGTAACATTATAAACACATGTACACTATCAACGTGAATTGGGAAAACTTTTGGCTTTTTAAAAAATGTGTAAAGCTTCATATGTGACTGTTCCTTTACCGCTGCAGAATGAAGTTGACAAGTGAAATTCACAGCTTGCTGTTGTCTACATCCATGAATAACGGTCTCCTTTTACCCATTTATTGTCCTATTTTTGTGGGTCAGTCTAACTGACATTTTAGAATTTATTTCCTTTTTAGACTTTTAATTTACTTAGGTCTTTTCCAACTTTATGGCCACACATTCATATATTGCTTGTCCTCATTTTAGTGCTGTGCTTCAACCTCTTCATTCCTAGTAACAGCATGGGGTCCACAAGATATTAGTGCAGCCACTGCTGCTGATGTGTTAACTGCAACCTATAAACTGCAAAGAGAAAGAGGCAAAGTCACTCTGGCAGATATGTTATTAAGACAAGAAGAGGTCAAGGGAAATATCCAGAGGGGGAAGGTACAATCATTCCATTTTCCCATCCAACATAATTACATCCAACCTAAGTACTATATAAATAGTGAGATATCTGTAGTCTAGTAATAAAAAGACTAAAATGGCATACATTTAAGCAATCCATTTATATTTGTCATGGGTTATCTATGACATCATTTATAAACCAATTTATCTTTGATGCTACTAACATGACCTTTTGTATAAAATATATATTACATACACTGGGTATATATGTACATTGAACGGTGAAAATAAAACTAAAAACAATGGCAGGATTTCTGTTTCTTATTTATTTGCAAGTTAACCAGGTAATTTCTTAGGTGGCTAAAAGAAGGTCAACGGGGGAGTTGCCTTTAGGCCTCACCTGCTTAGGCTACATTCACACTGTGTGTTTGTGTACTCTTTTTGCTCGTCAGTTTTCGTAGCCAAAATCAAGAGTGGAACAATCAGAGGAAAAGTATAATAGAAACACATCACCACTTCTGGTATTTAATTATCCACTCCTGGTTTTGGCTGCAAAAAGGCTGGGGTCACACTGGGTTATGGACCCATGTTTCCAGGCTAATACAGGACAGTGTTAACGGCATGCGCTGCCTGGGAACAGAGGCCCATAGCAACCCATTGCTTACCTTAGTAGTTGCCACACACAAACAATGCGGTCCTAGGAAAATGCTGCCTGCGGTGTTTTCCTGTGCGCTGAAGAAAAGCGCCCGCCCAGCAGCTCTGTGTGCGGCTGCTACTAAAGTGAATAGAGGGTTTCTATGGACCCACGTTTTCAGGTAGCGCTTGCCATTAACGCTGTCCGGTATTAGCGTTGGCCTGGAAATGTGGGTCCATAACCCAGTGTGACCCTAGGCAAACTGACGAGCAAAAACAGATCAAAATCGCACAGTGTGAATGGAGCCTTATTGTGAAGTGGCTCGTTTTTCTGGTAAATCTTTTTATGCTGGGGAGAAATGCTAGTCTGGTAGTTAGAATAGTCTGAGTGGTCATTGCAGTTCATGTGGTGGCACCTATATGATAGGAGGCATATAGGGGTAGGGTGCATATAAATAAGAGGGCTCTTACATGACAATTAACCTTAATTTGTTTTTTAAAGTTGACTTCTCTGTGTGCTCTGGCTTCAGGGACTGTTCAAGCAAGCATCAAAAATGGGATATTCTCATCATCATTAATGTTTAAAAATGCAAAGTGAAGTTGCTTTTTAAAAACTCATCAACTCTTGTATTTGTTTCTTGTTACAAATAAGTGCATCTTCAATCTCCAAAAATTTAATGATGTTCATAATGTTTACTATTCAAAGCTGCAGGCTCTATCTCTGTCTTTCCAGAAGGGGGACTGCAGTGTCATGCAAGTTGTACAACAAGCTTATAATGATCGTCAAGAGAGTGTCCTAGATATGGAAAGCCAGAGCAAAGTGTCTAACTCTCCTAAAGTAATGGGGAAAACTTGCAGGTCCTTGGCTAACATTTATCACAGGTAACTTAATGATGCCAGTCAAATCGGAGCAAGCTACTTACTAGCAATGGAATAGCCCATGAGTTCAGAGGTTGTGCAACCCAAGAAATGTGGGTGAAAACCTGAAATATAAATTCTGAGAGCTTAAAGAAAGTTTAAGCAAAATAATATACTGAAAGCAACGTCAAATGACCAAAAATCTAAAAAAAGAAACAGCAATTGTATTCTTTATACCAGCCTCTCTTTCCATCCTATCTAATATTGCAATCCCAAAATGCCATAAAAGAAATCTATGTCAGGTCTCCAAAAAGGAAAGCCCTATATCTTTACAATAAGACTACAGTTGCCATTTAGCAGATCTGGTACACACATGATGTACATACAGACTCTTCCACTCACTGAGAAGGTAATATGCACTTTTTCTCTTAGGGTGCTTTCACATCTGCGTTTTTCGTAATTCGCGGCAGATGCGGTGAAAAAACCGCATCTGCCGCGTTTGCCGCATAACGGTTCCACTTGCGGCACGGTTGCGGTTTTTTCCATAGGAAGTATAGGGGGACTTGCGGCAGATGCGGCAAGTGCGGTATTGCACTTGCGGCAGGTGCGGCAGAGAAAAAAACCGCAGTAAGCCGCGGTTTTTTTTCTCTGCCGCACCTGCCGCAAGTGCAATACCGCACTTGCCGCATCTGCCGCAAGTCCCCCTATACTTCCTATGGAAAAAAACCGCAACCGTGCCGCAAGTGGAACCGTTATGCGGCAATAAGCTCAGATGCGGTTTTTAGCACGATCTGGTCCCGATGATTACAAAAGACGCTGACTAGTGAAAGGGCACCTCTACTCATGCATGTGTTCCTTTTGAACGTGTATTTTTGCCCACGCATGTTCTAGAGTTAATATACTGTACAATATGTCATCATACCGTATACTTAATGCTTGACAGAACACAAGTAGAAATCTAGAAAACATTTATGGGCAATAAGTTAAAACAAATGGATCTTAAGACCACTTCACACGCTAGGATCTCGTTAACGATATCGTTGAAAGTCACAGATTTGTGAACGTTCTAACGATATAGTTTGTGCGTCATTGCGTGTAAACGAACGATGTAGGATGGAAAAATCGTTGGAACGTTCTTCCAAAAAATGAGATCCGGACCTCAAATCTATCGTTTGTCGTCCAATTAAGGATCTGTGAAGAAGCCACATCATCCAGTGTGACACCTTTTTGAATGATGTCGTTCATATTTCTCCTATTCCTGCCGCTATTTAACATCGTTCATACATACTTCTCTGCATCGCTGGCACGTTGCCAAATTTAGGAACGTTAACGATATCCTTGTGTGTGACAACGCACAAACGATGTCGGCAGGATCGCAGTCACGTGACATAGGGAACGATCTCGTTCACCTATATCCTAGCGTGTGAAGCGGTCTTTACTCTTACATCGTGAGCTCACTTTTTTCTGTTCATGCGAAAGAGTTGCATATTTTTTCCCTTTGTAGAAGGCATGCTATACTTGGTATTTCATTTTTGCTGACAAAGTATGTTGGTAATAGCCTTTGAAAAGATCACACTCCTCAGTTAGTTAAGTATTCAGATATGCTTGCCAGCAAAAATATATTTATACAAACTTATACAGTGCATTTGTTTGTCTAGGTTTTCTGCCACATTTACTGCTTTCCTTCTGATCTTATATAGCAATGTCTTGATTATAGACGGGTTATAATTAGGGCAATCTAGGATACCGCCCAGGTTCCACGGCTCTGGGAGGTCCCATTACTAGATTACCCTTATTATAATGTTTTATACTCATCTTGTTCCTGTTCTACTGGATCACATCTCATTCAAGGAGATCTTTCTTAGAGTTCAGCTGCTGGCAATACAGAATAGCAGTGCAGCTCCAGAAGAGCTCCCACAGCCTCTTTTGTGACTTTTCGGAAAAGAAGACATCATCATGTGGCACGCACCAGTATGTTTGGACTGTCATCACTAAGAAGTGGACCCCCAGGGACAAAGGCTATGTGATGGGGAATGAGAGGCAGATATGAGATTTTTTTTGTTTTTTAAATATGTATAAGGGATGTGTAACGTCTCATACTGTATATAGGGAGCTATGTGAGGGATCATACTGTAAACAGGGTGGCTCTGCAGGGACACATTTTTTGTAAAGAAGGCTATTTAAGGGTTCATACTGTACATCTGGGGCAGTTTGAGGGCTAAAAATAGGGTCCTCTCCCCTCCTGTATCTGTACGACTCGATTGTTCTTATATTTTGTACTTGTCCTCGCCTGCCCTTTCCATATGTAAAGTGCCATGGAATCTAATGGCGCTATATAAATAAATAATAATAATAATAATTTATATATGGGACTTTGTAGGGGCTATGTGAGTGCTTATCCTGTATATATGGGCTATGTGAGGTTTTATACTGTATATAGGTGACTTTGTGAGGGCTCATACCGTATATCAGCCACCATGTGAGCACTCATACTGTACATAGCAGGCTAGGTGAGGGCTCATACTGTATAAATTGGGCTATTTGATTCTTGTACTGTATGTATGCAACTATATAGGGGCTTTGTGAGGGCTCATATTGTATACAGGGGATACATGAGGGCTCACACTGTATATAGGGACTATGTAATGGCTCATACTGTATAATGTGATCTATGTGAGAGTACATACTGTATATAAGGGCTATGTGGGAGCTCATCCTGTATATAGTGAGGTTATATGTGGGTTTATACTGTATCTAGGGGGTTATGTGAAGGCTCATACTGTATGTATCTATGGAGTTATGTGAGGGCCCATACTGTATCTAGGGAGCTGAGCTGTGGATGGCCCATCCTGTACATAGGAAGCTATGTGGGGGCTCAAACTGTATATAGGGGATATGTGAGTGCTCATACTGTATATGGAGGGCTATGTGGAGACTAATAATGTATCTAGGGAGCTATGTGGGTGTTCATACTGTATATAGGTGACTATGTGAGGACTTATGTGTATATGGGGCTGTTTAAGGGCTCATACTGTACATATGGGACTATATAGGGATATGCAATGGTTTATCCTGCATATAAGGGCTCTGTGAGGGCTCATCTTATATATACGGCACTATGTGAGGGCTCATAATGTATATATGTGTTGTCATACTGTATAAAGATGGACTTTGTGTGGGCTCATCCTGTATATAGAGAGGTTATGTTAATGCTCATACTGTATCTAAGGAGCTATGTGGGGGCTCATACTGTATATAGAGGGTTATGTGAGGGCTCATACTGTATATGAGGCTATAGGGGGCTCATTATTTATCTATGGAGCTATGTGATTGCCCGTACTGTATCTAGGGAGCTATGTGAGGGCTCATCCTGTGCATAGGGAGCTACATGAGGAGTCATACTTTATATAGGGGGCTATGTGAGGGCTCATACTGTGTATAAGGACTATGTGAAGCTTGATACTGTGTATAGGGAAGTATGTGGGAGCTCATTCTGTATATAGGAGGTTATGTGAGTGCACCTACTGTATCTATAGGTCTCAGTCTCAAGGGACCTATGTGGGGGCTTTTCTTGTGTTTAGGGCAATGTTATGGCTCATACTGTATAAAAGGGCTATGTGAGGGCTGATACTGCATATAAAGAGCTATGTATGGGCTTATACAGCATGTTGAGGCTCATACTGTACATAGGGACTGTGTGTGGGTCATACTGTACATAGGGCTCTATTTGGAGGCTCACACGGTATTTAAGAAGGGTGTCAGCATACTTAATTCTTCTCAATATTAAGTGATACAAATAATATTAATTTAATATAATAATTATAACTAGTATGCTATTATTAATATTCAGCAGAATTAATTTTAGCCTATTGGTTCAGCCTCCAAAATAACCATATTCTCTCATGTGGCCCCTCAGAAAAATTAATTGCCCATCCCTGCTCTATAATGTATAGCGCTGTGTTATATACACTCATTGCCAAAATTTTGGCACCATTAAAATTGTTCCAAAAAAAATGATATTTATCCCAGAAAATTATTGCAATTAAAGGTTTTGTTATACACATATTTATTTCCTTTGTGTGTTTTGGAACAACACAAAATAAAACAGAAAAAAAGGCAAATTAGACATAATTTCACGCAAAACTTCAAAACAAAAATGGGCTGGAGAAAGTTGGCCATTCAACTTAATATTTGGTTGCATGCCCTTTGGAATAAATAACTGCAATCAGTCACTTCCTATAACAATCAACAAGCTTCTTACACCACTCAACTGGAATTTTGGACCACTCTTCTTTTGCAAACTGCTTCAGGACTTTCATGTTTGAAGGGTGGCCTTCTCCCAAAAGAAAGTGTAATATCTCTCTGAAGGTGCTAAATAAGATTTAGATCCGGACTCCTTGTTGGCCACTTCAGAACTCTCCAGCTCTTTGTTTCCATCCATTTCTGGGTGCTTTTTGAAGAAAGTTTGGATGCCTTGTGCTGATGGAAGATTCATGACCTAGGATGCAAACCCACCTTTCTGACAATAAGATCTACATTGCAAGCTTGCCAGAGGCAGCAAAACAACCCCAAAGGATCTTTGAAACTCCTCCATATTTGACTGTGTTCCTTTCTTTGTAGGTCTCATTCTGTTTTTGGTAAACAGTAAAATGATGTTCTTTACCAAAAAGCTCTATCATGGTTTCATCTGTCCACTAGATGCTTTCCTAGAAGGATTTTGGCTTACTCACATACATTTTAGCAAACTGCAGGCTAGCTTTTATATCTCTATGTCAGCAGTAGGGTCATTGTGGGTCTTCTGCCATAGTGTTTTATTTCATTTAAATGTTGGCGGATAGTTTGCACTACACGGATACAAAATAAACCCAAATACTTCCTTACTAAATAAGGCTAGGGTCACACTTGCTGATTTTACATGCGTTTTTGAGACTTGCGTTTTCTAAAAATGCATGTAAAAATGCACCCATAGGCCCCCATGCAAAAAACACATGCCCAATAGCAAAAACGCATGCCCCAATAGCAAAAACGCATGCCCAATAGCAAAAATGCATGCCTAAAGTGCCATGCGTTTTTGACATGCATTTTTGCACTTAAGTGAGGAGCTACCTTGAAAAACGCATGCAAAAACACATGGTACCATTTAGTGCCATATAAAAACGCATGCGTTTCCCATAGGGCCCCATGTTAAAAAAAATTGCATGCGTTTTTAAAAACGCACCAAAAAACGCAGCTTGCAGTATTTTTGGGTGCTGATTCAAAAACGCATGCAAAAACACAGGGTGTCAAAAAAACACCTTAGAAAACACATGCAGAAATGTAAAAACGCATGCAGAAACGCATGCTTATTTTTAAGGCACCAAAAAAACGCATGGCATGTGTGACTCTAGCCTAAATAAGGATATAAAAATGAAACATATCTAAAGTTTATAAAAGAAATAATTTTTAAACTATGTTAAATATACACAAATTGAATAACACAGCCTATACCTATACTCCCGTAATAGTAGTGTAGACCAATATTAACTTTAGTTCTATGTAATATGAATATATATACCTACAGTTCTGGCCAAAAGTATTGACACCCTTGCAATTCTGTCAGATAAAACTCAGTTTCTTCCTGAAAATTATTGCAATCACAAATTCTTTGGTATTATTATCTTCATTTAATTTGTCTTCAATGAAAAAACACAAAAGAGAATGAAGCAAAAAGTAAAACATTGATCATTTCACACAAAACTCCAAAAATGGGCCAGACAAAAGTATTGGCACCCTCAGCCTAATACTTGGTTGCACGACCTTTATCCAAAATAACTGCGATCAACTGCTTCCGGTAACTTCAATGAGTTTCTTAAAATGCTCTGCTGGAATTTTAGACCATTCTTCTTTGGCAAACTGCTCCAGGTCCCTGATATTTGAAGGGTGCCTTCTCCAAACTGCCATTTTTAGATCTCTCCACAAGTGTTCTATGGGATTCAGGTCTGAACTCATTGCTGGCCACCTTAGAAGTCTCCAGTGCTTTCTCTCAAACCATTTTCTAGTGCTTTTTGAAGTGTGTTTTGGGTCATTGTTCTGCTGGAAGACCCATGACCTCTGAGGGAGACCCAGCTTTCTTACACTGGGCCCTATATTATGCTGCAAAATTTGTTGGTAGTCTTCAGACTTCATAATGCCATGCACACGGTCAAGCAGTCCAGTGCCAGAGGCAGCAAAGCAACCCCAAAACATCAGGGAACCTCCGCCATGTTTGACTGTAGGGACCGTGTTCTTTTCTTTGAATGCCTCTTTTTTTCTCCTGTAGACTCTTATGTTGATGCCTTTGCCCAAAAAGCTCTACTTTTGTCTCATCTGACCAGAGAACATTCTTCCAAAACGTTGTAGGCTTTCTCATGTAAGTTTTGGCAAACTCCAGTCTGGCTTTTTTATGTCTCGGGGTAAGAAGTGGGGTCTTCCTGGGTATCCTACCATACAGTCCCTTTTCATTCAGACGCCAACGGATAGTACGGGTTGACACTGTTGTACCCTCGGACTGCAGGGCAGCTTCAACTTGTTTGGATGTTAGTCAAGGTTCTTTATCCACCATCCGCACAATCTTGCATTGAAATCTCTTGTCAATTTTTCTTTTCCGTCCACATTTAGGGAGATTAGCCACAGTGCCATGGGCTTTAAACTTCTTGATGACACTGCGCACGGTAGACTCAGGAGCATTCAGGTCTTTGGAGATGGACTTGTAGCCTTGACATTGCTCATGCTTCCTCACAATTTGGTTTCTCAAGTCCTCAGACAGCTCTTTGGTTGTCTTTCTTTTCTCCATGCTCAATGTGGTGCACACAAGGACACAGGACAGAGGTTGAGTCAACTTTAATCCATGTCAACTGGCTGTAAGTGTGATTTAGTTATTGCCAACACCTGTTAGGTGCCACAGGTAAGTTACAGGTGCTGTTAATTACACAAATTAGAGAAGCATCAAATGATTTTTCTAATAGTGCCAATAATTTTGTCCACCCCCTTTTTTATGTTTTGTGTGAAATTAGATTCAATTTGGCTTTAGGACAATTCTTTTTGTGTTTTTTCATTGAAGACAAATTAAATGAAGATAATAATACCAAAGAATTTGTGATTGCAATCATTTTCAGGAAGAAGCTGAATATTATCTGACAGAATTCCAGGGGTGTCAATACTTTTGGCCACAACTGTATATAAGCAAGTGTATACCAAATTGATATGGGTATATTAAGCTTCACCAGCCACTTCTTTTTTGCACTAGAGGCACCTAATAAGCTTTTTGATTAATTGTTGTGTTATTCACTTTGTGTATATTTAACCCCTTCACCCCTGAGCCTATCTTGACCGTTTTTTTTTTTCAAATTCTGACAAGTGTCACTTTATGAGTTAATATCTCTGGAACGCTTCAACGGATCCTAGCGATTCTGACATAGTTTTTTCGTGACATATTGGACTTCATGTTAGTAGTAAATTTAGAACAATAATTTTAGCGCTTATTTGTGGAAAAAATGGAAGTTTGACACGAATGTTCCAATTTTTAAAGTTTGAATTTTTATATTCTTAAACAAGAGAGTGATGTCACACAAAATAGTTAATTAACAACATTTCCTACATGTCTACTTTACATTGGCACAATTTTGGAAACAACATTTTTTAGGAAGTTAGAAGGGTTAATAGGTCATCAGCAATTTCTCATTTTAACCTCAAAATTTACAAAACCATTTAATTTTAGGGACCACATCACATTTGAAGTCACTTTGACTGCCTCAATGACAGAAAATACCAAAAGTGACAGCATTCTAAAAACTGCACCCATCAAACTGTCAAAACCAATCCAAGAATTTAATTGACTCTTCAGGTGCTTCACAGGAATTAAAGCAATGTGAAAGGAAAAAAAATGAAAATTTTACTTTTTTCCAGCAAAAAAAGTTATTTAACCTTAAATATTGAATTTTCACAGGAGCTGCATGAGAAATTGCACCAATTTGTTTTGCAATTTTCCTGAGTTTGCCGATACCCCATATGTGTTGCAAAACACTGTTTGGGCGCACAGCAGGGTTGAAAGGAAGGACTTTTTGAATTGAAAATTTCTGGAATCATTAGTTGACACCATGTCGCATTTTGAAAAGCCCCTGATATGTCTAAACAGTAAGAAAAAAACACACAGGGGACCCTTTTTTGAAAGCTAGAACCCAATATTTTTATCTACATGTGTGGTGAGTAGGGATGGGCAAACCCGACTGTAAAGTTCTGGACCCATACCGAATACATACTATTTAGTGACAAGGTCCCGAACACAGTTTTCCATGGGAAACCCGTGTTACAGTTTGGGCCAGTTCGAGCCAGGGGCTGTAAAACAATAAAATGAAAAACATAATTATATTTACCTTTCCAGCAACGCGTCACCCGTCTCCTATCGCCACCGCTTCTACTTCCGGGGCGCTCATTAACTTCTGGGATTATCCACTGCACTGTTTGCCTCTGCTTTTTCCAGCCGGCGCTTGGCAGTTTTTGGGCTGTGACTGCAAGTCACTGTCAGTTTCAGCCTGTTCTCACTCTGCATAGACATGTGTCATCTATGCAGAGCGATGCAGAGCTGACATTGCTTCTCATTTGGACTACGTCGGACTGAAGACTGTTTCTTGAATAAAGATGGAGTCTCTAAGTGTTTTTTTGTGTTAGTTCTAATAAAATATTTTTTCTCTGTTATGTTTTTCTTTAACATTTTGCTAGAAATTCATGTTTCTAATATTGGCATGACCCCATGAATTTCGGGCTTAGGGCCAGCTGATAATACAAAGCTGACCTTAACCCCTTTATTACCCAGTGAGCCACCACACCAGGGCCCTGGATGAGTCAGGTACAGCGCCTGAAGTTGGCACTTCTATAAATGCACCACTTTCTGGGGTGGCTGCGGACTGCAATTCGCAGCCGGGGGGGGGATGGGGCAGAAAGCTGGGCCTACCTGCACTGCGGATTCAAGCCCCTAGCTGCCTAGTTGTAACTGGCTTGACACAAAAATAGGGCAAGCCCCACGTCAATTTTTTTTTTAATTATGTCATGAAATTTCATGAAATAATTAAAAAAAAGGGCTTCCCTGTATTTTTGTTTACAGCCAGGTACAAATAGGCAGCAGGGAGTTGGGGGCAGCCAGTTTCTGCCTGCTGTACATGGCTGGCATACAAAAGTATGGCGAAGCCCACGTCAAATTTTTTTTTGAAAATTCATTAAAAAAAAACAAAAAAAAACACACTTAGAGACTCCATCTTTATTAAAAAAACAGTCTTCAGTCTGACATAGTCCAAACGAGAAGCAATATCAGGTCTGCATCGCTCTGCATAGACGACACACAGGCTGAAGCTGACTGTTACAGTCAGGGTTCACCCGTGGTCATAGCTCAAGCATGACCACGGGTAAACCCTGCAATCACAGTCCGAACACTGCCAGTGCCGGCCAGAAAAAGCCGAGCACAGACAGTGCAGTGAATAATCCCGGAATTTAATGAGCGGCGCCGGAAGTAGGAGCGGCCCCATAGGAGATGGGAGGACGCGTCGCTGGAAAGGTAAGTATATAATTATGATGTTTATTATTTTTTATGCTTTTCTTTTACAGCCCCCCGCCCCACCCCACTCTATCACATGTCAGTAAAATTCAAACTCGGGGGTTCGAACCCAAGTTGCATCATCCCCTGCCCCGAGCTCGAACTTTCCAAAAAAAATTGGGGTGACCCCGCTGATCCCGAGTATCGGGGGGTTCGCCATCACTAGTGGTGAGCACTTTAAACCCTGAGGTGCTTCACAGAATATTATAACATTGAGCTATGAAAATGAAAAAGTTAATTTTTTCCACAAAGTGTTCCTTTAGCCTAATTTTTTTCATTTTTAAAGGGTAAAAGTCAAAATTTACTTTAAAAATGTGTTGGTCAATTTTTCCTGAGTACATTGATACCCCATATGTAGTGGAAAACAGTGAAAATGGGAAAAAATTATTCACATCAATGTTCTTTTAGCCTCAATTGTTTCATTTTCACAAGAATAACAGAATAAAATATACACCAAAATGTGTTCGGCAATTTCTCCTGAGTACGCTGATATCCCATATGTGGTGCAAAAAAACTGTTTGAGCACATAGCAGGGGTCTGAAGGAAGGATCAACGTTTTGGACAAGAGATTTTGACGGTCTGTGGGTGTCATGTCGCATTTGGAGACACCAGATGTGCCTAAACAGTGGAAATCTCCCCATAAGTGACCCAATTTTCAAAACTAGACCCCCTAAGGATATTTTCTAGATTTGTGGTGAGCTCTGAACCAACAGGTGCTTTTCAGAATTATATAACATTGAGTCACGAAAATGAAAAAATGGAGACTAAAATAGCATATTTTAGTAAAGAAAAGTATTATTTCATTTTCACAGCTCAAGGTATGAAGGTGGATGAGTAAGGCAGCATTATAAAGAATGGGAGAGGTGTTTCTTTACTGGGCAAAAATTAGCTACAATAAGATATGTGTTATAACTAGAATTGGACATACCTTTTGAGGTTCGGTTTGGTTCACCGAATAGGCATATGTTCGGCAAATTGATCGACAAACAGTTTGCCGAAATCCAAACTCCATTCAAATCAATTGGAGGCAAATTCAAGTGCCTAGAAAACATCTTCAAAGAGAAACCTCAAACGATTTTACAGTGAAGCTTCGCTGTTTTGGCAAAGATGTTATCTTCCTACATTTTACTTAGCAAGCTTCAGTGCCACTATCACCATGCCTCTGGTTTATATCCAAGTAGAGGGAATTAGGTAGGGGAAGCAGTTCCTCAATCACTACTCACTGGACTCCGGAGCCAGTGTGATGGTTGGCGTCCATCCATATGTTAATCAAGAAAGAGAAAGATAACCGCCATCCTTCTTCTTTTTTAATCCTTTATTCAAAATTCAGAATATAATCATCGGGAAACATGTACAGAGGTGATTGCTGGATGCGTTTCGAGGGAGAACCCTCTTCATCTTCAGCACAGAAGCAATAAAAAATTCCACAATATATTCGAATGAAAACACACACCACCAACACACATTGATTCCTTTATTTTAAACTAGCAGTACTACCCGGCTACGCCCGGGTTAATAAATAACTGATGTTAGCTATAACAAAATAGAATTTGAATATGTCATATTAATGACCTGTAAGAAAATAGAAGCTGAGCTGTGATTGGTTGCTATAGGCAGCCTAATAAATCCCCCTTGTTCACATCTGGTAGCAGTCGATTTGCCTACAACACATTTCCTTTCACTTTTTCCCCATTATGTAGATAGGGCCAAAATTGTTTGGTGAACTGGAACGCTCAGGGTTAAAATTTCACCTCACAACATATCCTATGACGCTCTCGGGGTTCAGACGTGTGCAGTGCATGTGTCCCTATAGGGTGTGTATGTTTGTGTCCCTGTGGGGGGGGTCTGTGTGGTGTGTGTGTCTGTGTTGTGTGTGTGTCCCTGTGGAGTGAGTGCACGTGTCGCTATAGGGTGTGTGTGTGTCCCCGTGGGTGTGTGTGTGTGTGTCTCTGTGTTGTGTGTGTCTCTTTGTGGCGTGTTTGTGTTTATTCGGGTGCGTGGTGAGTATCCAATATTGGGGCTGCACCTTAGCGACTATAACACTTGCTGTTACTCTTTGTGGACGTGTGGTGTGTATACATGTCCCCGTGCGTGGTGAATATCTCATGTTGGGGCCCCACCTTAGTGACTATATGCTGGTATGTGCTGTTAGTCTTTGGCGCTATCATTAAGCCCTTCTCATTCACAACTGTCAACTGGTAACTGTCACTTTTTCCCCATTATGTAGATAGGGCCAAAATTGTTTGGTGAACTGGAACGCTCAGGGTTAAAATTTCGCCTTACAACATAGCCTATGATGCTTTCGGGGTCCAGGCGTGTGACTGTGCAAAATTTTGTGGCTATAGCTGACAGCTGTCGATTTTCCTCCAACACTTTTCCTTTCCCTTTTTCCCCATTATGTAGATAGGGGCAAAATTGTTTGGTGAATTGCAATGCGCAGGGTTAAAATTGCGCCTCACACATAGCCTATGACGCTCCCGGTGTCCAGACCTGTGATTGTGCAAAATTTTGTGGCTATAGCTGACAGCTGTCGATTTTCCTCCAACACTTTTCCATTCACTTTTTCCCCATTATGTAGATAGGGGCAGAATTGTTTGGTGAACTGGAACGTTCGGGGTTAAAATTTCGCCTCATAACATAGCCTATGGCGCTCTCGGGGTCCAGACGTGTGACTGTGCAAAATTTTGTGGCTGTAGTTGCGACGGTGTAGATGCCAATCCGGCATACGGATACGAAAGGTATCCTTGGACCAGACTGTCTTTGATGAGTTGGGGGGTTTAAGTGTCCCTCAGCAATCTGTATCGGGTACCCCCTATTCCTGAACTTGGTTGTCATTTCATTGTGTCTGACGGATTTCACAACCGGATCAGAGACAATGCGGTCAATTCTCATGTGTTGAGATCTCGGTAAGGAGATCTTTACATGGCGTGGGTGGCTGCTGCTGTTATGCAACAGACTGTTCCTATCCGTAGGTTTTATATATAGGTCAGTGGTCAGAGTTCCAGTGGGATCAATCGTGACCATTGTGTTAAGGAAGTTGATGCTCTGTTCGTCGTGGTGCATTGTGAATGTCAAATTGGGGATCAAAGTGTTGAGTTCATGAAAAAGGAATTGAGCATAGTGATGGTGCCATTCCAGATTAAGAATACATCGTCAATGTAACGGCGCCACATGAGAACATGTTCCGTTACAGTGGGATGGTTGAATATAAAGTCATGTTCAAACTTGCCATGAAAATATTTGCGTATGGGGGGGCTACATTGGCCCCATTGCTGTGCCTCGTTTCTGGAGGTAGAACGTATCCTGAAAAAGAAAAAAGTTATTTTTCAATACAAGGTGTAACAGATCAATGCATAACTCCTTCCTTAAGGGGTCGAAGTTTTCCTGTTGATCAAGGAACCATTTGACAGCAGCAATTCCCATCTCATGGTCTATACTGGTATAGAGGCTGTTTACATCCATTGTCACAAGAATAGAATTTGGGGGAACATGATTCAACCCTCTAATGATACCCAAAAATGCACTGGTGTCTTTTATGTATGACCTCAAGCATGGAACTGATAGTACTAGTACTTGTCAACATTGTCTGACTGGTCTGGTGTCCTACCTTTGATTGTCTCCAGATCTCTTACTACCCTAAGGTACCGTCTCACCATGATTGACTCTATTAGACCCTTTTTGACTGGTTAAACTGCACACTATGAAGTTTCCTTTTCTTTCACACTTGTTGGTTGTTCACACTACGCAGCATGATTTCTCACATGGAACTTAGTGTTTGGTACCTTTTCCTTTCTCTGTTTCTTTTTATCCTTTATGTGACAACCATCACTTTTAGGATCAATACTCCTGGAATAATTTTAGGCGTCATCACACAACCTTAACATGACTCACCCTTTGGCTTGAACTCATATCTCTAGCTTTTCCTTTTCTTTCCTGCCGTTGTTTAACTTGCTTCTTATTTCTAGCATTTTGGAGCACTGATCCATTGATTGATCCTTGATAGATTTATTCCGATTTACCTTTGACCCATCACCAGTACTATGGGTAATTATATTATCCCATTTATGCCTTATCTTGACCCTTTTTGCTTGTTTTTTTACTTTCCTCCTCTTTCTTTTGTGGAGGCCTTCTCTTAACAGAATTCTTATGTTGTACTCCATTGCCCCTTTCTTCATCACTGGCATCACGAGATTTGTTTTGGTATTCCACACCTGTTCGGATCTACGATACACAATCTCTATAGGAATACACAATTAGTTACTTTATATTGAGTCACCACATGTTACAAGAAATCACCCGGGATCACCTCACACACCTCAACCTTTACCCCATCTTGTTGTGTTACTAACACGTTGCATTTTTTTCTGTATTGTTATCTTTATTTTATTAGTACCCTGATGAAGGCCTGCTGGCCAAAACGTTGGTCTGTGTACTGTGTGACCTAATAAAGTAACATTGCATTTTTTGGCACCTTGATATACTTGTGGACGTGCATTAATCACTTTTGGTGTGCCCAATCTACACTTCTACAATTTCTAAAGTTCATACCGATGCAAGTACAAACAGTTGCAGAATCCAGTATAGCTCCCTATTATGCAAAATACACTCTCAATCTTTGCCTCGATACAGGCGTGGGATGCACTCAATGCCTTTCACTAACAATGATGATAAGTCGCCACTCCGAAGTCCAGTGAGTATTGATTGAGGAGCTGCTTCCCTTCCCTAATTCCCTATACTTGGATATAAACTTGGTCAGCAAGCCCTCTACAACTCACATATAGGGTATCACCCAAGAATAGCCAAGAGTGATTTGGCAAAATGGACTTTGCTTCTACTTTTCTGTCGTTTTGACGCTGTTGCGTCGCTCCAGCTGTTGAGGCTTTGGAGATGAGGACCGTGCATGCGCGAGTATGATGTCAGAAGTATTTGCATCATGCGCTGGCCCCTCCCAGCTTCCGGCGGAAGTGACGTTACACAGGCACTCGGTGGCGATTTCAGAATACAGGAGGTGGGTATAAAAAGCTAAATAATTGCGCCAAAATCATACACCATGAACTAACGTTTGCGAAACGTACGTAGGGGAACACTACATATTAGGGCACTGTGAGGTGTACAGAGGAGGTTCTTCCCAGGCACATCAATATGGGTGAGTGGTGGATGAAGGATGCCAGTTTGCCATTGTAAATTACCCAGGGATGTATGTCATGAACTATGAAGTTACCTGTGTGTACAATTGAGCCTTCCTGTTACTATCACAGTGTTACTACCTGTATGTAGTCTTTTTGGTATCTCCTAACCTGAATTCATTGTTCTAACATGTACAGTCTTGCTTTTATATATTAATAAAGGTGTAAAATGATGTAACCATAACTCCATAGTGTTTATCACTTAATTAAATTATCTGTCGTTATGCCACGAGTCTCGCACTCAGAAAGTAGATTCTCTATTCTCAAGGGGATCCACCCCCTTTGCAAGTGCCTCGGATATAGAAAAAGCATTCTTGAAAAGACATTGTTGCAGCATTTGTGGATGTGGTGGGATCACGCCACACTCAACAAGTATGCAGCTCAAAAAATAATTCCGAGAGGTCTTCGTATTAAAAAATTGCCTACAACTCAATTTAATGAAGACTTCATTAAACAATGGAATAACATCTTGTCCAAATGCCCCTCAAATTAATCGACCTGATACTGATCGAGGAGAAAAAGAAACTAACAACTATAGAAGAGAATATCACGCTTCTACCAAAGGAAGTTGACAATTTTAACTCACATAAGAGCTATGAGGATTTAAACAATCGTATGAACAAACATATAGATGACTTGGAAAAGAAAATAATGGACACCAAGAAATCTAAATATGACCGGGACCTCAAGGATTATGATACGGATTCTGTGTATTTATTGAAGAGGGATACTTCTAATAGACCGCGTACACCTCGTAATACACATAATCCGCGTGGAAATCCAGCTCCACATGGTCCACGTCCCATTCTAAGACATCCTCCTAAGGCCAACAGCTCTCGCAATGTGAGTTTTTCCTCCCAACCCACTAATGTGGAATCCACTAGGGGCTCCTCTGATTCAGATGGAAATAATGCCTCCACATCTTTCTCGGGTCTTTATCAAACAAGGAGTTTTGCCTCATCAAAAAACAGAGCAGGAGGACACAGAAAGAATCCTCCAAAAGGACAGAGTCAAGGAATGCCGCATCAAAAGTAAGTACACTTGAGCCTGAATATACCGTGATTAATCTCTCAGCAAGTTTTTTGTCAGAGTCCCAAACATCTGTACTTACGAAAGGACTGAATTTTGTCCCAGCCACAAGAGCTAATTTGTTTCAGACTTTTGAAAGCCTTATGTCGAGCCTACTGGAACGAGGGTACTCGGTGCCGGACCGGATCTGCTACTGGGGAAGTCACGGGTGGTCCTGGTCCGGACCGTGTCCCGGGCTGGCAAATAAAAGGGGAATATTTACAGGGGATTGTCAGTCATGACACCACCCACTATGTGCGGCCAGTGATGGGGCCGCCGCTGCTGCAGAACCTCCGGGGATGATGTAATGGCAGCGTAGATGGAATAGTTCCTGTGGGTAGAACTGTGTTCCCCGGGGCAGTGATGATTAGAGTCTATTGTGTAGTGTACAGGCTCAGTGCTGAGTGCAATTCACTTACTAGCCAGATGCTGCAGGAATCCTTCCTCGGTGCTGGAGCTGGCAAGCTGTGGCTCTGCAGGTTGCGGCTGTTATAGTCCTGTATGGAGGGAATAGTTCGCAGGCAGAGACAGACAAGAGAGGGTTCTCCGTGTTTACTTCTTCTTCAAGTTCTTAGTCAAGTTACAGTTCAACACAGTTCTTACAAGTCTCAGTTCAATTCTCAGTACACGGGCTCACTCTCCCCTTCGGAGTTCCCTTAATCTCTGCAGCCAGGTCTCCCTCTCTCTGTGACCCCTCACTCTGTCTCTGCGTCCTTTCCGGGCTGTTAACGTTCTGTGTCTTCACTTAGTTGTGTGTGACTCCGGACAGTATGGCGGTGACTCGGGCCCCTGTGGGTCCTCCTGGTCGTCACTGAGCTGCCTGTCCTTTGGGGTAGGGACCCTAACGTGTAGCTGTGGTCCCCCGTCAGTTGTCTGGAGATGCCGGGTAAAACTACGGTCCCCTCTAGAGCCGACACTCTACTCAGCCCAGCCTCCAGCAGTCCTCTAGTGTGAGGCTCTACCAGGCTCTCTCCACTGTGTCTTCCAGTGTCATAGGAGGGCTACTCCGCCTGCAGTCGGTCGACTCAGCTGTAAGTCTAGGGCCCGGGTGTCACCGTCCCTCTCTTCCCTTCACACTCCTGGGGGTACTGGCTCCGGATAGGCTTTCTCTCTCCTCCGGCTCACACTGGCTCGGTAGAGATTCTGCGCTCCTTACACCCCACTTTGCCAGGACATGTGATTCCTTCTTCCTGCCCAGCTTGACTCGGCCTGCTGCTGTCTCTCGGCCTGTGCCGTGTTCCTCAGCCTGCTGCTGGTCTGTGTCTTTTCTGATCGGCTCACTCTGGCCTACTGACTCCTTCCTCCTCCCCCTTCACTATTTCTACTGTCAGTCACCTGACTACGTGTGTGCCCAACCCACTCCTCTAAATCCATCACCCCTCGCCTGCCTAGAGTCTCCAAGCTCAGGGCTGGCTGCTGCCCTCTACTGTACGTGGGTTGTGTGGGCAGTGAGGGTGTTGTTGTTCAACTGTCGTCCTACCTGTCTGGCTGCAGTTCCCTTTGTGGCCTCCTGGACGCAAGGGCGCCACACTTAAACAAGTTTGTCCCCATTTTAACAGTCAAAAGACCCTTTTTTGCGAAAATTATTCTTCAACATCTGATGTTGCTAGTAATATATGTAATTTGTCTATGTCGGGGGATTGTTTCCCACTACAGCTAGAGCTTAAAGAAGTGTTGTGTTTAAAAGCTGCGTATGGTTTGGGGGGGTCACATCGAGGAGGAGCATTACAAAAATAATAAAAAAAAGATGCAATTCAGTCAAAACTTCTAATCCTCTTTACTATCCGGTATCCTCAAGAGTGCAAGCCATGGAATCCTTCCAAGGGTTGATGGAAAAAGAATTGAAGGTTCTTCTGGACACCTCTACACCTGTCTAAGACAACCTTCTCCCCTCAGAATGCACTTAAAGAGCTACATGACAATCCCAATATCGTGATCAAATCCTCTGACAAGGGCGGTTCAGTGGTGGTGTTAGACACCATGTTATATAGGAGAGAAATCCTAAAGATATTAGAGGATGATAGAACTTACTGCACCTTGTCGGAGGATCCTACTCACATCTTTTCAAATGAGTTGGATATCTTATTATGTGAGGGAGTCACTATGGGGGCTATAGTTGTGAGAACAAAGGAATTTCTGTTGGTTCAAAAACCCATATGCCCTGTCTTCCATGCCCTCCCAAAAACACATAAGGGTTTTTTTTCCCCCACCTTTGCGCCCCATAGTGGTGGGAATTAGTTCCCTTTATGAAAAACTATCAGAATGGGTGGACACTAAACTCCAGATCTTGATGGAGGGCATGAGGGGCAGGATAAGGGATACAAAGCATTTATTGCAATGATTGGATCCTCTGAAGTGGAACAATAACTCCATTTGGGTCACTATGGACGTAGTCCAACTTTACTATTCTATTTTACATGATAAAGCAGTCAACGTGATTGCTACCATTTTACAGCATACAAAGGTGTTTAATAATAACGAGAAAGAATTTTTGCTATCATGTATAGAACATCTGCTTAAAAGGAATTTTTTAAAATTTGATGGGTGTTTTTGACTCACTGTAACCAGGTCTTCACGACGCAGGTGTTGTTTCTCCTGTCACGGTTCCGCGCCTGCGGCAGTGGGGCTCGGTGGTCCAGATCAATAGTGGTTGGCTGAACAGATTAGATTTAGTTATTCTTGTCGTGATGCCACCTGCGGGAATTCCGGTGATTTCACCGGCGCTGCTTGGGCCTCCGGGGGATGGACGGCAGCAAGATGGGACACTCCCCACAGGATGAGCGGGAGTCCCCGGGGCCAGGAGCTGCACTTGGTGGTGCATGGCAGCTTGATGATTCTTAGCATGCGGAGATAAACAGTTCTGAAGAAGCACAGACACCAGTATTCTTTGTAACGGGTCTTTTACTGTAACCAGGCAGATGATACAGGGTATACAGTTAACGGGTAATGGACTGGGTGGTCTCAACAATAACCGGTGTTGTTTCAGAGCTCCGCAGTGTTCCTCCGTTCCTAACTTTTCTATTCGCCGACGTCGCCTTAGTGTGCCAAGTTCGGGTACAAGAGGGCTACTTCAATTTCCCTGCCGGTGTATACAGCCCGGTGTGAGGGGAGCCAGATTCCTTTTGGTGGGTACTCCGCTGGCAAGACGGCTCTAATTGCGGCTGCAGTGAGGTGCTCCTAGAGAGCAATCCCTCCACTTCTGGTTTACTTAGCTGCGATGAATGACCTGCTAGCTTCGGAACCAGTGATCCGGTTGTTGATGGGTGCGGGTGTATTTTGACCCGTTTAGATGGTCGCCCAGGTTCCGGTCTTGGGGCACCGAGTAAGGGCGCCAACCGGTAGGTGGTCTGTAGGGCTGCACGGAACTGTGCAGAGCCCTCTCCTCCTACGTTCCTCCACAACCACTTCTTCTCTTCTCCTCTCTACATTCTCCTACACTCTACTCCTACACTCCGCCCACCAGGACCTTGATTGGCCCTCTATACTAGTGGTGCATGTAGGGTATGGAGCTCTGAGGTTAACCATGTCACTGCTGAGACGGTGAATATTGCATCTTCAGTCTGGGATGCAATACCCTCCTGTGACCCACTCGTTGCGGGGCGCCACATTTTTATATTCAATTGTGCGACTGTCCAATGGGTGCCAAATTTTCCCCGTCTCTGGCAAATTTATACATGCTAGAATGGGAAAATGAATTTGTTTATAATAGCAGTAATCCATTTATAGATCAAATTCGATGGTACGGGAGATACATTGACGACATGATCCTGATTTGGACACGGTCGTCTGATGTATCTCCCGTTACCACTCCCAATGATCTTCTGGAGTTTTTTCTTAACAACAATTATGGAGGTCTGTACCACCGGAACTCCGTACCTGGATTTACATCTGGAGGGGGATGCCATGATTGGAGTAATTCGATCCAAATTATTTAGGAGATCCATCTCTGGCAACTCTCCACTACATGCAGATAGTTGCCATCCCAAACATGTAACAAAGAACTTACCTTTGGGAGGATTTATAAGAGCCAAAAGAAATTGCTCCAGAGAGGAGGATTATCATAAAGAAGCTGCTGTTATTACCAGAAGATTGGAAGAGAGGGGGAACAAGGACTGGGCAATAGACAGAGCTTGCAGTATTTGTAAATTCCGGAGCAGATACTCGTTACTTTGTGATAAGAAACAGAATGATCCTGGAGGCCGTTCTATTGCTTGTACATCTGCACCAGATAACACACAGCACCATAATCTACCCACTTTTGTCACCCCTTACAGTACTGAGTACACACAAATTAAAAGTCTCCTTGATAAAAATCTCCCCATTTTGTATCAGGACGAAATCTTTCGCAAGATACTTTCTGATGGGTGGAGATCGGTTTCACGAAAATCAAGCAGTATAGGTAATTTGTTCTCACTGAGCACATTTAAGAGTGAGCCGACGAATAAACCAGTGTGATTGTCTTGTAAGGGTTCCTACCGGTGTGGCAGCAGACGATGCAATTTGTGCAGCCACATCGATGTGACTACACATTTTCAGAATGCACTTGCTGGCAAGAGATTTAACATTCAAACATATATCAATTGCAACACAACGCCCATAGTGTAGCTAGCCAGCTTTAACATTTTCAAAATCGACTATGTAGGATGCATCATCCGGCCGTTGCAAAAACGTCTGGCCGAACATATGTCCACGGCCAGTCCGGAATCCAAATGTTTAAGAACATGGATATCTGAATTATCCAGACATTTTCATGATATACATGTTGGCGACTTATCATCATTGTTAGTGAAAGTCATTGAGCACGTCCAACGCCCGTGTCTGAGTGGAGATTGGGAGTGTATTTTTTATTTATTTTTTTAAATCTGTGTTTATTAAAATTTTGTTTTTTTCCAAGAACATAATGTCGAAACAAACATTGAAAAATCCCCAATTGTCACAGTGGGTTACAACAAACAAGTTCCAACTCTGTGAATAACAGAAGCCATCTACAACATTCCCCTCCCTCGTCCCCCCTCCACCCCCTGTCGTCACATCTGATCACACAACCATGGTATAACATTTATCGGCATAGTAGAAAAAAACACAAAAGAGCAAAAAGAAGGGCACCAAGGCAAACTATTGATTTTCTACTCTAAGCTCCCCTAATGTACCCCCCAAATCCTCCAGGCAGTACCACTGAGTATTTCGGAATGGCATCACAAGTTCATCTATCTCCGACTTGGATAGTTGATGCACTATGAAGTATCGCCAGGTAGTGAAAAACTTTCTCGTTTTGTTCTCTTTATCTGTCAGTGCCTCTAACCCTTCCAACCTCATGACACGACTCAAATCTATTCGTAAGGCATAAAGTGTAGGCGGGCATGAATCCAGCCAATGCCTCAAAATGAGGCGTTTAAATGCGAGCAAGGCTATGTGTAGAAAAGCACGCCATTTGACAGGGACGACGTGTGCAGAAAAGTCATGGAACACCCATGCCATCTTATCCAATGGTAATTCTAGACCCAGGACATCTCCGACCCATCTCTGCACCAAAGACGACTTCCCCTTCACCACCTCACATTCCCATATTCCATGAAAGAGATCAGGTTTGGGTGATGCACATTTCGGGCAAGACAATCTCCTATCCGGGTTATGCATCGATGGAGGGATATTAAAACCCAAGATGGCCCTATGAATTAAATGGTAATGTGTGTCCCGCCACCTCTCATCTATCACGTAGCGTCGTACCTCCGTCCAACCTTTAAGTATCTCTTCCTCTACTCCTTCCTCACCCAGTCTTGTCTCCCACCCTTTGAAAAGATTTGTTGGTCCAGAGGGAATCAATTTGTGTCGGAGGCCAAGATATATGGAAGAGATATTGGCCACGGGAGCCTCTTGAGATAGCAGAGTGTCCAATGCCGACGCACGACATTCCAAACTGATATCGCGTAGCTTTGAAAACAAATGACACCTGATTTGAGCATATTGCAAAATATGAGAAGAACCTAGCCGCCACTTCACATCCACTTCCTCTGCCGTCATCCATCTGCTATCGGGGGCCCAAATTAGGTCTCTCATATTCCTAATCTGCCTGTCTCGCCATAAAGAGAACAACGCATTGTCAGAGCCCTGGGGGAAGTCCGGGTTGCCCCAAAGCGGTGTATATTTCGTGACTCTCCATGCTAGTCCCATCCTGCATCTGACAGCCTTACATGCCGCCCTAGTATCCCGAAACAAGATGGAGTGTTTGATGTGTGGGTCAAGAACATTACTCGGGGCATGAAGGATCGCACCCAAGTCCCAGGGTGCGCACCATTGCGCTTCAAGTTCATAGTCCGAATGCCTACTCGTACCTCTCAACCAATCTATTGCATGTCGGAAGACGCATGCCAGGTTATATCCCCGTACATTGGGGAAGGCCAGGCCACCCTCCTCCTTGGGGAACATTAGTGTACGCAGCTTGATCCTGCTTCTTCTCCCTCTCCAGAGGAAGCCGGAGAATGCCCTGTTCAGCCCATTAACATCCACATGGCGAAGCAGGAGTGGTATCGTCTGTAGAGGATAAAGCAGGCGCTGAGAGCTCACCATTTTAACAAGGTGTACTCTGCCCAATAAAGACAGCGGGAGAGACTTCCAACGTTCTAATTCTCGCTCAATTTTCAATATGATAGGCTGAAAGTTGAGGCGGTATATGTCTCTGACATCTTTCCCCAAGGTAATGCCCAGATATTTAATCTCTTTAGAAGCCACCGTAATCCCCTTGTATGTGCCCTGTCTCCGCTCGTCCCGTAAGATCTTTCTGCCCTCCTCAGTGAGAGGCATGATCTCACATTTTGTCAAATTCAGACGGAACCCCGAAATCATGCTAAATTCTTCAAACCTCTCCAGAACCCCCCAAGGTCCCCCGCAGGATCATCCATATATAAAATAATATCATCTGCGAACAAGTTCGCCTGTAGGGTCGTCTTCCCCACCTGTATTCCTGCGAAACTACGAGGGCCGTTGAGGTACCTCGAGAGAGGCTCGATTGCCAAGTTGAACAAGAGCGGGGACAAAGGGCACCCCTGTCTAGTCCCTCTTTCCAACTTAATAAACTCTGACAGAAATCCTGGGGTGTGTACCCGCACTCGTGGATTGGCATAGAGTACTCCCAAAAATCTCCGAAAGCTGCCTGTCAGCCCATTCTATCCGGAACCTGCTCCAGCCATGGCCATGCCACGCTATCAAAAGCTTTCTCTGCATCTAGAATGACCATGGCTGGAGCCCCCCCCCTTCTGCTGTCTCCTAATCGCATTGCCTCCAGCACCATCAATGCTTTACGAACATTACACACCGTCGCTTTCCCTCTGAAAAAAACCTGCTTGTTCCCTTCCTACCCACCTCGGGAGCAGTCCTGCCAGCCTATCCGCAATTATAATTTTTAGATCCTGGTTGATCAGGGAAATTGGACGGAATGAGGCCGGGTCATCCGTTGGTTTATTTGCCTTGGGCAGGAGTGTAATATAAGCAATATTCATATGATCAGGGATCCGCTCACCCTTCAAAAAACCATTATATAATGATTTTAAATGTGGGGTAATCTGGTCAGCCAAGGCCTTGTAGAGACTTGCGCCAAAGCCATCTGGGCCCGAGGCTTTGTGGATATTCAATTGTTTAATGACATTCGCTATCTCAGACTCCGTCACTTCCCTATTTAAGTCTTCTAAGTCTTCCCCGGACACTGTCGGCATCGGCCACTCCTCCAACCATTTCAGTCCTAACGTTCTGTCGCTCGTTCTTTTGCTGTATAACGTCGTATAAAATGAGCCCAATATAGAATTGATCGCCTTAGGATCGGCCGTAGTATCACCATTTTGGTCTTTCATAGTCACAATCTGCGAGGTATTGCTCTTTCCTTTAGCTAGATGCGCCAAAATTCTTCCAGCCTTGTCCCCATATCTATGTAGGACGTCTTCCCTGGCGGACTTACCCATAACTTCCCGTTTTCGAGCCCACACATCAAAGTTCCTTTTAGCTTCTATCCAAGCTTCTTTATTATCATTAGATGGGTTTTGCTGGTAACGCCTGAAACTGTCACGTACAGAATGGCTGGCCATCAGATAAGCTGAGTGAGTCTTTTTCTTAATAGTCACTGCATGTGCCATCAACCTCCCACGTAAAACTGCCTTGGCCGTTTCCCAGAATAGAGACGGACTCATCATCTCCGGTGGGTTACAGTCCACATAGTCAGTCCACCACTCCCCTAGTAGCCGGTTGAAGTCCTTGTCACCCTTTAGAAAATGTGGGAACCACCAAATGAAGTCAGAGCCCCTGGGGAACGATTCTCCCAACGTCAAAATTACTGGGCAATGATCCGAAATCACCATGTCTGAAATCTCGGAGCTTTCAATTTTCGGCAACAGATCTCCGCTGGCCAGTAGCAGATCGATTCTCGACCACGTACCATGAGGGTGCGAGAAATGTGTAAACTGGCGGTCCACCAGGTGTTGAAGACGCCAGACATCATGCAAATTGAGATCTTCCACTAGCCCCCGGAGAGGTCCCAGCTGTATCACTTCCAATCCTACTCTCCGTGTTCCCCCCAGTCCAGATTTGTCTTCCCCCACCTCCATGACCTCATTCATGTCACCGCCTATAAGTAGAGATGTCAACTCCCCCTTCACCAGATCCAGTCCTAATTTAGTAAAAAAAAGTGGCCCGATCCACATTGGGTGCATATACATTATGTATATCCAGAGTCCCACTGGGAGTCTCCAAAACCACCCGCACATGTCTCCCTTGGTCATCATGTTGACAGTGCACCAGCTTATGCGGGAATCCCTTGTTTATCAATGTAAGGACCCCGCCTGACGACCCATAGCCCCAGAACCATATACCTCCCCCACCCAAAGCCTATTCATTCTAAACAAGTCATGCTGGGGGAGGTGAGTCTCCTGCAGAAGTGCGATATCCACCCTTAATCTGCGCAGATGGCGAAGTACCATCATGCGCTTCTCTGGGGACTTTAACCCCTTGATATTCCAGGTTATGATTCTAACCATTATCCAGTGTGTGATAATGAGCAAGATGTCCCCCGTGTGTCATGAATCGAAAGATCTCATGTAGGCAAGAGAGAGTAGTTTCGTAATGTACAATATGCCATATTTTGTCTGCCACCTTTCCTCCCTCAGAAAGAGACTCCATCAATTCCTCAGATAGACGACTATTCCCCAATACCCCCAACATCTGTAAGAAGAACCATAGAACAACCCCCCTAACACCCACTCCCACCCACCACCCCCTCTCCATACAAAACAGCATCTATATTCCACCAGACTTCCTTTTTTTCCGAGGCGGACGTTTCCCTCAGAACGCCAGCCACGCCTCTTGCATCAATAAGACATCTATCCCTGCCCGCGCGGACAGCCTCAAGCGACCAGGCCCTCACCTCTCCCCCCATATAAACAATCTAGTGCTGATCAAGGAAGAATGAGAAAAAAAAAAAAATAGGGAAGAAGGAAAAAGGAGAGCCAATGAGCAGGTAAGCTATTGCCATCACTCCGGGGCTGCCTCAGGTCTTATTGGGCTCTTTCTCCCAGATGGTGAGCCATTCTGTCCTGCATATGGTGAGCCCTTTGAGGATCTCATAAAACACCTCATTGCTTCATCAGGATCGTGCCACCTCTGAAATGTCCCATCTTCACTCCTCGTCCTGAGCACTGCAGGGTATTGCAATTGAAATTGAACTCCCCTCCGGTACAGCATACGACAAACGCACTGAAGGGTCTGCGTTGCCTAGCCACCACAGCAGAAAAGTCCTCGTGCAGAACCACTCTGTGTCCCATGATTTCTAGGGGGCGCCTCCTGGCCCTAAATGCCCTGAGCACTCTGTCTTTGTCTTTAAAGTCAAGAAATTTGGCTATAGCCTGTCTTGGACCTCTGGGTCTCCGATCAGAGCGGCTGGTGTCCTCCATATGGATGATCCTTCATTGCCACTTCTCAGAGGCCCCAGCCTATGTGCTCTTTCCACCCTGCAGACTCCCTGTATGCCCAGAGCTTCAGGCAGGAGCTTTTCAAACACACTGTCCAGTTGTTGGTTGAAAACAGATTCAGGGAGGCCAGTCAAGCGCAGATTACTCCTCCTAGACCGATTCTCTAAGTCCTCTAGTTTGTCAGCCATCTACACATTATTCTTTCGGACCTCTGCTAGCTCCTGCTCCTTGGTCAGTAACCTATCTCTTAAATCAGAGACCCTCTGTTCAAGTTGGTCTAATCTGCCAGCATGCTTGGCTGCAGTCTCTTGTAATTCCTCCACTGCTTCTCTCACCACCACAAGCACAGCGGCCGTTACCTCTCCCTTCAGGGACTCAAACATTTCCCTCATTCTTGTGGGGGATTCATTATCCAGACTCCGGGGTGACGGGCCTTCCCCACCGTGGCCCCTGGGCTGCCCCTGGCTGCTGCGGGCTCCCCCCTGATCCCTCCGATCTGACCTTTGCGGCTGGGGGGGCTCTTGTGATGCGCTCTCCTTCCTCCTCAGCTGCTGTGCAGGCGCCGACATCTTCTCCCTCTGACTCGGCCCCGCTCTCTGGCCGCCTCCTCTGCTCCGTAACCAGCGCTCCACTGTTCCTGGGAGTCGCGGTAATCTCGCGGTGCCGCCTGCTGCCGTCCACCCGTTCCCGGGAGTCTAAATTGCCGGTCTGAGGCTTGCTGGCGCCCGGAGCTCCTTTACTCCGTGGTGTCCACCGCGGCGCCGGAACCGGAGGTGGGGAGTGTATTTTGCATAATAGGGAGCTATACTGGATCCTGCAACTTGATTTTCGTACTCCCACTGGTATGAACTTTAGAAATGACATGCTGTATTTCTATTGACTGGATTTAATTTACATACTTGCAGCCAACTATAAGATGTCTCAAACATGTTAGTTTGTTTAAAACGTTTGACTTTTATCTACATCTAGCCATTTGTCAAATTTAGTTGTAATCTGTTGAGAAACGTGTATGATTATATAATTTACATATCTATTTTATTGAACTATATATATAATTCTTGATTCTTGAGTTCATGGATGATTGGTTTGTAGTACCAATTTACATGTCCTTTTGAGGGAATCTTCATTTATTCCTATGTAACCATTGAAGAGTGTATGAACAAATAGATATATTGATTTTCCATATGGCATAGTTTTACACGCAAAGCAAATTATAAATTTATTATGACGAATATGCAAATGTATGGTAATAAATAGTGATAAGCGAGTACTAAAATGCTCGGGTGCTCGAAGCTCGGGCCAAGCATCCCAAGATACTCGTGTACTCAGCCCGAGCACGAGCCCAATGTTATCCTTTGGGAGACTCGAGTATTTTTCTGACATGACCCCAGGCAGCATGGAAAAACCTTAAAAATGTCACAAAAGTATCAGAACAGTGCTCAAATGACATGGGAACAGCATGGGGAAGACCCCTTGAAGCATTTCAGACCCCAAGGTCACTGATGTCAACAATGTTGTCAGACTATTATGCCATTTTTATGGACTGTCAAGAAAACATTACAAAATGAAACCAAAACGGATTTTCATGGAAAAAATATTAAGGACCCATACCCACTTGTGAGACAGATTTGGTGTATGTTAGTTTTGTAGGATTATATGAAAGATTTTTTTTTTTTAAATTGTGTGGCACTCCCATGCCCCTGTGAAGAGACGTAAATGAAGGCCTCTTTAAATAATGTGCCCATTATAAGGAAGTGGGTCTTTTGTAGTTTTGCCCTAGGCAGGCAAGACAAAAATTGTGTGGCACTGTGATGCCCCTGGATAGAGACGTGCATGAGGGCCTCTTTAAATAATGTGCCCATTGTAAGGAAGTGTGTGTTTTGTAGCATTGCCCTAGGAGGGAAGCCAAAAATTGTGTAGCACTTCAATGACCCTGGATAGAGACGTGCATGAGAGCTTTTTTCAATAATGTGCCCATTTAAAGCAGGTGGGTCTTTTGTAGGATTGCCCCAAGAAAGTCGAGCGAGATGATGTTGTCGAAGGCGCAATTCGAGCTTGCACACGGGCTCGCCCTCTGCCCGCACCACCATCACGTCCAGTACCTTGTCCCTCGCCACCGGAATTGCGCATTTTCAATGTGGTGCTGACTGTATACAGCTAAATTAGTGCAGACAAGAGTTGGTTTTTAGCACGAGGCTTTTGGTGTACCCTAATTTATGCTGCAACCTACAGTAGCAGCACTTTGATGATAAATTAGTGCAAACAAGAGTTGGTTTTTAGCACGAGGCTTTTGGTGTACCCTAATTTACGCTGCAACCTACAAGGAAAGTGTGGATCCTATAGATGTTTTTGAGCTGAAGTCGGCAGGAGGTGGCGAGGGTCTGGATGTGGGGTTTGAAGGAGAGGGAAGAGTCAAGGGGTGGGGGATTGGGGAGAGAAAGCAGTCGTTGATGACAATGGATAGGTCAGGTAGTGAGGGGGAACATCTTGGGGGGAAGACTATGAACTCGGTTTTGTCCATGTTCAGCCTAAGGAAGCGAGCAGAGAAGAAGGATGAGATGGCGGACAGGCAGTGTGGAATTTTGGATAGAAGGGAGGCGATGTCAGGATCAGACAGGTAGATTTGTGTGTCGTCGGCGTAGAGGTTGTAATGGAGGTCATGGGACTCAATGAGTTGCCCTAGGCCGAGTGTGTAGATTGAGAACAGTAATGGTCCAAGAACCAAGCCCTGGGGGACACCGACAGATAGGGGGTAAGACGAAGAGGATGTGTGGGAGTGGTTGACGCTAAAGGTCCGGTCCGTTAAGTACGAGGAGATCCAGGAGAGGGCAAGGTCCGTGATGCCAAGAGATTCCAGGATCTGAAGTAGAAGGGAGTGGTCAACAGTGTCGAAGGCGGCGGACAGGTCGTGGAGGAGGAGGAGGACAGAGTAGTGGCGCTTGCTTTTGGCAGTCAGTAGGTCGTTGGTGACTTTGCTCAGGGCTGTTTCAGTGGAGTGGAGGGGTCAGAAGCCAGATAGCAGGCGGTCAAAGAGGGAGCAGGAGGAGAGGTGAGAGGACAGCTCAGAGTGGACATGCTGTTCAAATAGTTTAGAGGCAAAAGGAAGGAGAGATATAAGGCGGTAGTTGGAGACAGTTGTGGGGTCAAGGGAATGTTTTTTGAGGATGGGTGTGATCAAGGCGTGTTTGAAGGCTGAGGGGAAGGTTCCAGTGGTAAGTGATAGGTTGAAAAGATGAGTTAGGGCTGAGATGATAACAGAGGTGAGGTTGATAATGAGGTGGGATGGGAGCGGGTCATGGGCACTGGTGGTGAGATGTGATTTTGACAGGAGGGAGGAGAGCTGGTCTTCAGTTATGGGGGGGAAGCAGTTGATGGAAGGAAAGGGCAGTATGGGTGATAGGGGAGGCTGTGGGGACAGTGGATCAAAGCTGTCTCTGTTTATGTCAATCTTTTCTTTGAAGAAGGAGGCAAAGTCTTCTCCAGAGATAAGGGGAGAGGGAGGGGGAGGAGGCGGGCAGAGTAAGGAATTGAAGGTTTTGAAAAGTTGTTTGGGATTGCAGGACAGGGAGGTTATTAGGGATGAGAAGAAAGTTTGTTTGGCAGCAGTAAGTGCAGTCTTGAAGGTGATGAGGGACTGTTTGAACAGCGCAAAGTGCTCAGTGGAACGTGATTTTTTCCATCGCCTCTCGGCGACCCTGGATGCCCGTCTCAGGTCTTTAGTGAGGGTGGTGTGCCAGAGTTGCCTGTTAGTACGTGGAGCGTGGTATCTGATGGGGGCTGCTAGGTTCAGGGCCTTGGTTAATGTGGTGTTGTAGAGGGTTGTAGAGGGTGGATGGCAGTGTCTGTGTCACGTATAGATGTTATGTTAACAAGAGGGAAAGGGATTCTGAGAGTGAGTAAGATCAATGTGTTTTAGGTTTGCGGGATGATAGTTTGCGGAGAGGAGGGTGAGTAGGGGAGGTGAGGGAGGAGAAGGTTAGCAGATTGTGGTCAGACAGGGAGAGGGTTGAGTTTGTGAGGTTAGTAAGGGAGCAAAGACGGGTAATGATGAGATCCAGCGTGTGGGTGGTAGAGGAGGACCATTGTGAGAGCCCAAAGGAGGAGGTCAGAAAAGAGGTTGAGAGGTGGTTGGGTGGGCAGTGTCAATGGGATATTGAAATCGTCCATAATGATGGTGGGGATGTCAGTAGGGAGGAAATGAAATAGCCAGGTGGTGAAGTGGTCGAAGGAAGGTGGGGATGGATCCATGGAGGCGGTAGATGAGGCTACCTGAGGTTACAGGGGGAGATAGCGGACAGAGTGGGTTTCGAAAGATGGGAGAGTAGCAGAGGGGGGTAATGGAATAGGGGCGAAGGAGCAGGTATCAGATAGGAGTATGCCGACACTTCCGCCATGTTTGACAGCGGGTCGGGGGGTGTAGGAAACCTATTTCTACTTCATGTGTATGGCACGACATGAGTTAATTGTAACCCTAATTTAAAATAATGGAATCAATGTGGGTTGCGGGTATGTGTTTTCATTTGTATACACTGTGTGCAGAATTATTAGGCAAATTATTATTTTGATCACATGATACTTTTTATACATTTTTCCTACTCCAAGCTGTATAGGCTTGAGAGCCAACTACCAATTAAGTAAATCAGGTGATGTCATCTCTGTAATGAGGAGGGGTGTGGTCTAATGACATAAGACACCTTATATAGGTGTATTAATTACTGGGCAACTTCCTTTCCTTTGGAAAAATGGGTCAGAAGAGAGATTTGATGGGCTCTGAAAAGTCCAAAATTGTGAGATGTCTTGCAGAGGGATGCAGCTGTCTTAAATTGCCAAACTTTTGAAGCGTGATCAACGAACAATTAAGCGTTTCATGGCAAATAGCCAACAGGGTCACAAGAAGCATGTTGGGCAAAAAGGCACAAAATAACTGCCCATGAATTTAGGAAAATCAAGCGTGAAGCTGCCAAAATGCCATTTGCCACCAGTTTTGCAATATTTCATAGCTGCAACGTTACTGGAGTATCAAAAAGCACAAGGTGTGCCATACTCAGGGACATGGCCAAGGTAAGAAAGGCTGAAAAATAACCACTTTGAACAAGAAACGTAAGATAAACATCAAGACTGGGCCAAGAAATATCTTAAGACTGAATTTTCAAAGGTTTTATGGACTGATGAAATGAGAGTTACTCTTGATGAGCCAGATGGATGGGCCAGAGGCTGGATCAGTAAAGGGCAGAGAGCTTCACTCTGACTCAGACGCCAGCAAGGTGGAGGTGGGGTACTGGTATGGGCTGGTGTCATCAAAGATGAACTTGTGGGACCTTTTCGGGTTGAGAATGGAGTGAAGCTTAACTCCCAGACCTACTGCCAGTTTCTGGAAGACAACTTCTTTCTTCAAGCATGGTACAGGAAGAAGTCGGTATCGTTCAAGAAAACATGATTTTCATGCAGGAGAATGCTCCATCACATGCATCCAACTACTCCACAGCTTGGCTGGCCAGTAAAGGTCTAAAAGAAGTAACAATAATGACATGGCCCCCTTGTTGATCTGATCTGAACCCCATAGAGAACCATCCCTCATAAAATGTGAGATCTACAGGGAGGGAAAACAGTACACCTCTCGGAACAGTGTCTGGGAAGCTGTGGTGGCTGCTGCACGCAATGTTGATCATAAACAGATCAAGCAACTGACAGAATCTATGGATGTAAGGCTGTTGAGTGTCATCATAAAGAAAGGTGGCTATATTGGGCACTCATTTTTTTGGTTTTGTTTTTGCATGTCAGAAATGTTTATTTCTAAATTTTGTGCAGTTATATTGGTTTACAAGTGAAAATGGGAATATATTATATTTTTATTAAGTTCCCTAATAATTCTGCACAGTAATAGTTACCTGCACAAACAGATATCCACCTAAGATAGCCAAAAAATCTAAAAAAAACACACTCCAACTTCCAAATATATTAAGTTTTGATAATTGAGTCTTTTAGGATTGATTGATTGATTGATTGAGAAAATAGTTGTTCATCAATAATAAAAATAATGTTCTACAATACAACTTGCCCAATAATTCTGCACACAGTGTATATCGTGGAATTTTTATTGTTTCTGTGCTGAAGATTAAGAGGGTTCTCCCTCGAAACGCGTCCAGCGTTCACCTTGTATGTGTTTCCCGATGATTTTATTCAGAATTTTGAATAAAGGATTTAAAAAAGAAGAAGGATGCGGTTATCTCTCTCTTTCTTGATTACCATGCCTCTGGGTCCAGGGCCGGATCCATGTTTTTGTGGGCCCCAGGCGAAACAGTCTCAGTGGGCCCCTTTAACACATACTATGATTTATGAATATAATAATGAAGCTGCAGGCTGTGTATATGTAATATAGAGGCTCCTGGATGGCCTCTATATATAATATAGAGGCTCTTCAGGGTTGTATATATAATATGGAGACTGCCGGGCTGTATATATAATATAGAGGCTGCGTGCTGTACATATTATTTAGAGGCTGTGCTGGGCTATATATACTATTTGGAAGCTGGCTGGCTGTATATATAATATGGCACTGTGCTGGACTATATATATATTATTTGAAGGCTGTGCCGGGCTGTATATATTATTTGGATGCTGTGGCACCCCAGCAGCAGCCTCCAAACAATATATCCAGCCCAGCACAGCCTACAAATAATATATATAGTCCAGCACAGCTTCCATATCATATATACAGCCCAGCACAGCTTCCAAATATTATATATAGCCCAGCACAGCCTCCAAATAGTATATATAGCCCAGTACAGCTTCCATATTATATATACAGCACAACAGCAGTCTCCATATACCCCAGCACAGCCTCTGTATACAGCCAGCACAGCCTCCGTATACCACCAGCACAGCCTCTATATACAGTCAGTGCAACCTCTATTTACAGTCAGCGCAGCCTCTATATACAGTCAGCACAGCCTCTATATACAGTCAGCACAGCACAGACTCTATATCCAGTCAGCACAGCCTCTATATACAGTCAGCACAGCCTCTATATACAGTCAGCACAGCCTCTATATACCCAAGCACAGCCTCTATATTAAGTCAGCACAGCTTCTATATACAGTCAGCACAGCCTCTACATACCCCAGCACAGCCTCTATATACAGTCAGCACAACCTCTATATACAGTCAGCACAACCTCTATATACAGTCAGCACAGCCTCTATAAACAGTCAATATAGCTTCTATATACCCCAGCACAGCCTCTATATACAGTCAGTACAACCTCTATGTACAGTCAGCACAACCTCTATATACAGTCAGCACAGCCTCTATATACAGTCAGCATAGCCTCTATATACAGTGAGCACAGCCTGTATATACAGTCAGCACAGCCTCTATATGCAGTCAGCACAGCCTTTATATACAGTCAGCACAGCCTCCATGGTGCATATAATGTCCCATCATGCTGCTCACAGTAAAAAAAAATAAGCTGATCATACTCCCCTTCCATCCGCTCCCCAGGGCTGTGTCCTCCTCAGATGCTTCCCCACCACATCCTTATAGCAGCAGGCTCCCGGGACTATGGAGATGCCTCCTTCCTGCCCCAATGTGTTGAGCTTGCAGGGTGATGACTCATCACTCTGCTACAGTAAGCAAAGGAGGAAACTCCACAGTTCCCTGGAGCCAGCACATGGCTAATCTGCATCGCATGCATATTAGCCATGTGCACTGGCTATGCAGTGGATCACTCAGCGCATTGCTGAGTCTCCCTGATGTGTCCCTTGTTCACAGGGCTGTCTGTCCCTAAAGGGCCCCTAGCTGTCAGGGCTGGCTGTCCCTAATGGCATGTGGGCCCCCCCCAGCTGTTCAGGGCCCCAGCACCTGCCCGGGTATGCCGGGTGCTGACGCCGGCCCTGTCTGGGCCCATTCATGAACCTCAGAAATATTGACTGCTTTTCTCCCCTTTGGTTAAAGACAGACTTGGCCCATTCTCTCTCCCTGCCGACAACCAAAATGACATCAGACTACTGTAACGATAAATAAATAATATAAAAAAATTTCATGGGCTCCCCATGTTGATAAAAGCCAAGATAAAGCTGCCAGATGTAGTCTGCAGGTTGAAGCTGTCTGCTATATTCTAGCTAGTAAAGCAAAATAAGGTGTAAACCACTTATTTTTATTAATTAGTTTTTGAAGCTAAATACAAGGCTATAATTCCCTTTAGTGCAACATGAAATGCAGTAAAGTGTGCAAGCTTACAATATATAGGGGGTGGTACATTATAGGCGGCCGTCACACGCACAGATATCTTTAGCGATATTGTAAGCGATCACGTGCACGCGCAATCGCTTACAATATCGCTCACATCGCTGGTGAGATGTCACACAGACAGACTCACCAGCGATGTGGAGCAGCGATCTCGCTCGTTACTATGGTACACATCGGGTAACTAGGCGCCGCGCGTCGCTTAGTTACCCGACGTGTACCATAGTTACCATCTCCCAGCATAGGCGCGGTCGCTGGGAGATGGATCATCGTGGTGTCATACACCACGATGATGCAGATCGTTGCATCGTTCATCGCTAGATCTGAGAACCGAACCTCAGATCAGCGATGTCACGATCAAGCGATTTAACATCGTAAATCGCTTGATTACATGCAACGATATCTTGCCCGATATCGCTTAAGCGATCAAAAAGGAGATCGCTTAAACGATATCGGGCAAGATATCGTTCCGTGTGACGGCCCCCATATAGCTATTTGACATCTATCTATCTAGCTGTAAATCTATCTATTTTTTCCATCTATCTATAAATCTATCTGTACTTTACATCCATCTATCCATCTATCCACTTGAACAGCTGAAAAGTTAAGTAATCTTTAAAATCTTAAAAGATTTTAAAATCTTGAAAGAAATTAGCATGTTGCAGCTGCCCCAGAAGTGATTGCCCCATTAGATGCACCACTCCTGGTGGTTCGCCCCGGCTCTCACGCTGCCCAGTTGCGTTGGCAAATAGGGTAATGGTATTTGAAGTTGATGCCAGCTGGTTAATATCAGCTGGCAGCAAGTTTAGAGGTTAGTAATGTCGATTGCGTAAACCAGATGCTTGATATTACTAACCAAGTCAGTAAGGACACAAATAACCACACCAATATTTTATTTGAAAAATAATCCCAATATATTCCTCTTTCACATTTCTTTTATTAAAATCCATTTGTTTAAAGTCTCCGATTCCACCCACCCCCCAAAAAAATAAAGGATGTCAAAATAATTAGAAACCCTGCCCAAAAAGAATAATAAAACCCAAATAAATGCTGAAGTATTCCCAGCATATGGGGGAAAAAAATCATTGACTGCATCATCCATATGGTGGGAAACCAGGCACTGCACGGCTTCTGGCAGTGTGACAAGCCATGACTTCCCTGAGGTTGTCTCAGGTTATAGAGCGGGTATCATGCTACAGGGAATCCGGCTGTGTGATCTGAGATAACCTCAGTGGCATCAGCACTTTTAACAGACGCTGTCTTGCAAAAGCCATGATATCTCGCGAGATGTAGCGGGTATATTTCACCGGTATCATGTGACAGCGCATGTGAGGAGCAGTGATGTGAGGGAATGGAGTGCAGTTCAAAAATGCGAGATAGCCCCTGTGTGACCCCTCAAGTCCAAACTTCAGTAATGTTTGTGATGGCAACGCTTGTCACACTCTCACTAGTGCCTGCATGTCTGCTCTCACAGCATATGAGGGACGCTTTCTGTCAATGTTACGCCACTATATTGCTGTAAAGCGGCCGTCACACGCACAGATATCTCTTGCGATATTGTAAGCGATCACGTGCACGCGCGATCGCTTACAATATCGCTCACATCGCTGGTGAGCTGTCACACAGACAGACTCACCAGCGATGTGGAGCCGCGATCCCGCTGGTTACTATGGTACACATCGGGTTACTAGGCGCCGCGCGTCGCTTAGTAACCCGACGTGTACCATAGTTACCATCTCCCAGCATAGGCTCTGCCGCTGGGAGATGGTTCATCGTGGTGTCATACACCACGATGAAGCAGATCGTGACATCTTTCATCGCTAGATCTGAGCTCCGGAGCTCAGATCTGCGATGTCACGATCAAGCGATTTTACCTAGTAAAATCGCTTGATTACATGCAACGATGCCAAAACGATATCGCTTAAGCGATCAAAAAGGAGATCGCTTAAACGATATCGGGCTAAAAATCGTTGCGTGTGACGGCCGCTTAAGGCCCTGTGTCCACGGTATGCTGTTTGATGCTTCTTTTGAAGCAGATTTTGATAATGTGCATCAAAAGCTGCATGTCTATCCTGAAACCAGCAAAGTCTATGAGAGTTCAGAAGTGCTGTACCAACATGTTTTTTTTCTTGCAGATTTGGTGCAACTCTTGGGGCAGAAAAAAAAATTCTGAACGACATGTGCAAGATAAAAAAGCAATGTGTGCACAGTACTTCTGACGTGTCATAGACTTTGATGGCCTCAGGATAGACATGCAGATTTTGATGGCCTCCAGCCAATGCAACATCCTCTCCAAGTAGGCCTCCTGCTACCAGCTTTCAAATTCGTCCGCGGTGGTGCAGTCTTTTGGGAAGATGGTCACGCAGGAAGGTGAACTGGTTGACTTAGCATACATGACCAGTCCCTTCTTTGTTTATGAAGCCACACCCCCTCTCCTGGAAAAATACCACCACCATGCCTTGGGTACTTTGCTCATGAAAGTCATTGGACTTAGGCCCATGCAACCACTCTCGGGCGATGGCATCCACGAGCCTAATCTCTTCAAGAAAGGAGACAGGCCGGGTGGTTCATGCCTAATAGGATAGTTGATTGGAGGAGATATGGGTCCCCACATAGCATTCTCCCAGTTGGCCCCTGGCAGGGGTGCTACACAAGGCTGAGAAACAGGGTCTTCTTCCTCTACTACCTTGTCCTCATCCTCCTCGTCCTCCTCCTGGATTTGTCCATCCACCGGTTGCGGTACTGGCACACCTCTATGATCCAAGCATGCACGGTCCATACACTGCTCGCACGGAGCCGCCCAGATCCTGGCATGTAGCAATCCAAAGTAAAAACAACTTTCCAGCGAGGACAGTCAGGGTCAGATGAACTAAAACAAGTATACTTTATTTCTCCATGTTAAAACATCATCCAGCAGACAGTGGAGTAGCCCCATGAATGAGACTTTTTCCTTCCTATTGCTGGGGCTACTACATTGTCTGCTGGATGATGTTTTCACAAGGAGAAATAAAGTCTACTTGTAATAGTTCATCTGACCCTGCCTGTACTCGCTGGAAACTTCTTATTTTGGGAGCACATGTGTAATAATGCCAGGCATATGCAAGATCCTCCTGACAGTGACATCTGCTGCTCCCAGCTGGCATGGGGAATGGCTCACCTCCTGACTGTGAGCTCCTCCAGACCTCCTCAGGCATGCAAGACCAGCACTGGATCCTGACCTCACTACATATCAGGCCCAATGCAGTTAGCACGGTGGAGCTCAGGTCATATATGTGTCCAGGTCATGTGCGGGCTGCTCTGGTTCTGGTAGTGAAGCACCCTCTGCCCCTGGTGTGGGGAGGAAGATAGCATTATTACTATTATTATTATTACTTATTATAGCGCCATTAATTACATGGTGCTTTACATGTGGAAAGAGTATACAAAGACAGGTACAAGTAAATGAACAACATATGGCACACAGTTACAGAAGGAGAGAGGATGCTGTCATCCTCCAGAACACCCTCCAGAGCTGGCATGTCTTGCAGTGGATCCAACATGTATCCAAACTGTGTACTGCAGGCACATGGTAGAACAGTGTAGATGTGTTGTACTGCACTGCCAAGATGGCACCGAGCTCTGTGGTGATGCCACTTTGCTTTGCCAAGGTGCCTGCCTCTTCAAGTGCCAGCAAAATAAGAAAGAGAGAGGGGTGCAATGTTTAGGATTATCATGAACAAAAACAGTGGCAAGGAACACAGGTGGTCGCTCACCTTCTTGGTTGTGCAAGCCTGATACCACCCAATGATGATAGCATTTCTATCGAAACACGTTGTGGAGCTGTGGAGGGGAGGAAACAAAGGTCTGTTCAATATCATCTGAGCCTCCTGAAGTCTGTGTCCAAAGCGCTTCTAATAGACCGCTTATATCCATATACAATCTTCCAGTGCCAGGACACAATCACTTACAGATTATTATTTTTTGCACAATCTTGTTACCTAGCTCCTCATTAACCCCTCCATGAAGTGCACTGCAGAAGACATCTGACTTTCAAATCTCATACCCCATACTACAGATAACACCTGGGCTTGCTGTTGGGGCCTGACGTATTTGGATGGGAAATAAGAAAAAGATGATAGTTTTTTCAGCTCACCACCTATTCATCTGTAATGTTGAATAAGGCTAGTGGGCAGCAATACACGGACAGTTCCAATATTAATGATGCATATAACACATTGTGCACATGTGAAAAATCTGTATTCTAAATGTATGGTATGAAATGGAAAAAAAGTGATTGCACATTTTCAAGAAGCAATATCCATAGTATGGTGTTTCATGAGTGAACAGACCTATATTACCATGTATGTGAAGCATATAATGGCCATATTCTATTTTTATATGAATTGCTATCTCATAAGTGTAGAAGAGATGGCCTCACATGCTGCTGACACTCTGCAATAATAAAGATATTCTAGCCCCCAAAAATAATAAGAATAATTCAAAAACATTTAAACAATAATAAAAAATAAATACATGATAATAATAAATATTCCAAAAATATTAAAAACAAAACAAAATATTAACTCTTTTACACGGATGTTTAAAGGACTTTGTAAGGTTACAGGACATCACACTTGTTGTCACATTTGGCACTGCTTCCTAAATTCACACCCTGCAGGACTCAAAACACCTTGAAAAGTCAGTAAGGGTACCTTTACACGCCGCGACGGCAGGCTGGAAACATCGCGCTACTTCGCGTGCACGAGCACGCCCGAACGGCTACAAACGGTCAACGCACCATCTTTACACGCCGCGATAAGGGGCGCTACGCTACGCTACATCTATAGCTAGCTACATCGCCGGGTGTCTCAAGTAGCCAGCTGTAGCGTAGCGTACCATGTTTACACACCTCTCCAACAAGCTACTATGGGCGGACCCGGTGCAGCAGGGATAGCACATAGGCGTGCAACAATCTTGGATTACGAGCCGTCCGTATGATGATAGGACAGCGCAATATCATCAGGATTGGCCAGGCATCGCAGGAGGCTGGTTAATACAGCACGCTCGAGCGATTGTGTAGTGTGACTGGTCAGCTCCTTAAATATCCCGCCCTATGCTGCGACTACCAATCATAAAGCAGGAGCGACCTCCAATGATCGCAGATGGGGCGCGGTAACATGGCGACTGTGTCACGCCTTAGATACATGGCAGCCACATCGCCGGGTGTCCAGAGTTGCCTTCCGTCGCTTCTTTACACGCCGATACAGCTCGCTACAATCGGCGATGTTGCCTTAAGTTTATGAGCAGAGACCATAAACAAATGTATCTGTCGCCGGCTGTAGCGTCGCCTCTTCAGACGCCGCTACTACAGGCGATATGGACGCTACAAGCTACAATTGTAGCTTGTAGCGCGATGTTTCCAGCCTGCCGTCGCGGCGTGTAAAGGTACCCTAAGGCTACTTTCACACTGGTGTTTATTTTAAAATGTGGCTGATCCGGCAGATTTACTGCATCTGCGGCCTAACGGTCGCACTTGCGCCACCAATCCGGCAAGCCCCATGCATTTTCTAAATGCAGCACTTGCGGCTGCGAAAAAAACGTGGTCAGCAGCGTTTCTTTTTGCGGCTGCAACTGCCGCATTTACCGCCACTGGCGAAACCGCTCTTGCCGCAAGCCCCAAGAACAATGCATGGCGCTTTCCGCAAGTGTACCACAAGTGCGGCTGTTAGTCGGCAGATGCGGAAAATCTGCTAGATCTGCCTCATTTTAAAATAAACGCCAGTGTGAAAGGGGCCTAAGCTTAAAAAAACTTGTTTACAGCTCCAAAGAATTCTACAGGTTAAAAGAAATCGGTAGACCCAAAGGCGGGGAACACTCTTAACCATAAGGTTAGTTGTTGTTCCCAGCCAGTGGGTCTTCTGGTGAGCGTTTTGGCCCAAAAAAATCAGGGAACGTTTTAGGGCCATTTTAAATTTCAAACTTTTTTCCCAAACAAAGCAGCGTTCTCTGATTTTTTTTGTTAAATTGCAGGGGTTTCCAATCACTAACCGAATCATCAATGTTCATTCATGCCGAATTTGAAATTGGTGAACATGTTTGGGGAAAGTTCGCTCATCTCTAGTCACAACAGATGAGTCGAGATCTATTCCTTACTATCAAGATTGCCATACAATCTTTTGAGTGTTAGGGCCGCATTACACACATCAACTTCTGTGACCAACTTCTGAACAGATCTCTGGTTGCAGTGAAATCGTGGATACATTGTTAATTTGTACACAGCCACAAAATGGAACAATGTGTCCATGATTTCACTGCAACCAGAGATCTGTTCAGAAGTTGGTGTGTGTAAAGCGGCCCTTAGAATGATAGGCCCAGATTCATTACAATTTTCATTTTGCCAGTCTTAGCTTGGTTTCATACTATCGTTTTTTTTGAATATGGGTGTATCCAGCTGAAACTGGATGCACCCGCATCTGTTTTCGACCCCTTTGACTTTCAATTTAGCTGCAGGAACTTGCAGGTGCATCTAGTTGGTTACAGTTCCCCCTAATCCGGTTGTCCTTGGTCTTTTCACTAAAACCAAAAAGGGATCTGAGTTTTTTTAATTGAGCATGCCCAGAGCCAGGTTTTAAATGACACACCCACTAGGGGCATGTGATTATCCACCAGATGCAGCTAAAAAATGAACACAACCTGATGAAACGGGATGCTCACACATCGTTATTATCACTGATCCATAATAATACTCTTGTAGGTGCATCTAATTGCATCATGTTTTTCAGTTACAGGAGAATCTAGTAATAAGTATACCGGTCTATTAGTACAGCGCTTCCACAGGAGACCCCAAGTTCAAATCAATTTCCTTTATTCTTAAAATGTATATCACAGTGGGCAGTACAACGCGTTTCGATTCTTTTGATGGGTCTTCCTCAGGTACAGTTGTATAATTTCATAACACTTACATGTGTCTCCTTAGGCTGCTTTCACATAACGATCTTGTGCCTGTCCGTGGGATCTGACTTTGAAGGAGGATCCCACGGACAGGCACGGATGCACACGGATCCCTGCAATCAGATGGAAAATAGCCATCCAATCTGATTCTATGCAGGATCCGTGTGGATCCTGCGATCCCCTGTCTCTCCCTGCTCCTGCCTCCTCCATCTTCCTACTCTGCTATTCTATTCTGTCCCCCCGCTCCTCTATCCTCATCTAATCCCTATCCTGTCCCCTGTTCTCTTCCCTGTGTGTAAAAAAAACTCCTCCTGGAGTATACATCACCTGTCACTGGCTCCCACGCTGCAACACCATTGGGGCTGAAGGACCTGTGATGATGTCGCAGAGCCAGTCACATGACCCGTCAGCTGACCGTCTCTCTGACATCATCACAGGCTCTTCAGTCCTGATGGTGTTGCAGCGTGGGAACCGGTGACAGGTGATGTATACTCCGGGAGGAGTTTTTTTTTTTTTTACACACAGGGAAGAGAACAGGGACAGGATAGGGATTATATGAGGATAGAGGAGCGGGGTGACATAATAGAATAGCGGGAGGACAGCATAGAATAGCGGGGAGAAGAAGATGGAGGAGGGAGCTGTAGGGAGAGACAGGGAGAGGCAGTGAATACAGAGCTGACATCGGATCTGAGGTGAACTCGGATCCGATATCCATAGGCTCCCATGTTGTGGGCACTCGGATCAGCACTGATCCGATGCTGTCCGATTTGAGTCACGGACACAAAATCGTAGCAGGCTGCAATTTTGTGCCCGTAATTAAATCGGATCGGATCGGATGGTGCCAAAATCGGATGCCAATAGTTGCACATCCGATCCGATTCCCAGAGGGGAACATGGGATCCGATTTCGGATCCGATTGTATCCGTTTTGAATCGGATACAATCGGATGACCGAAAATCGTAATGTGAAAGCAGCCTTATATAGCTCATGCAGTGTCTGAGTTCAAGGAAGTGAAGGCCACTTCACACACACAGATATCTGAGTCCAATATCTGAACAGATCTCTGGTTGCAGTGAAATCATGGATACATTGTTCCATTTTGTGGCTGTGTACAACATGGAGCAATGTATCCATGATTTCACTGCAACCAGAGATCTGTTCAGATATTGGACTCAGATATCTGTGTGTTGGTGGGTTTACACGCCACGATATCGTTTCGATATCGCAACTCAATGGCGCGGGAGCGCGCAATTAGTGCACGTTTCACCCGCATCGCATTGACTGTTTAGACGCTGCGATATCGTAATACAACGTCCGTGCGATGTCTCCGCCTCCCAATCCAGGATCGCATAGTTAACATGGGAGTGAATGGGTGACGTATCAAATCGCATCGTAATTGGGTGTTTACACAGCACGATCTGGCTTCAATCGCTATGCAATATCGGGGCATTGAATAGCACGCTCATTCGATCCCCGATATCGCATTGACATCGTTCCTGCATCGCATTGGACGTTCACACCATACAACGCAGGCACGATATCGGGTCCAACGATTGAACCACGTGACTTTTGATTGAAATTGTACTGCGATATCGCGACGTGTAAACCCGCCATGTGTGAAGTGGCCTTAAGGGTTATCTCATTAGCTGATTGCTTTCAAGTGTGTGCATATCATTAGCATAGAGTTGCTCTGCATTGTCCATCAATTAACACTGCTCTAAATAAGTTAAAAAAATAATAATATAAAATATCTAGCTATAATACTCATAGTCAAAAATGGCTAAAAACTTTGTTATACAATTTACTTATAAAATTATATATACCGTATATAGGATATATATATAAAAAACCAATCAGTCATATAAAAAAAAGTAATAGGTTCTGACTCTTATTTCATATCTTACATTTTTGCTTCATTTTCTAATGTTCTTTTAGCTTTTCTGTTTATAAAACGACATAAAAGAGGAAGATGCTTTTTTATTATTATTGTACTGCTTATGCTCTCAATATAATTGTTATTTTTAGTTATGTAAATGTGGTGAACTTATATATTCTTTCATTGTATCTATTTCCACCACAATAGTTATCAAGAGTGGTGATTCCTTATTTACATTAGACATGGATCAGATTTGAACTTGTGCTGTTATGTCCCAGTCAGTCTCCTGGGGATTAGATATATTCTATTTTGTCATTGAGTCCATCTGGGTGTATGCTTTGCAGGTAATACATCCAGAAGGACTCCTTTCTGTTTAATACCTGAGTTCTATTGTGATGAGAAAGAGGTATATGTTCAACAGGTGTAATTTTAACATCAAATTTCCTCCATGACAAATGCAGAGACGCCGTGAAAGACTGTGGGGGTTTTCACATCTAAGCGCTCACTGCGTTAGGCTGCCCTACCTGCCCTGCGCCAACGCAAATGCAAGCGCAGGGGCATTTAGGGGCTTGGGCAGCCTAGCGCAGGGACGCATAGATGCCCTGCATTAGCACTCAGCTGCGCTCGGTGCCCCCATTATAACCTATGGCCTAGCACAGCTGAGCGAGCGCTCTGTATACTCTGAAGCGTAAATGAAAGTGGCAGAGTACATGGCGTATGCGCCTGGTCAGACGCACCCGGAAAAGCCCAATTGGGGCATTTCCGGGAGCGTCTGACCAGGCGCATGCGCCGTGCGCTCTGCTACTTTCACTTGCGCTTCATAGTATACAGAGCGCTCGCTCAGCTGTGCTAGGCCATAGGCTATAATGGGGGCACCGAGCGCAGCTGAGCACACAGGGGGCACTAGGTATGCGTTTACCAAAGTTGTAAACGCGCCTCCACATCACCTCTGTGCCTGCACCTGCGCCAGCGTGACCAGGCTGGTGCAGGTGATGTGGCCATGCGCAGAGGTGTGGAACAGGCCTGTGTGTCTGTAATTGAATTTTTGCATTATATCGATGTTCCCTCAATCTTGCTTGTACTTTTTGAGTTGTTCGTCCGACATACTGTAGATTACATTTACAAGTGATCACATATATTACAAACTCGGTTTGGCAGGTGAGATGTTGTTTTATGAGACATTTTTCTCCAGTAGCATTGGAGATAATTTCTGTAGCATCATGTGAAATGCTAGCACAACAGTGACAATGTTTTTTTCTGCATTTATATACCCCTTTTGGGTTAGAAATTTAAATTCCCTATCTGGGTATGTTGATTTCAATCGACTTGGGGCTATCATATTGTGTATGGTTCTCCCTCTTCTGAACGTGAGTCCAGGATTATCAGGGAGTGATTTCTTCAATAAAGGATCTTGTTGCAATATGTACCAGTGTTTTTTCAAAATACTCCTAATGTTCAAATTTTAAAAGTTAAAAGTTGTTATAAAATTTACATGCCAATTTTTAGTCTGGTTATAAAGGCCCAGTTACACACACAGATATCTGTTCAGATATTGGTCTCAGATCTCTGGTTGCAGTGAAATCATGGACACATTGTTACATTTGTATATGGCCACAAAATGGAACAATGTGTCCATGATTTCACTGCAACCAGAGATCTGTGACCAATATCTGAACAGATATCTGTGTGTGTAACGTGGCCTTTACAAATATGCTGCTGCTGGTCTGTATTATGAATTAAGGTGGTTTCAGATTCCAATCCATCTGTGTTTTTTCCTTATGCAATTCATAGGCTGAAGTAATTTTTTGGGGGTATTTTTTCATTTGGAACCTGTTGATTAGAATCTTTGACTGTTCATTATAGTCCTCTACTGTGGTATTATTTTTTGTTATTCGTAAGAATTGACTATATGGTATATTTTGTTTCCATTTGGAATAGTGTGCACTTGTGTAATTCAGATATCCATTACAGTCTATGGATTTAAAGTGTGTCTTGGTACTGATCCCCATTGGAGATGCATTTATTGAATAAGGATAAGCGAAAAAGATGGATTGCCTACTAAAATGAAACAGAAGATAAAAAATAAGAAGGGTGACAATCGACAAGAGACTATTGAATCTGAAACCACCTTAATTCATAATACAGACCAGCAGCAGCACATTCGTAAACGTAAATGTAATGTACAGTATGTCGGACGAACAACTCAAAAGCACAGACAAGATTGAGTGGACACCGTTATAATGCAAAAATTCAACAACTCAAGCATTAAACAGAGAGGAGTCCTGGATATATTGCCTGCGAAGTATACACCCAGACAGACTCAATGACAAAATAGAATATATCTACCGTATATACTCGCGTATAAGCCGAGTTTTTCAGCCAAAAATTGGGCTGAAAAGTACCCCCCTCGGCTTATACGCGAGTCAATACGGCAGCCCAGCAGCCCCAGCAGCCTCAGTAATCCAGGGCCCCCCAGCCTTGCTCCGGTAACCTGTAAAGTAAAATATACTTATCACTGTCCCGCTGCCGTCCGCGCCCACATCTGCCGACATCCCGATCCTCCATCTTCATGCGTCTTTTTCCGGTTTCCCTGTTCGTCGCAGGCAATGACGTCATTGCCGCGCCGAACACAGGAAGTCGGAAGAAGACGCATGAAGATGGGGATCGGGATGTCGCAGATGCGGGCGCGGACGGCAGTGGGACAGTGATAAGTATATTTTACTTTACAGGTTACCGAGCAAGGCTGGGGGGCCCTGGATTACTGGGCTGCTGTATACTACCGCTGGGCTGCTATATACTACCACTGGGGCTGCTGGGCTGCTGTATACTACCTGGGGCTGCTGGGGCTGCTATATACTACACTGGGGCTGCTGGGGCTGCTATATACTACCACTGGGGCTGCTGGGGATGCTATATACTACCACTGGGCTGCTGTATACTACCACTGGGCTGCTGGGATGCTATATACTACCACTGGGCTGCTGTATACTACCACTGGGGCTGCTGGGCTGCTATATACTACCACTGGGGCTGCTGGGCTGCTATATACTACCACTGGGGAGGCCTGTATACCACTGGGGGGGGGCCTGTATACCACACTGCTGGGGGCTCTATACCTGTGCTGGGTCCACCCTCGGCTTATACACGAGTCAATAGGTTTTTCCAATTTTGGGGCAAAAGTAGGGGGGTCGGCTTATACACGGGTCGGCTTATACACGAGTATATACGTAACTCCCCAGGAAACTGACTGGGACATAACAGCACAAGTTCAAATCCGATCCATGTCTAAAGTAAATAATGAATCACCACTCTTGATAACTACTATCATGGTAGATACAATGAAAGAATATAAAAGTTCACCATATTCATATAACAAAAATTAACAATTATTACATTCAGAGCATAAGCAGTACAATAATAACACTGGGGAACACAATTGTTTAGGAGCTAGGTCAGACAACTGTTCTTAATTAATTTTTGGATGCTGAATCCAGAAATGATCTCAGTTTTTCTCTATCACGTCAAGTTTTTGAACTCTAGGATTTTTGTCTTCTCAAAAATATGTAAACTACTGTACCTAAAAAGTGTTTTTTTTTAAATAGTACAATATGAACAAAAAATGAAATATATAAGAAATAGGCATGACAAATATGTTTTTTAACACTATCATGTTTTTTACAAAGGATATATGTATATATTGTAATCAGATAACAAGTCTTATTACAGATCTCATTGCAATTGTGCTTCTCTGGCAGGTAAGTGTGGAGGAAAAACTTGACGTGCTCGAAAAAAACTGACTATATTTTTGGAATCAGCATGCCAATTTTAGTATAAATCAGCTCAAAAACCTAACTCAACAGAAATTTTTTTTCAAATTGTTCCCCAGTGTAATAAACAAGCATACTCCTCTTTTATATCGTTTTATAAACAGAAAAGTTAAAAGAACATTAGAAAATGATGCAAAAATGTAAGATATGAAATAAGAGTCAGAACCTATTACTTTTTTTAATATGACTGACTGGCCTTTCATATATATATATATAATATATATATATATATATATAAATATATTTATATTATATATATATATATATATATATATATATATATAATATATATATATATATATAATGAAAAAAAGCTGCACAGCACTCATAGACCAGTGTGAACTGGTGCATGCAGAGACACAGAAACATATAAAATAGAAAAAATTCCTTGCAGCACACAGCTATTACCAATGTTGTATAATGCTATAAGCCATGTGTTTGAGAAAGAAGTTTAAAAACTTACGTTTTTCTGAAAAAACTCAAAATCTTATCTTTTAATTCTGAAGTTCTTAGTACAAACATTGGCCAAGGTCTGTTTGCTCGTCGACTGCGACAAAGTGACTTCAGGCACGACGAGTCCTATGCTGACACCCAAGTCCTCCTTTTCCGCTCCCCCACTTCTCAGTGGGCATACTCCATCTATACCCTCCATCACCCGTCAGCGATGAGGGTGCAATTGCAGCAGAGTATCTGCAACTCTATAGAATATATAATGAAAAAAAGCTGCACAGCACTCATAGACCAGTGTGAACTGGTGCATGCAGAGACACAGAAACATATAAAATAGAAAAAATTCCTTGCAGCACACAGCTATTACCAATGTTGTATAATGCTTTAAGCCATGTGTTTGAGAAAAAAGTTTAAAAACTTACGTTTTTCTGAAAAAACTCAAAATCTTATCTTTTAATTCTGAAGTTCTTAGTACAAACATTGGCCAAGGTCTGTTTGCTCGTCGACTGCGGCAAAGTGACTTCAGGCACGACGAGTCCTATGCAATACATATCCTATATATGTATATACTATATATACAAATAAGATAATTTTTTAAGTAAAGGTCTAGTCACACATAACAATGCACCAGCGATCCCGATAACGATGTGCACAGATCACTGGTGCGTCGTTTACACATCGCTGGTAAGATGGCAAACAGGTATCTCACCGGCGATGTAAAAACGACACACTAGCGATCCAGAATTATACCGAGGTTGTTGGGAATTGTCACCCGATAGCTTAGCAATGAGATTGTTGGTCACTGTCCCTGTCAAACACAATGATCTTGCGCTCCTAGCGGGAGAGCAACGACGTAGAAATGATCCAGAGAAGAGTGTAACGATCAACGATCTCACAGCTGGGGCCAGATCGTTGGTGCGTGTCACACATAACGAGATCGCTAACAAAATCTGTGACGCAACAGCGATCTCGTTAGCGATCTCATTATGTGTGACAGGGCCTTTAATTGTATAACAAAGTTTTTAGCCATTTTTGACTTTATGAGTATTATAGCTAGATATTTTATATTATAATTTTTTTCACTTATTTAGAGCAGTGTTAATTGATGGACAATGCAGAGCAACTCTATGCTAATGATATGCACACACTTGAAAGCAATCAGCTAATGAGATAACCCTCATGGCCTCTTTACACGTCGCGATATCGTCATCCAACTTCGATAAAAAGTCACGTGGTTCGTGCGTTGGCCCCGATATATCGAAGAATTGTGCAGGCTCTCCAACTGCCCGATATTGGATGGACGATCTGGCAGGATCGTGCTGTGTGACAGCCCAACACCGACTTGGAGCACAACTTCCCTATTCACTCCCATGTTAAATGGTCGTTCCCAGGTTCGCTCGTCTAAGGGGGCGTAGACATCGCAATTGTGTTGCCTGCCGATATCTCCCTGTGTGACATCTCCTATGCGATCTTGGATTAGTGGCAAAAACGTGCGCGCTCCCGTGCCTTTGTATCCAATATCGAAACGATATCGCGCCTTGTAAAGTGGCCATTACTTCCTTGAACTCAGACACTGCATGAGCTATATAAGGAGACACATGTAAATGTTATGAAATTATACAACTGTACCTGAGGAAGACCCATCAAAAGAATCGAAACGCGTTGTACTGCCCACTGTGATACACATTTTAAGAATAAAGGAAAATTTATTTGAACTCTGGGTCTCCTGTGGAAGTGCTGTATCAATAGACAGTAGACCGGTATACTTATTACTACTTGTGACGAACTAGGTTTCCTAGATCTGATCCATCCGGAGTGGGAGAGCTGCACACCAAAGGAGATCTTATATGCAATATAACCAAGACACCTAAAAGGTGAGCAATATTGAAGTATAACATCTCTATGTTGAAATTTAATTACTGCACTTAGAGTTGCGCCGGGACTTTTTCTCTCTTATACTGCCCCTAGAGGCTTCCAGTGAAGTTAATCTAAGTACTACTATTTGAAGCACCTGGATAATCCTCTGGGAGCTCGGGGAGAGGATTAACCCTATAAGTGGGAGTACCGGCTGCACTTCAATGTGGAACATTTCAGAGACAGAACCTTGCGGAGAAAAGAGACCATGTCAAGAATCTCCAATACGGATAAGGTAGACACTGGTGTAAAAGTAATTGACATTGATTTGGATGCCAAAAAAATGAATACTCTTTTTTTATATTATATGAAAAAGCTATGAAAGTTGAAATCCAGCACCAATTTGATGCTGAGTTTCTTGATCTTTGTGTAATTAATAATATAATCCTGAAAGGTTTACAGATACATTTTGATAGCACCTTCCCTGATGACCCTGCATTTTCAAAAAACTGGAGGGACATCCTGGATACATGCTCGCATACATTTATGAAATTAATAATACAAAAAAGGAAAACATTGGCAGCGGTGGCTGCAGAAAATTGTGAAAAATTGCTAGAACAACTCGCTGAGCTTGCCACTACAGGCCGCTTTACACGGCACGATATCGTAACCCAACTACGATAAAAAGTCACGTGGTTCGGCCGTTGCTGCCAATATCGTTCGTGCGTTGTGTGGTGTAAATGAGCAATGCGACGCCAGAACAATGCAAAAACGATATTGTTTATAAATTGTGCAGGCTCTCCAACTGTGCAATATTGGATGGACGATCTGGCTTGATTGTGCTGTGTGACAGCGCTACTACGATTTGGAGCGCAACTTCCCCTATTCACTCCCATGTTAATTGCTCATTCCCTGAGTTGATGAGACACAGTGTGCAAGAGGGGCGTACTACATTGTAGTTGCGTTGCCTGGCGATATTGCACTGTGTAACATCTCCTATGCGGTCTTGGACAAGTGCCAAAAACGTGCGCGCTCCCGTGACATCGTATGCAATATTGGAACAATATTGCGACGTGTAAAGCGGCCTTATATCATATTATAAAACAATTAACTCTGATACTAACAACAATTTAAATAGGTTTGAAAGTGAGCTGATGGAACAAAAAACTCAAAAATTTAGAAGGGATATGTATCCTAACAATCAATATGAAAAAGATAAGACAGAAAAGGAGAAAAAACAACTGCATAAAAGCACAACCACACCTATAACTACCATCAATAAGGCTGCCTTCAGACTTGCAGATGCATCTGCAGCGTTTTGCAGATGCATCTGCAAGCATCTGCATGCAGACCGCGGCCCCTATGTTTATAATGGAGCGCACGGCGGTCTGCAGATGCTTGCAGACCGCCGTGCGCTCTCATTGCCCGCCATTAGTGATCTGTGCGCATGCGGATGCCTGCGCACAAATCACACACTCTCGCCCGCACCAGGGACGCGACATGCTGCGTCCCGGGTGCGGACGCGGGACACCGGAAGGAGCAGATATGGTCCGCATCCGCACCCGAACGCAGCAAACGCTGCCAAAAGCAGGCACTATGCGTTCCTATGTTAAACATAGGAACGCAGTGCGCATGCGTTTGAATGCGTATGGGAACGCAGCATAAGCTGCGTTCACATACGCAAATGTGAAGGCAGCCTAAAGTAGTATGGGAAAACCCTAAAGAGAGAAATAATGAAAAGAATACACTGTCTAAAAAACAAAAAGAAACAGTTAGTAATCTTTGTACTTTCTATAATTCGAAACTCTCTAACACACAAACATTGCACTGCACCCGAAAAAAACTACTTATAGAGAAAAATGGGAATTTTTCTCCTTTAAATTATAAGCCTTCTACTGACTTGTCTAATCCCCTTCCAGAGGAGAGTACGTCTATTGATAAATATCAATGATGTGTACCTTGCTATATAAGTTAGGGCCACGTTACACACACAGATAATTGTGCAGATATTATTCACAGATCTCTGGTTGCAGTGAAATCATGGACACATTGTTACATTTTGTGGCCATGTACAAATGGTACAATGTGTCCATGGTTTCACTGCAACCAGAGATCTGCGAACAATATCTGCACAGATATCTGTGTGTGTGACGTGGCCCTTACTCCAATTGGGGACTGGAGTAAAGGCCACGTTACACACACAGATATCTGTTCAGATATTGGTCACAGATCTCTGCTTGCAGTGAAATCATGGACACATTGTTCCATTTTGTGGCTGTGTACAATGGAACAATGTGTCCATTATTTCACTGCAACCAGAGATCTGTGACCATCTGTGTGTGTAACGTGGCCTTAATATTTCTTAAGTAAAAACACTGCCGCTGTCCACGAATTTTACAGGTGGTATTAGCTGCAGCCTGTCTTACCTCAGTTATGCCCATTTTGACAGTGTTACTTCAAACTGGAGTGAAAGCGGAAAGTTTTTGTGCAACTCTGCAATGCGTAAAAAAATTGTTAAGGCCACGTTACACACACAGATATCTGTGACCAACATCTGAACAGATCTCTGGTTGCAGTGAAATCATGGACACATTGTTCCATTTTGTGGCTGTGTACAAATGTAACAATGTGTCCATGATTTCACTGCAACCAGAGATTTGTTCAGAAGTTGGTCACAGATATCTGTGTGTGTAACGTGGCCTTAACTGTTCAAATAGTTTTATGCCAACTTTCTGGAGTAAACATTTTGATGTATGAGCCCTTGAGTGTGAAGAGGGTTGCCATGTCAGAGGCAGCCAGAGACAAATGTCGCCAGTGCCACTTGTTGTAAACTCTGTCCAACAAGTGACAATTTATCCATACCATGTTAAATCACTCTTTACTAGCCTCAGGCACTAAGGTATGAATGATGATAGGGTATCAGTCGCTGACAGATTTCTACACTTATCATGAACTCAGGAAAAAATGAACTATTATAGTCAACAAATCTTTAATGTGTATTCCTTTTATTTCAAGAAAGAGTGCAAAAAACAACTATTAAGGAAAATATTGTTCTTACTGACAACTTATATCTCCACCATTTCCTTATTGCCAGAGCAGAGAAAAGTGTTAAGATATAAATGCCATTCAAAGCAGTTAAACTATTTTATAGTTATATAAATTGGAAAAAGGATGCATTCAACAAAGTCACTGAACAGTTGTTATATGTGATTACAGGCAATTGGGCAAAGTGCCTTTATGTTGTTGACAACTAAGTGCATTTTCTTTATAAGTAAGGGCACTGTATAAATGATTTGTCAAGAATCTAAAGCCCCAGTCACACATAACTATATCGTTAGAGAGATCGTTGTAACTGTGACGTTACAATGATCTCTCCAGCGATGTCGTTATGTGTGACACTTAGCAGCGATCAGGCCCCTGCTGTGAGGTTGCTGATCGCTGCAAAGTGCTGCGGGTCAATTATTGATCGTTGGTTTCCCACTGGTCAGCACTCATCGCTGTGTGTGACCGCAAGAAACCAGCGATCAGTGACCTCACTGGCTGGTAACCATGGTAAACACCGGGTATCTAGGCAGCGCGCGCTACCTAGATACCCGATGTTTACCATGGTTACCAGCGTCCTCCTGCTTAGCACTGCCTGTAAGCAGGGAGGACTCTGGTAACAATGATAAACACCGAGTATCCAGGCAACGCACGCTGCCTGGATTCCCACTGTTTATCATAGTTACCATCATTATCCCTTCTTAGCGCTGCCTTTAAGGCAGCGCTAAGCAGGGAGGACACTGCTAACATCGCCTTCAGCGATGTGGAAGGTGGCTCCCATGACCCTGATCGCTGGGGAGATCTGCCTGTTTGACAGCTCCCCAGCGACCAGGTAACGACGCTTCAGCGATCCCAGCAGGTCGTTATCGCTGTCGGGATCGCTGGAGTGGTTGTTATGTGTGACAGGGCCTTAAGTAAGTGTCTGTAGAGCAATGAATGGGTAAAGAAAATATCATTACTATTAGCATATGGTAAGATGTATTTGATACACCAAAGATTGTACAATATATCCATTAATACAAAATTACAATGGACTAAATTTATCATTGCATTTTTGCCATTTTTTAAACATGAATACTTCTAAATTAGCGACTTTTTGATTTGCAACAAATTCATCAGTTTGTGCCTTTTTAAAGTTGTGTTTTGGTATGTAATTAGTTTTCAGATTTTTACATCAATTTGGCTTCTCCCCATGTTTTAGATTGATTCAGCAAATACGACCTTTTAAGATTACTAAATTCGGCACAATTCTTCATTGGACAGATTTTGTTAACGTCTGCTATTTTGGTGGAAACTTTGTGTGTTATTTTGTGAAACGCTTGACTTTTTACTCTAAAAAGTAAAAAAAAATATTAAAAAAACATTAAAGACAGAAAAAAAAACATTTTTGTCTTCCATGATATTTATTAACCCCTTCATGATCCGGGAATTTTTCGTTTTTTATTTTCGTTTTTTGCTCCCCTGCTTCCAAGAGCCATAACTTTTTTATTTTTCTGTCAATATAGACATATGATGGCTTGTTTTTTGCGGGACGAGTTGTACTTTCAGATGCAATAATTTATTTTACCATATAGTGTACAGGGAAATTGCAAAAAAATTCTAAATGCAGTGAAAAAAAGTGACATGACACGTTTGTTTTTTGGGTATTTTAGTCGCCATGTTCACTATATGGTAAAACCGACGTGAAGGGGTGATGCCTCGGGTCGGTACGAGTTCGTAGACACCCAACATGTATACCTTTATTGGTATCTAGGTGGAGAAAAAAAATTCAGAAGTTTAAAAAAAACAGACTTTTTGCGCCATGTTCTGCGACCCGTAGCGACCTAATTTTTCGGGATCTGGGGCTGCGTGATGGCATATTTTTGCGTCTTGAGCTAATGTTTCTAGTGATACCATTTTTAGGGGATCCCCAGTTTTGATCGCCCATTATTGCATTTTACAGCAATGTTGTGGCGACCAAAAAAAACAGAATTTTGGTGTTTGGACCATTTTTTCTGTCATTAACGGATTTTTTTTTTTGTCAGCTCTAGTTTTTATTGGTGTTTTCAAAATACAGAAGGAAAAATCATTAGGCCAAATCAAATCAATACATTACACTTAAAGGTAAAAAGAGAAGTAAAAGACCTGGATTATTGTATTATTGGCATACAGCCGCAAAAGGGCTCCATGCCCAAGCCAGAGCCCTCCTCCCGTGACTCCCCGGGTGTACAAAATATGCCCCAGAGGAGGAAACTAGCTCCAACATAAAGCCCCCCAGAAAAACATCCAGGTATCAGGGGTCCAAGTTGACAATCACCTTCTTTATATAGCTACCGAGTAGCAATTAGGTGAACAAAATTATAACAAAAATAAACCAAGAGGGATAGATAAGAAGTCAGGTGGGGGAGTAGGAAAGAGGAGAAAAGAGAAAGGAAAAGGGATGGAAGAAGGGGGGATAGGGGGAGAGGGGGCAAGGGGGCAGAACCCCCCAGGACCAAGGGGAGCCTCGCGTTACTATATACCCTCTTGGGCAGCAAAATAATCCCATGGAGCCCAAACCTGATTAAATTGGTCTACTCTGGCCGCCATCAGGGCTGTTAGGTATTCCATTCTTCTGACATCAGATAGCCTGGTAAACAGATCTCTAAGGGAGGGTGGTTCCAGTCTCCTCCAGAAGAGGGCAATTAAGCATCTAGCCGCCGTTAGAATATGCAGAAGAAGCTTAGAGGCCTGCCTGCCCACCCGTCCAGTATGTGCGTTAAGAAGGTATACCAACGGGTCTAGCTCTACTTCTACATAGAGAACCTTCATGATAAGGTCTCTGACAGATTTCCAGTAGCCCTCAAGCCTCGGGCATGACCAGAAAATGTGGAGCAGATCGCCCACCTCCAGGCTACATCTCCAGCATGTATCAGGAAGGAGGGGATTCAATTTATGGAGGAACTCAGGGGTATGGTACCAGAACATCATGAGTTTATATTGATTCTCCTTATATAACGTGCAAATGGAGGTCTTGGCTGCTCTGTCCCAGATATATTGCCAGGTCTGGAGGGTGATCTGTCTACCCAGTAGGACCTCCCATTTCTTCATATATGAGAAGCTCTCAAGACCTCCATT
>JARQOC010000005.1:296614187-296707017 GCA_033576535.1 Allobates femoralis
GTGTGCCCCTTGCATTGAGGAAACTGTACGAAGCGCTGTTCCCAGTCTGGCCTCTAGCCTTAAGGATTTAGTGAGGGAAGAGCTGAAATCCCTACAGAAATCCGGGAAGGATAGGGGGCGTAAGAGACAGAGGTCCCGGGCCTCTTCTTCTGGTTCTGACCGTGCCTCTCGTAGTTCTCACAAGGGGAGACGCAGGTCTCGTTCCTCCTCTGCCTCGTCCTCCTCCTCCTCCTCCTCCTCGGGGTCTTCCTCCTCAGATGGTAGTGGTGCTGGGAGGTCCTGTTTTCCCCGAAAAGACACTGATTTTTTGATTAAGGCCGTTCGTTCCACTATGGGGTTGGTGGATGCCCGTGACCCCTCTTCAATGGAAGATTTAATGTTTGGTGGTCTGTCTTCTAAGAAGCGACGGACTTTTCCTTTGAATCAGCGAATCCAAACCTTGATTGAGGATCATTGGGCTAGGCCTGATAAGAAGGGCGCTCTCTCTCATTTGGCAAAAAAGAAGTACCCCTTTGATGAGGAGGCCACTACTTCCTGGGATAGATCCCCCAAGCTTGACGTAGCTGTGGCCCGGGCGTCTAAGCGTTCCTCTCTTCCCTTTGAGGATTTGGGGAATTTGAAGGATCAGCTAGACAGGAAGGCAGAGGGCTACTTGCGTAGTTCCTGGGAATCCACTGCTAGCATTTTTTCGTCCCTCAATTGCGGGTACGTCAGTCGCTCGGTCCCTCATGATTTGGTTGCAGCAGTTGGAGGCTTTGGTGAGGGATGAGGCTCCCAAGGAGGAGATCTTGTCTTCCTTTCCTTTGGCTCTTTCTGCGGCGGCTTTTCTGGCAGATTCGTCGGCTGACTCCCTGAAATTGGCGGCGAAGGCTACGTCCTTCTCTAATGCGGCTCGTCGGGCCTTATGGTTGAAAGCCTGGCCCGGGGATGCCCAATCAAAGTCGAAGTTGTGTTCTTTGCCTTGTATGGGTGATTTTCTGTTTGGCAAGCCGCTGGATGAGATCTTGGAACGTGCCAGTGACAATAAGAAAAATTTTCCCGCCGGCCTTCCGGCTTCCACCTTCCGTGGTCGTTCATTTCGTAAACCGCGGTTTGCCAAGCGGAAGTCCCCTCGTCGGACCCGAGATTCTTGGGCCGACAAGAGGGACAAGAAGGCGGGGTTCTTGTTCAAGGGTTCCTCCTTTGACAGGAAGCACCAGTCTAAGTGACGGCTCGCTCCAGGTTGGAGGAAGGCTTGCCCACTTTCTCCCAGCCTGGTCCGACATTGGGGCTTGCGATTGGGCTCTCAGTATCCTCAGAGACGGGTTGACGCTGGAGTTCGCTTCGGCTCCTGTGGGGTCCCTAGTGATTACGTCTGTCGGCAGTCCGGAAAAATGCAAAATTCTGATGGGCGAGGTGCGGGCCCTGGTAAACAAAGGGGTTGTTTCCCCGGTTCCTCCGGCCGAATGCGGCAGGGGGTTCTATTCCACACTGTTTCTCGTGCCAAAGCCAGACGGCTCGTTCCGGACAATTATAAACCTGAAACGTCTGAACAGCTTTCTGGTACAGCGCTCATTCAAGATGGAGACTTTGAACTCAGCAATCAGGCTATTGTATCCAGATTGTTTCCTGGTAGTACTGGATCTGAAGGACGCTTACTATCATGTTCCGGTTCATCGTCGCCACCAGCAGTTTCTGAGGTTTGCCCTGTACATGGAGGGCTCCCTCTGCCATTTCCAGTATCAGGCTCTCCCCTTCGGGCTGGCAATGGCCCCTCGGATTTTCACGAAGCTGCTGGCGGAGGTGATGGCTCACTTCCGCCGTCAGCAGATTTTGATTGTTCCATATCTGGACGATCTGCTGATTGTGGGGGATTCCAGGGACCAGTGCCTCGCCCGTCTGCAGCTGGTTCAGTCTTCCCTGGGTCAGTTGGGCTGGATTGTCAATCTCGAAAAGTCCAGGCTGGTTCCCGCCACGCGTCAGCTGTTTCTGGGGATGATTCTGGACTCGCAGTCTCAGCTTTGCCTCCTTCCAGAAGACAAACAAGTGCGTCTCCGGTCTTCCCTTTCTGCAGTTCAGGCTTCCCCGCGAGTGACTTTGAGGAGGGCTATGTCTCTCTTGGGCTCCCTCACGTCCTGTATCCCGGCAGTCCCCTGGGCACAGTTGCACTCTCGAGCCCTTCAGTGGGAGATTCTCCAGCATCAACGAGGGGTGGGGGCGGCCTTGGACGCTTCGATTGTTCTCTCCCCTCCGACTTTAGATTCTCTGGGGTGGTGGCTGGTCCCCGAGCACCTTTCCGTGGGCGTCCCGTGGGGTTGTCCGATCTCCGACGTTATCACCACGGATGCCAGTTCCTGGGGATGGGGGGCCCACCTTCGAACCCTGTCCGCTCAGGGAGCCTGGGACTCACGCCTCTCCAGGATGTCGTCAAATATGCGGGAGCTCCGGGCAGTTTGGGAGGCAGTTTCTGCGTTCCTTCCTTCCCTTCGGGGGCCATCTACGAATTCTCTCCGACAACAGTGTGTCGGTGGCTTACCTGAACCATCAGGGTGGCACCCGGTCTCAGGCTCTCATGGGCGTTACACGGGACATTTGTCGGTTATTGGAAGGCCGTCACGTTTCCCTCTCTGCCCTTCACATACGGGGGGTAGCAAATTCCCGGGCAGATTTTCTCAGCAGGGTGCAGCTCCGACAGGGAGAGTGGGCCCTGGATCCGGGGGTTTTCGCTCAGATTGTGGACATGTGGGGCCTTCCGGAGATGGATTTGTTTGCAACCCGGGAGAACAGGCAGGTACGCCGGTTCTGTTCTCTGAATCCCGGAGACCGGCCCTTTGCTGTGGACGCTCTGCTGATCCCCTGGTCCTCGGGTCTTCTGTATGCCTTCCCTCCCTTAGTCATGATTCCTGCAGTCCTTCGGAAGGTCAGGGAGGAGGGGGCCAGGCTCATCATGATAGCACCCTTCTGGCCCCGGAGAGCTTGGTTCTTTTGGCTCAGCCGCCTGTCCGTGCTGGCTCCTTGGACTCTACCCCAGTCCCCGTCTCTCCTGTCTCAGGGGCCGATCCACCATCCGCAGGTCTCGGGTCTCCGGCTGACGGCGTGGAACTTGAACGGCGACTCCTGTCGCGTAGGGGGTTCTCGGACGGCCTTGTTCGTACCCTGATGTCCAGTCGGAAGCCGGTTACCACCAATATTTATGGTAAAGTATGGAGGAAATTCCTGTCCTCTTCGGGGGCGAGTCCGGAGGGTGAGGCTCCTGTGCCGGCTGTTTTAGAATTCCTCCAGCGGGGGTGGGAAATGGGTCTTTCTGTCAATACCCTGAAACTCCAGGTTTCGGCCTTGGGGGCCCTGTACCATTGTCCCCTCGCGGGGTCTTCTTGGGTGACGAGGTTTATTCAGTCCTGCAAGCGGGCCACTCCTGTTCCCCGTCCGAGGGTGCCGCCTTGGGATCTCAATTTAGTTCTTGATGCCTTAACAAGGCCTCCTTTTGAGCCTTTGTCTTCGGCTTCGCCTAAGGTCCTTACTCTGAAGGTAGTCCTGTTGGTGGCTTTGACGTCGGCTAGACGTATTAGTGACCTGCAGGCCTTGTCGGTGGTGGGGCCTTATACGCAAATTTTGCAGGATAGGGTCATCCTTCGCCTGGACCCGTCTTTTCTTCACAAGGTGGCTACCAGGTTCCACAGGATGCAGGAGATTGTCCTCCCTTCCTTCTGTGATCGTCCTGCGAATCAGAAGGAAGAGGTGCTCCACACGTTGGATGTCAGGAGGGCGTTGCTTACCTACTTGGACGTGTCCGCGGCCTGGCGTCAATCCCCGTCCCTCTTTGTTTCCTTTCAGGGGGCCTCTAGGGGTAAGGCAGTGTCCAAGGGTACCCTGGCTAGGTGGTTGCGGGAAGCCATTGCTCTTGCTTATTCTTCTAGTCAGGTGCCGGTCCCGGGGGGCCTTAATGCACATTCCACCAGGGCAGTGGCTACGTCCTGGGCTGAGAAGGCTGATGTCCCTTTAGAATTAATCTGTAGGGCTGCTACTTGGTCTTCTCCTTCCACTTTCTTCAAGCATTACAGGCTTGATCTTTCTTCCACCGAGGAGGTGACCTTTGGTAGACGGGTTCTGCAAGCGGTGGTCCCTCCCTAATTTCTTTTCTCTGAAATCTCTCAGGTGGTGCTGTCGTGGCGATGATGGAAAAATCTAAATTACTTACCGGTAATGGGTTTTTCCGGAGCCACGACAGCACCACCGCATCCCTCCCTATTGCCTGTTGGTGTGGTCACGTTTGGGGGATTTTGAATTGTTGATTTCTTTTGGTGGTGGTTGTGTACTAATGATTGTTGGGTTCCCCTCTCCGGTCTCTGTAACCAAAACTGAGGTCCAGGAGAGGTCCCGCCTTTTTATCTCAGAGGTTTCCTGTCTTGGATGGGCGGTCCTCTCTCTCAGGTGGTGCTGTCGTGGCTCCGGAAAAACCCATTACCGGTAAGTAATTTAGATTTTTTTTTAATACTTTTATTGTGATTAGGGGAAAAGAGGGGTGATTTGAACTTTTATATATTTTTTTTTTTTTTACAGGTTTTTAAAAAACTTTCTTTTTTCATTCATTCTTATTTTTACACTGCCTCTTTAAGAGGCACCTTGCTGCACAGTCCGATCATTTCTGGGAGATACAGATGAGCTGCAGCTCATCTGTATCTCTCAGAATCACGGACCTGTTGTGGTTGGCAGCGCCTGCCAACCACAACATGGAATTGCTCTCTGACAGCATCCAGGGTCTAGCCAAGACCCTGGGCTGTCACGTGAGTGCCGGAGATCCCGCAATACTATTGCGGTATCTCCGGAGCAGGCGGGGAATAGCGCGTTCCCCGCCGTGGCCGCCTTGGATCCCGCTGTCAGAGATTGATAGCGGGTTCCAAGGGGTTAACAGCCCGACTTCTCAGCTGATCACATCAGCTGAGATGTCGGCTGTTTGATGTGAGCTCCGCGCCGGAGCTCAAATCAAACGCCCCTTACCGACCCATGATGTCCTCCTACGTCATAGGTCGGGAAGGGGTTAAATACTTGCACCATTTTAAAGATCTTGGTGCAAAACACAGCAAAGCAACCACAAGAGAAAAAAGAAAAGTGACTGAAAGACTAGTTCATATATGGAATCCTGGGCACTAGTGGCGACTATTTAGCTCCAAACAGCCTTGCTCTAGGGTGTTGCACGAGTCTTATCCATATAGATAGACTGAAAGACTACACAAATGATGAATGGGGTCAGTGACTCGAATAGTTCTTTCATGACAGAAAATAAAAAAACTGTAATTTATGCAAAAGACACATCATATTTGTAGGATTGCTGAATCATTATCACCTGCTTTGAGGCAAATGAAAATGATAATAAGTGCACTGGAATGGTGAAAGCATGACAACCCCCAAAAAGGAAATGATTTTGCAGCTGATGGCAACAGACACTCTCTCTGTATCCAACTAATACAGAGAGGTAGCACATGCTAGACTTCCTATGGTAGCCTTGCATCTTCAGTTTCCTCCCTGTTAGCATGGCTGGTCGCAGATGCTACAATCGCCCCCATGCTTTAGGTTGCGGGAGACTGAGCACCGGTATACAGACACATGTGCTACCTCTCAGAGGAGTCATCAACCTCCTGCTAGATGCAATGGGTATTAGAAGTGGCGAAATTTGGTGAGTGTTTTTAAATTATTTATGTCCTATTTCGGTGAATCGCTAAATGTTTGGTGGTTTAGCCACTAAACAAACATATGGTTAATCATATGGTTAGGACCTTGACGGTGGGTTACGAGCTTACGTTATTTTGGCCCAAAATACCAAACAAACACCTCACATTGTTATCTATAGTGTTTCATTGCATCTTTTTACCTGCTTGCAGTTGAGGCAGGGCGCACTGGGGGGTGTCTGCCAATTGTGATGCATGTATTTGGTGTGGAGGGACCCGCCTTGTCTAATAGCTATGGGTGTGACCAATAGGCTGCTCTGACACTATGTATCACATGGAATAGAGTAGCTGACTTCCTATGGTAGCCTTGTGCCTTCAAATACCACCAGTTTCCTCCCTATTTGCATGGCTGGTCGCAGATGCTAAAATCGGCCCCATGCTTTAGGTTGCAGGAGACTGAGCACCGGTATACAGACACATGTGCTACCTCTCAGAGGAGCTGGCAGCCTCCTGCTAGATGCAATGGGTATTAGAAGAGGCGAAAGTTGGTGAATTATAAGGAAATCTATCATGACACCACATTTATCGTCAGATGAGGAGAATAGCCAAATATTTTTGAAACTGCATACAGGGATTGTTAAAGAAGTCTTCCCATGAATATTTTTTAATTAAATGTGTTTATATGTGAATGTAGTGTAGCGTGAGTATATTAATGCACCCACCTACCACTGCTTTCTTCAGGATCTAGCACTGTTCTACTCCTCTTTTCAGTGATGTCAATGTAGTACAGACTAGCCGGCTCACTGTATGATCTATGTATGTGCCAGAAGTCTCTTTTACAATGTAAGTCTATGCATCCTTATTGTGACACTCCATGGGCGTACCCAGGATCAAAACTAGGGGGGGCAAGCCATGGTCGTTCGGAATGTCATATCCAGCCTGGTGCATTATGGGGGTTGATCACGTGTTCGGCCGGGCTCCTGCACATGCGCAGTGTGCATATTGAAGCCGGGCCGAACACGTGATCAGCCCCCATAATGCACCGGGCCGGATATGAAGTTCCAGCCGGCGCATCAGAGTTCCACAGGAGGCTGGAATTTCGAAAACAGCTGAAAGGTTCCCTTTAAAGGGAACCTGCCACTCCCTTTGGTCATTTTAACCCCTGTCCACCACCTTATACATGATGTATGTGGGGCTCATGTGACCACTCTATATGCCCAGCAGGCCCCCTGCATACCTCAAAAATGAACTTTTAATATCTCCCGCGAGGTATGGAAATTAATACAAATAATTCCATGTAACCCATAAACACAGAAAGTGAGTGTTGGTTTCACCACCTATCTGTGTAACACTCAATAGACAATTATATAATGAAGAGGACAAGAGTGGATCATGTGCAATTGAAATATTTATTTCCGCCCACTGGCTATAAGGCTGATGGATAAAAATATTTTATGAAGCAGGTGGTGCAGGGACAATCTCCCCTATTCCACAGCGTAGTATGGTTACAGAAAACACTTTTAAGGCAGCAAGAAACAGTATACAAAAGATGCAATAAACTCACAGTGGAGATCAAATACATTGAGGGATGGAAACTTCTGTAAACAGCAAAATATTATGCCAGTATCATTAGCCTAACATAGTTCTCTATCAGGACAAAAATACAGAGTAACCACCTATCCATATTGTATACTCAGCATACCACCACTGCCTGCTGCCAAATAGTGCAGTAAATCCCCTAAGGGATAGTTAATGCATACCACTGCGGGCCAGAGGACAAAGTCCAGATGGATGGATCCCCCGGGTCCGGACCCCAACGTACGTTTCAATATGGTGTAATAAGGATCTTCATCAGGGGGTAGTGTGCCTACTGTTCCCGCTGGTTTATATAGCCGGTATACGGCTGTAGCAGCTTGTACCTCCGTCTCCCCGCGTGTCCGGACATTTCCGGTCCACGCCGTCCCACCGGAAGTGCGTCAGCATCACCGCTTAATGACGCGCACGTCCGGGAAGCCAAGTCAGGTTGCTATGGCTCCCGAGCATGCGCGTCACGGTATTAGACGCCGCGCCCACCGGCCGGGCTGAGAAGACAGGAAACCTATCAAGCTGCATATAGAGATCTCGCTCCATTGATTATTAACCCTCACACTGCCTAAATATTAACAACTATACTTCCGGGGCTTACCCCTTACCCACTACATCAATTAACACGGCATATAAGCAGTATTAGCAGTAAACATAATTGTACAGTAACATTCATAGTGCGGCGATGGTAGAATTCTCCAGAGTCATGATACAAGGCAGGCGCAGATCCCTGGCTGAAGGATGGAGCAGATGTAACCGGGAAAAGAGAGGGCACACAAAAAAACACTGTAAAAAATAAAAAACAAATTAGAAATTCAAAGTATGAGATGCCAAACTGAGACACCTAAGAGGAGGGCGATCACAGGAATGGAGCAAAACTGAGGGATTCATTAAGACCCCTGGGAACCATTGTCCCCAGGGTCATGATCCATCTCGTTTCGTGTTGGGCAAGGATCTTTTTCACATTTCCCGCCCGGATGCCCACGTGTATGACTTCGATCCCCCTAACTTTCAGGGAGACCAGGTCACACCCATGGTGCAAACGGAAATGTCGGGGCAATGTTTTCAACGTTGTAAGATCCTGCACTCCCACCGCCGCAGCAATCTCGTTTACGTGCTCCCTCACTCGTCTTCTTAATTCTTTCGATGTGAGCCCAACATAGATCAATCCGCACCCGCATGTGGCATAATACACCACATAGCGGGTACCGCAATTGATGTATGACCGGATCTCATAGGTTTTTGTCCCATCGGAAGACGAGAAGGATCGCTCGCGAACGACATTGCCGCAGGCTAGGCAGTGCTCACACTGGAAACATCCTTTCAAAGGTCGACTCGACCCAAAGAGGGGTGGTATATAAGGCACATAATGACTCTTAACAAGAATATTCCGCAAATTAGGTGCTCTGCATGGCATCATTTGAGGATAGTCTAACAATGAGCTCTTTAAATGTAGATCAGATAGGAGGATAGGCCAATGGCGCTGCATTATAGACCGCATTGTTCCCCAGTGCTGGTTAAATATGGAAATGTATCTTACTGCGTTATTTTGTTCACCCCGGACCGCCTGCCCCGTGCAAAGAAGGTCGGCCCTGTTCGTATTTTTAGCCCTGAGGTACGCTTTCTTGATGCTACGGTTGCTGTAACCCCTTTCACGGAACCGTCTTTTAAGTTCGTCAGCCTGCTCCTCAAAAAGAACATCAGAGGAGCAGATGCGTTTAATCCGCAGAAATTGACCGGTAGGGACCGCCCGAATTTTGGACAAATCATGGGCAGATGTAGCGTGTAAAAGGGCGTTAACCGCTGTGGGTTTTCTAAAGACATCAGTCGATATCATTCGATCAGATCCCACTTCAATCATAATATCCAGAAATTCAACCCTGATGGGGTGACATTTATAGGTAAAACGGATATTAAATGGGTTAATGCCCAATCTGCCCATGAAATAGTCAAGCTGCTCCGCATTGCCCTTCCACAAAAATAATAAATCATCAATGTAGCGGTACCAGCACTTCACATGGGTGCAGTCCGCCGCACCCTCACCGCCAAAAAGGCACCTCTCCCAGAAACCCAGGAAAAGGTTGGCGTATGAGGGTGCGCAGGCTGCACCCATGGCAGTGCCCCGCTTCTGTAAATAAAATACATCTTTAAATACAAAAAAATTGTGAGTCAGGGAAAAGCGAAGCAGCTCAAGTATTAGTTCCCTCATCGAGGGATCCCTACCAGGCTCATTCAGATAAAACTTTACTGCTTCCAGGCCATCGTCATGGCGTATGCATGTGTACAGGGACTCAATATCAGCTGTAACTAGTAAGACATCAGATTCCACATGGATACCGTCGACCCGCGCCAGGACGTCCGTCGTGTCCCGGACATAGGAGGGAAGTGTCTCAACCATTGGTTTTAAATAATAGTCAATGAATTTACATATTGGTTCACATAAACCTACTATGCCGGCCACGATAGGACGTCCAGGCGGGGTCAAGAGATCCTTGTGTATCTTTGGTAAAAGATAGAAAGTTGCAATTTTAGGGTAACGAATAGTCAAACCCTCAACTACCTGTTTGCTAATGATCCCCTGCTCACATGCATCCGCCAAGATGGACTGGATTTGCTCCGCGAAAGAGGTCACAGGATTTGAATCAAGCCTCAAGTAAGTTTCGCGATCTCTCAGTTGGCGTAAGGCCTCCCGTTCGTACATATCAGTAGGCCAGATCACAATATTTCCCCCCCTTGTCCGCGGGCTTTACAACGATCTCCTTTATACTCTCCAAGTGCCTCAGAGCTGCTCTCTGTGCACAAGTAAGATTGTCACGAGATCTAGCAGGTGACAACTGTCTAAATTCATCAATAACCAATTTGGTAAAGATATCAATTGCTGGACACGTGGACAGGGGGGGAAACCTGGCCGATCTGGGTCTGATATCAGCGGTATGGAAATTAGCGGTATGGAAATTAGCTGAAAATGGTCCAGGAGGATGAAATGCATGCTTCCTTCCTGTGAAAAGGCCACCCCTCCTGTGTACGTCACATTGCTCTCACACCTGCACAGTGGCGCGGGTCTCCGTGCTCAATGCAAGCGCACCTGTGACTAAGGTTCGCGAGCACAAAACGACAGCACAAAACTACATCACCAGACACACCAGAGGTACAGAAATACATCCATATACCCCCATCAATACAGAAGCACTATGTCAAAACCATCATCAATACATCACCAGACCCACCAGAGGTACAGAAATACATAAATAGAACCTTCATCAGTAACAAAATTCCTCATCAGAACCACCATCAGTACTTGGTAAAACAATTGTAATGTCAGGTCAGACCCATACACATTTGTACTGCATGAACCTACAACTTCTACTACATCATTACCAATGGTTGTTACCAGCTGTCAATAAAAGTATACAGGAACCACAGTACTTATGAGAATTAGTCATTATCACAAATAATCATTTACATCCAGGTACCTTATAGATGACCTTGTCTCTGATCGGGGTCGTCTTTCTAGTCTTCATCTTGTCCAGGCACCTTGATGACTTTTCACATCCGCAGTTCATCTCTGGAGACGTTCATCTTCTCCAGTCCTCTGCAGCACATCCTGGCACGATACCCTTAAATAGCAGAGTTGTCAAAATTATCCTAAGTAAAAATATCTGCCCTACACTGTGCCCCGGAATAAATAATTGCTCCTCCTGCACATAATATGATTTACACACTATCCCTCTCATGGCACATGCACTCCACACTGCCCTCTCCTCCCTCCATACTGGGCCCCCTGATCACACTGTCCTCTACACTGTATCCCTCAATACTGCCCACTGTTTATACTGTTCTATCTCATCAAACTCCCCATCTTCAACATACTGTCCCCGCATGCTGCCCCCTCTCCATACAACCCCACACTACTCACACTCTATTCTGTGCCGCAGCCATCCCCCTCACTCCACATACTGTGTCTACACTGATCCCCCCCTCACTCCACATACTGTGCCGCAGCCATACCCCTCACTCCACATAGTGAATTGGGGGGGAAAGAGAAACATGAAGGGTTGGGGACACCATCGGCAAGCAGCATGGACAGTGTCCCTGACAACAAGTGGGCCACACCGGTCATCCAGGATCCTGACTCTTGCCAGGTGCTGACAACAGCCCTGTGCTGACACATACACACATACATAGACAAACATATACACGATATATTAAAATGTACAACAGGCATGATTATACCCAAACACAGACACACATATATACATACACATATATATACACACATACATACTTGTATGCACACACATACATATGCACACACACAGACACATATACACACATATATACACACACATGCACCCACACATGTATACACAGACACACACATTTATATACACACTGTACACACACACCCGCACACACATATATACACAGACACACACACATATTTATATACACACTGTACACACACACACACATATATACACACACATATTTATATAAACATACCGTATATATACTGTACACACCCACACATATATATACACACAAATACACACTGTACACACACACATATGTACATATATACACACACATTTATATACACGTATACATACTGTACACACCTGTATATACACACATATATACACAGAGACAAACATTTATATACACACTGTACACACACCCCACACATATATAAATACACACATATACACACGGTACACACACCCACACAATATATATACACACATACACACACACACACAATGTACACACACACATATATAAACAGACACACACACATATATATACAGTTGTGGCCAAAAGTATTGACACCCCTGCAATTCTGTCAGATAATACTCAGTTTCTTCCTGAAAATGATTGCAATCACAAATTCTTTAGTATTATTATCTTCATTTAATTTGTCTTCAATGAAAAAACACAAAATTCCACACCAAACATAAAAAAGGGGGTGGACAAAAGTATTGTCACTGTTAGAAAAATCATGTGATGCTTCTCTAATTTGTGTAATTAACAGCACCTGTAACTTACCTGTGGCACCTAACAGGTGTTGGCAATAACTAAATCACACTTGCAGCCAGTTGACATGGATTAAAGTTGACTCAACCTCTGTTCTGTGTCCTTGTGTACCACATTGAGCATGGAGAAAAGAAAGAAGACCAAAGAACTGTCTGAGGACACAAGACACCAAATTGTGAGAAAGTATGAGCAATCTCAAGGCTACAAGTCCATCTCCAAAGACCTGAATGTTCCTGTGTCTACCGTGCGCAGTGTCATCAAGAAGTTTAAAGCCCATGGCACTGTGGCTAACCTCCCTAGATGTGGACGGAAAAGAAAAATTGATGAGAGGTTTTAACGCAAGATTGTGCGGATGGTGGATAAAGAACCTCGACTAACATCCAAACAAGTTCAAGCTGCCCTATAGTCCGAGGGTACAACAGTGTCAACCCGTACTATCCGTCAGCATCTGAATGAAAAGGGACTGTATAGTAAGACCCCACTTCTTACCCTGAGACATAAAAAAGCCAGGCTGGAGTTTGCCAAAACTTACCTGAGAAAGCCTAAAACGTTTTGGAAGAATATTCTCTGGTCAGATGAGACAAAAGTAGAGCTTTTTGGGCAAAGGCATCAACATAGAGTTTACAGGAGAAAAAAAGAGGCATTCAAAGAAAAGAACACGGTCCCTACAGTCAAACATGGCGGAGGTTTCCTGATGTTTTAGGGTTGCTTTGCTGCCTCTGGCACTGGACTGCTTGATTGTATGCATGGCATTATGAAGTCTGAAGACTACCAACAAATTTTGCAGCATAACGTAGGGCCCAGTGTGAGAATGCTGGGTCTCCCTCAGAGGTCATGGGTCTTCCAGCAGGACAATGACCCAAAACACACTTCAAAAAGCACTAGAAAATGGTTTGAGAGAAAGCACTGGAGACTTCTAAGGTGGCGAGCAATGAGTCCAGACCTGAATCCCATAGGACACCTGTGGAGAGATCTAAAAATGGCAGTTTGGAGAAGGCACCCTTCAAATATCAGAGACCTGGAGCAGTTTGCCAAAGAAGAATGGTCTAAAATTCCAGCAGAGCATTGTAAGAAACTCATTGATGGTTACTGGAAGTGGTTGATTGCAGTTATTTTGGCTGAAGGTTGTGCAATCAAGTGTTAGGCTGAGGGTGCCAATACTTTTGTCTAGCCCATTTTTGGAGTTTTGTGTGAAATGATCAATGTTTTGCTTTTTGCGCCATTCTCTTTTGTGTATTTTCATTGAAGACAAATTAAATGAAGATAATAATACTAAAGAATTTGTGATTGCTATCATTTTCAGGAAGAAACTGAGTATTATCTGACAGAATTGCAGGGGTGTCAATACTTTTGGCCACAACTGTACAGTACACACACACATATACACACGACACATAGACATATAAGCACATGCACACATACACACATATTAGCATTGTTTTGTTCTTCGTTTACCAGTGATGATCCTCTCTGAGTCTGGAGGGAAGGAACGTGCAGGGCAGATGTGTGACATCACAGGAGACCGCGGGATTGTCTCCGAAGTGTGATGTGGCTGGGCACATGTAATGGAAAGCAGTGCCAGCCAGAGCAGCCCATCCCCCACTTCCCCCTGCACTGTAGCCCCCCCTCTCCTCCCTCAGCACAGAAAAGGAGATAAGCAATGCTCTGCAGGCTGCATTCTCTAGAGCAGGGGTCCCCAACCTTTTTTGCATCGGGGACCGGCTTCATGCAAGACCAATCTTCTGGGGCCCGGCGGGGCTTTGAACTTATGGAGCGGGGCTATGAAGAAGGGGTGGGGTTTAGCACCCTGTTTCCCCGAACGATGCGTTACATCTTATTTTCAGAGGATGTCTTATTTTTCTATCCCCAATATGGTATCCCCATCATCCCCTTGCAGCTCGCAATATCCCTATCAACCCAATGCAGCCCACAATATCCCCTAACAGCCCTCCATGTAATATAATGCAGCCTCACAGCCCTCCATATAGTATAATGCAGCATCCCAGACCTCCACATAGTATAATGCAGCCTCACAGCCCTCCATATAGTATAATGCAGCATCACAGCCCTCCACATAGTATAATGCAGCCTCACAGCCCTCCATATAGTATAATACAGCCTCATATCCATGCATATAATATAATGCAGCCTCATACCCCTCCATATAATATGCAGCATCACAGCTCTTTATAGTTTAATGCAGCGTCATATCCCTCCATATAGCATAAATTTTCCCCACACACTGCCCCATGCATAACCCCACACACACACATTGCTCTTGTATAATCCCAACACAGGCATACTGCCCCCTGTACAATCCCCCACACACACTGACCCTGAATACTCCCCACACACAGACGTTGCCCCTTGTACAACCCCACACACACTGACCCTTGAATAATCCCCACAGTCATTGCCCCTTGTATAACCCCCCCACATACACACAGTCATTGCCCACACACACATTGACCCCTGAATACCCCCCACACTCAGCCATTGCCCCTTGTATAGCCCCCCACACACACAGTCATTGCCCACACACACATTAACCCTTGAATAGCCCCCACACTCAGCCATTTCCCCTTGTATAACCCCCCCCCACACACACAGTCATTGCCCACACACACATTGACCCCTGAATATCCCCACACTCACCCATTGCCCCTTGTATAACCCCCCACACACACACAGTCAATGCCCACACACAGAGAGAGTGGCTCTTCAGCTGAAGCTCACCTCTGGTGCAGGCAGTACAAGCAGCTGACTCTGAGGCAGAGTCGTGTCCGGAGTTTTTTCATATCTCGCGCTATTTCCAAGCGCGTCACGTGATGCGCTTGGAAATAGCGCGAGATATGAAATTCCAGGCAGGTCTCTGTCTCAGCTGCTTAGTTATACGAGCGAAGCAGTTGGCCAATCAGGGCATGGCTGCTGCACTGATTGACCGACAGCTCCCTCGTATAACTAAGCAGCTGAGGCAGAGACCTCAGCAGTGTAGTGCAGCAGGTGACGGGCGCGGTGGGCGGGGACATAACTGGGGGGCGTGGAAGCCGACAGGACGCCGCGGACCAGCACAAAGACCCCCACGGCCCGGTCCTGGGCCGCGGACCAGTGGTTGGGGACCCCTGCTCTAGAGCATCACATACTAATTAGCCATGTGAAGGCTTTCCTGCTCCCTTATAGGGGGGGGGCACCTGCCCCCGCTGGGTACGCCCATGTGACACTCCATAGGCATTCCATGTACATTTTAAAAGTCTCTTTTGGGTCATGCAGTGCACAATTTGACCTTAAGATTCTGCAGAGCAATGATGCCACTGAGAAGCAGAGCAGACTGTAGCTGGATCCTTCAGAGTGGTGGTAAGTGAGTGTATTAATACATTTAGGCTACACACTATATACACATATACAAGTATATAATAACAACAAATATCATTGGAGTGCTAGTCATATAATGAGCTGAGATTATGAACGTCATGCAATTTAGATTCCTTGTGATTTAATTATTTTTATTTTGGTTTCGAGGAAGGTTAGAATCCAGCCGTCAATTAGATCTTTTTTTTTTTTTTTCCATCGATATCACTTTATTCTCAATGAATTACACAACTGATATAAGTAAGGAATTTCAGTTTCAATGTTTTATTCATCAATATCTCATATGTGAATTATGGTAAGTGCTCTATTAATTTTTGAACCAATTTGGCATGAAGTAAACTGACTTTATGCACAATTCATTTTATTTCACTTAAAGGGGTTTTCCCATGAACAATGGTAATTTCAAAGTACATTTAAATCAATAGATCTTGCAATAATGATAATTTCCACAATTGGATGTGTTTTAAACATTTTTTCCTGTGCTGAGATAATCGTATATATGTGTCCCTGCTATGTACTGTAAAATGATGTCTGACTGTGCACAGAGCATGGTTTGCTCCTGGACAGGGGAGGATGCAAAGGATTATACAGACATTACAGCACAGAATCATATCTCATTCTTTGTTTGAGGAAAAACATTTAGCTGTCTGTTTTTAAAAAATGTTTTATCTCAAAAGAAAGAATTATTTACAATCCAGGGCTATAATGCCTGTATAATCTTTTGCGTCCTCCCCTGCCCAGGAGCAAACCATACTTCTTGCATGGTCAGACACAGCCATATCACAGTACACAGCAGGGACACACATATAAGATTATGTCACTACAGGAATATTTTTTTAAGCACATCCAATTATGAAAATTATTATTATGCTGAGATCTGTTGATTAAAATGAACTTTATAATTCCTTTTGTTTGAGGGAAAATTCCTTCAAGTTTGGAAATAAAGTCCATGAGAAATGAACACTGCAGTAGCAGCTCAAACAAAGGCAAGGTCAAGTCAAGCACAGCCATAAAATGTAGCAAATATTCAAATACAAATACTTTGTGTCCTTGCTTTTCTGCTTCCATTGCAGATCTTATACAAACCTGATACAACACAAGTTATCAAAGATATATAAATTGCTTAAATGATAATCAAAACAAGATGCAAAATATTACCATAACAATTTATCCCTTTTTATTATTATTTACAGACAATTTATCAATCAACTACTTCCCCATGCCATGGTAGCCTGGAGGGTGCACATCCTGTTCACCAACAGATATTTTGTCTGTAAATCTCATCATACATATTTACAAGAGGAACACTATGATGTGTTGTACATGTGCTAACTGATGACCTGTGATCTTTGATCTTATGAGTTTCTTTACAGTGTCATCATAACAAATATATCAATTCTATCAGCTACATACACTAGTAGAACCAGCATTCCCGTCTGTTAGGGTACCTTTATACGCCGCAATTTTTGGTGACGATCTAACGTGTGCCCGTTTTTCATGGTCGCATCAGATCGCCGATGGCGCTTTTACACGCCGCAATTTCGCCCTCAAGCTAAGGCGATGTGTCGCCCCGGAAATCGCCACACCAATAGTGGGAAACATCCGGTAGACTCCCCTCGTCGCTTCACACGCCGCAATCCCCAAAGGAATGTGGGCGTACATGTTCAGCGCAGCGGGAACATAGGCGTGCCAAATTGTCTTACAAACACGCTCATTGGACAACGCAATAGCGTTAAGATTGGCCAGCCTGCGCTGAAAGGCTGGCTAATATATGACGCCATTGCCATTGTGTGGTGCTGAAGTGACAGCTCTTAAAATATGGCGCCCTGTGAAGTGACAGCCAATGGAAACACAGTAGCCACCATCAATCATCGCTGAAGGGGCGCGCACTCCAGAACACTGTGGCACGCCTACGGGAAATCAATAGGCGACGCAAATTCCATCACTATCGCCCGTTCTCGCGCGAAAAGCCGGGAATCTCGCCTTCATGATTGCCTCTGATTTTGGAGCAGTGCTCTGAAATTGGAACCAGGCAACAGGTTTCTTATCGCGGCCAAATTCCCAAATTACACGCCGCAACTGGGAGTCAATTTGACGGCGATGGTGCCAGGGCGACATATCGCCTGACAGATTCCTCGCCGTGTAAATGTACCCTTAGATGCCTTGCAAAATGCCCATCATCCACCCACCCATTCCCTTGAACCAATTGGTGGGATTTTGGACTATAAATGAATATCCAGCAGTTCTTAGGGCTGTCTTAAGAGTTCATGTCTCAAAGTAGGACTTAGTGATACTTTATCAATTTGTTGTCACAGTCCTCATTTACCATCTCATTGACAGTCAGGGCAAGGGGTACAATTGTCATCAGCATGATCCAGAGAGACAGGGTCATCATTTCAGCTGGTGCCAGGGTTAAGGACCTTTTTGCACTAGCTGGCATGGATCCAAGTATCTTTGCCCTGGAGCTTGACTGAGGTGGCAATGGTCAGTTGTATTTTAACCTCTAGACGACAGCCTTACGTCTACAGATGTCAGAAAAAAAGGGTACTAAAGCCTAGCCGACGTCTGTAGACGTAAGGCAGGAAAAAGCCCTGTAGCGCCGCCCCTGTAGCTAAAATCTCTAGGGTTTCAGCATACCGATTGTATCTGAGACCCTAGAGATTAGGAATTAGCTGGTGTTTTACCGGCACCTGTAATATGATGACCAGTAAACACCGTTTACCGGTCATCACATTAGAAAAAGTGACAGTGCCGGTAAAAAGTACTTTCACTTTAATCCGACATGAAAACACATGTTGGATTGAAGTGAAACAGCAACCCCTTAGCCCAGCAAGACCCCCTGTGCCTGAGATTACCCCCCTTTCCCCCCCCATCCCCCCCCTGACCATCTCAAAATGGCGGCGCATATAAAAACGCGCCGCCTCCTCTGCAGCTGCATGCGATCTGACATGTCACAAGTCAGATCGCATAGGTAACACATCCCCCTGTGCCCCCAATACTTTCTGCAGCCTCCGACCCCCTCCAGCCCCCCATCTCCAGCTCCTCCAGCCCCCTCCTCGCCCCTCCAGCCCGGCTCCTCTAACCCTCTCCTCCGCTCCTCCAGCTTCCCTCCGCTCCTCCAGCTTCCCTCCGATCCTCCAGCCCCGCTCCTCTGCTACCCACAGCCCCCCCTCTCCAGATCCTCCAGCCCCCTCCTCGCTCCTCCAGCCCCGCTCCTCTAACCCTCTCCTCCGCTCCTCCAGCTTCCCTCCACTCCTCCAGCTTCCCTCCGATCCTCCAGCCCCGCTCCTCTGCTACCCACAGCCCCTCCTCTCCAGATCCTCCAGCCCCCTCCTTGCCCCTCCAGCCCCGCTCCTCTAACCCTCTCCTCCGCTCCTCCTCCGCTCCTGCAGCACCGCTCCTCCAGCTCCCCTCCTCGCTCCTCCGGCCCCGCTTCTCTAACCCTCTCCTCCGCTCCTCCAGCTTCCCTCCTCCTCTCTCTCTCAGCCGCTCCTCGATCCTGGGGTCCCGCTCCTGGATCCTGGCACCGCTCGTTTGTCTCCTCTTCTGTGTGTGCGCTGTGTGCGCGCACTCTCTGGGGAATGATAGGTCATGAACTTACAGAGTTCATGACCTGGCATTCCCCTGGGGTCACACAGGGGTTAAGTGATCTCCATGGTGATCTGCTTTAGAGATCATGAAGATCAGTTAACCCCTGTGTGGTCCCTGGATTGTGATGGGTCATGAACTTAGAGGTCACACAAGGGTTAAGTCATGAACTCTGTAAGTTCATGACCCATCACAATCCAGGAGTCACGCAGGGGTTAACGGTGTTCTTCATGGTAATAGGCTTTAGGGTACCTTTACACGCTGTAACCGTGGAGAGAAATATTGACGGCGATATGTCGCCTTGCAATAATCACCGTCAAAATCCCTCCCAATTGTGGCGTGTAATTGTGGAATTTGGCGGCAAAATGTCGCCTCGCCACGGTCGCCTGATCTCTGTGCACTGCTCTGAAATCAGGCGACCGTGGCGAGGCGACATATCACCGTCAAATTCCCCAATTACACGCCGCAATTGGGAGGGATTTTGACGGTGATTATTGCAAGGCAACATATCGCCATCAATATTTCTCGCCGCGGTTGCGGCGTGTAAAGGTACCCTTAGAGATTATTATGAAGATCCGTTAATCTCTGTGTGACCCCAGGATCGTGATAGGTCATGAACTTACAGCGTTCATGACCTATCATTCCCCTGGGAGAGTGCCTTCTTATAGCATATGGGGGATGCCCCCCATATGCTATAACACCGAGAAACGTCGCAGGACCGCCCACTGGATTACGTCGGACATCACCGCCCACTGGACTACGTCGGATGCCACAGACAAAGATGGGGTCTAAATTGTGTTTGTGTTTTTTTTTCTAATAAAAAAACCTTTCTCTGTGTTGTGTCTTCTTTACAATTTACTAGAGCTTCCTAATGGCCCGGTCTAATATTGGCCAGGCATTATGAATCTCGGGCTTAGTGCCAGCTGCCAAAAAGCTGGCATTAACCCCTTATTACCCAGTCTGCCACCGCTACACGGCAGCTGGAAGAGCTGGATACAGCGCCAGAAAATGGCGCTTCTATGAATGCGCCATTTTCTGGGGTGGCTGCGGGCTGCAATTCGCAGCGGGGGGGGCCCAGAAAGCTTGGGCCTCCCTACGCTGAGGATTCCAGCCCCCAGCTGCCTAATTGTACCTGGCTGGCCCAAAAATATGGCGAAGCCCACGCCATTTTTTTTTTAATCATTTCAAGAAATAATTTTTTTTAAAAAAGGCTTCCCCATATTTTTGGTTTCCAGCCAGGTAAAACTAGGCAGAAGGGGTTGGTAGCAGCCCGTAGCTGCCTGCTGTACCTGGCTGGCCCAAAAATATGGCGAAGCCCCACGTTGTTTTTTTTTTTTTAATGTAATAAAGAAATACTAAAAAAAATGCAGGAGAGGAGACGATCAGGACACGGTGTCTCCGTATCTTGAGCACATGCTCCAAAAGTGAGAAATTGCGTGAAAAAAAGAAAATGTTCAATATGACGTTATCAAATTCTGTGAAGTAGCTGTAGGTTCCAAATGCTCACTATACCCCTAGATATAATCCTTGAGGCGTCTAGTTTCCAAAATGGGGTCACTTGTGTGGGAGCTCCAATGTTTAGGCACATAGGGGCTCCCCATATGCGACATGGTGTCCGCTAACAATTGGAGCTAATTTTCCATTCAAATTGTTAGAGGACACCATGTCGCATATTGAGAGCCTCTGTGTGCCTAAACATTGGAGCTCCCCCACAAGTGACCCCATTTTGGAACCTAGACCCCCCAAGGAACATATCTAGATGCATAGTGATCACTTTCAACCCCCAGGTGCTTCACAAATTAGTCCGCAAAAAGGAAAAAAAGATTTTTGTGAAAAAAAGTACTTTTTCATTTTTACGGATCAGTTTGTGAAGCACTTGGGGGTTCAAAGTGCTCACTATGCATCTAGATAAGTTCCTTGGGGCATCTAGTTTACAAAATGGGGTCACTTGTGGGGGAGCCCCAATGTTTAGGCACATAGGGGCTCTCCATACGTGACATGGGGTCCACTAACAATTGGAATTGTAAGTGGATACCATGTCATGTATGGCGAGCCCCTGTGTGCCCAAACATTGGAGCTCCCCCACAAGTGACCCCATTTTGGAAACTGGACGCCCCAAGGAACTTATTAAGATGCATAGTGAGCACTTTGAACCCCCAAGTGCTTCACAAACTGATCCGTAAAAATGAAAAAGTACTTTCTTTGCCACAAAATTTTTATTTTTTCATTTTTACAGATTCATTTGTGAAGCACCTGGGGGTTAAAAGTGCTCACCACCCATATAGATAAGTTCCTTGGGGGGTCTAGTTTCCAAAATGGGGTCACTTGTGGGGAAGCTCCAATGTTTAGGCACACAGGGGCTCTCCATATGTGACATGGTGTCCGCTAACAATTGGAGCTAATTTTCCATTCAAATTGTTAGCGGACACCATGTCGCATATGGAGAGCCCCTGTGTGCCTAAACATTGGAGCTCCCCCACAAGTGACCCCATTTTGGAAACTAGACCCCCCAAGGAACATATATAGATGTATAGAGAGCACTTTGAACCCCCAGGTGCTTCTCAAATTGATCCATAACAATGAAAAAGTACTTTCTTTTCCAGAAAAAAATTATTTTTTCATTGTTACGGATTAATTTGTGAAGCACCTGGGGGTTTAAAGTGCTCTCTATACATCTAGATATGTTCTTGGGGGTCTAGTTTCCAAATGGGTCACTTGTGTGGGAGCTCCAATGTTTAGACACATAGGGCCCCATATGCGACATGGTGTCCGCTAACAAATGGAGCTAATTTTCCATTCAAATTGTTAGTGGACACCATGTGCATATGGAGAGCCCCTGTGTGCCTAAACAGTGGAGCTCCCACAAGTGACCCCATTTGGAAACTAGACCCCCCAAGGAACTTATCTAGATGCATAGTGAGCACTTTGAACCTCTGGTGCCTTACAAATTGATCCATAAAAATGAAAAAGTACTTTTTTTCACAAAAATTTTCTTTTGTCCTCAATTTTTTCATTTTCACATGAGCAACAGGATAAAATACATCCTAAAATTTGTTGGGCAATTTCTCCTGAGTACACTGATACCTCATATGTAGTCATAAACCAATGTTTGGGCGCATGGCAGGGCTCAAAAGGGAAGGAGCACCATTTGACTTTTTCAATAGTAAATTAGCTCCAAAAGTCAAATTGCGCTCTTTCCCTTCTGAGCCCTGCCATGTGCCCAAACAGTGGTTTATGACTACATATGAGACATAGGTGTACTCAGGAGAAATTGCCCAACAAATTTACGGATGCAATTTATCCTGTTGCCCATGTGAAAATGAAAAAATTGAGACTAAAAAAAACATATTTGTTGGAAAAATTAAAACGTCCATTTTTTCCTTCCACGTTGCTTTAGTTCCTGTGAAGCACCTGAAGGGTTAATAATCTTCTTGAATGTAGTTTTGAGTAGCTTGAGGGGTGCAGTTTTTGGAATGGTGTCACTTTTGGGTGTTTTCTGTCATGTTCACCCCTCAAAGGGACTTCAAATGAGATGTGGTGACTAAAAACATGGTTTTGTAAATTTTGCTGGAATAATGAGAAATTGGTGATGAACTTTGAACCCTTATAACTTCCTAACCCCAAATTTTTTTTTTTCCAAAATTATGCTGATGTGAAGTAGACATGTGGGAAATGTTATTTATTAACTATTTTGTGTCACATAATTCTCTGGTTTAACAGAATAAAAATTAAAAATGTGAAAATTGTGAAAATTTCAAAATTTTTGCCAATTTTTTTATATTTTCACAAATAAACGCAAAAATTATCAACCTAAATTTACCACTATCATGAAGCCCAATATGTCACGAAAAAACAATCTCAGAATCGCTAGGATCCGTTGAAGCTTTCCAGAGAAATTACCTCATAAAGGGAGAGTGGTCAGAATTACAAAAAACGGTCTGGTTATTAAGGTGGAAATTGGCTCCGTCACTAAGTGGTTAAAATCCTCAGACAGTTCTCTTCTCTTTTTGTTCTCCATACTTAGTGTGACACACACAGACACAGAATGGAAAGATTGAGTCAACTTCTCTGGTTATCTGGTTTCAGATGTAATTTTCATATTGCCCCCCTGCACCTGTTATTTGCCACAAGTGAGTATGAATGAGCATTACATGTTTGAAACAAAGTTGTTTACACCCACATTTGTTCAAAGATTTTTCTTTCTTTTTTTTTTTCTTTTTTGGAGTTTTTTTAATTTATGGAGGTTTGTATGAAATTATGTCCAATTTGCCTTTTTTCTCCATTTTTTGTGTTGTTCCAATACACACAAAGAAAATGAACATGTACAAAACATGTTTAATTGCAATCATTTTGTGGGATAAATACGGTATTTCATTTTCTGGAATAATTTCTAGGGTGTCAACACTTTTGGCCATGACTGTACATCCGACCAGTGCTATCCAATGTTTTGTAGGACAGCACTCGGACCAATATTATTTAATATGTGCTGGTCAACATTTTTATTTCATGCTGATTTCGCATGAGAAAAAAATTGCAGCAGCAAAACATCCGAGTGCAGTCTAGTTTCTGCGGACTTACACAATGGAGAAGGAGAAATTTTGTTCTCCATCTTCTCCTTACAATGTGCTCCAATTCTCTCACCTGACAATAAGATCACACTAAACCGACACTTGGATCAAAAACGTATCAGAGTTTAATCCGAGTGTTATTTACTAGGGAAGAGTGAACTCAAATTGTAAAGTTTTGGTTTGTACTGGACACAGAGTGCCTGGGGCTTGCACTTGAACATGGGCTTAAAAGAAAGCGTGTTTCTCACCTCAGTAAATGGATGCTCGGTAAATTGTATGTTAATAATGTTTGTTGAAAGGCACATGCATGATAAATTCTGGGGATGCTATTGACTGGCAGTGACCTCTGGAACCTCATTCTAAGAAATTTCTCAAAACAAAGCTCCAAAGGAATCAATGGGTGTCGTTGGACATTACTGTTCACAATACATCAACACTTCCAGGATTTATTTCGAGATAATACATGAACAAGTGAGTGTGGGGGAGTCATTACTGAAGTATAGTTTTTTTTCCCTATGTCTAAATCTTTTTTAATTCTATACTTGCGAGGTTAGTAATGGAGGTGTCTGATAGACCCGTCTCCATTACTAACACCAGGGCTTGATGCCAGCTTTCAATTCACAGCTGACATCAACCCCATTAACCTATTACACCAATTGCCACTGCACCACGGTAATTGGGAAGAGCTAGGTAAAGCACCAGAATTAGCACTTCTAATGCCATTTGCCACTTCTGGGATGGCTGCAGGCTAGTATATTATGGCTTGGAAGGGCCAAACAACCATGGTCCTTCCCACCCTAATAATATTAGCCCCCAGCTATCTGCTTTACCTTGGCTGGTTATCAAACAGGGGGAAACCCACACCATTTGTTAAGATAATTTATTTAAATAATTTAAAAAATTGATGTTGAATCACCTATTTCTTTAATACCGTATATACTCGTGTATAAGCCGAGTTTTTCAGCACAAAAAATGTGCTGAAAAGTCCCCCCCTCGGCTTATACACGAGTCACTATACGGCTGAGTGTGGGGGGGCCGGTGTCCGGGGGCTGGAGCAGGCGGGGGGAGGCTGTAATATGAGCGCCCGGTCACGTGGGGCCGCTCATTAGTGCAATGCAATATGCACTGCATCCCCCTGTCCATCAGCGGCAGGGGGAGCTGTGCATATTACATTGCCCTCCCCCCGCCGTGGTAAATACAGGCCCCCGCTCCCCCCCGTGGTATATACAGACCCCCGCTCTCCCCCCGTTGTATATACAGACCCCCGCTCCCCCCCCTCGTGGAATATACAGGCCCCCACTCCCCCAGTAGTATATACAGGCCCCCCACGGTAAATACAGGCCCCCCCGTTTCCCCCCCGTGGTATATACATGCCCCCGGTAGATGCCGCACACCTGTAAAAGAATCGGTTTCATACTTACCCTCCTCACTGTCATCGCGCTCCTCCGGTCTCATTCCCGCTTCTACCAGGCGGCCGGCGCATCCACAATGACGTCATTGTTTCTGCGCGGTCACATGACCGGGTAGAAGCAGGAAGGAGACTGGATGGAGGACGCGCGATGACAGTGAGGAGGGTAAGTAAGAAAGCGATTCTTTTACAGGTGTGCGGCATCTACCGGGGGCATGTATATACCACGGGGGGGAAATGGGGGGGGGCCTGTATTTACCGCGGGGACCTGTATATACTACTGGGGGAGTGGGGGCCTGTATATACGACGAGGGGGGGAGCGGGGGGGGCCTGTATTTACCGCGGGCGGCCTGTATATACTACTGGGGGAGTGGGGGCCTGTATATACCACGAGGGGGGGAGCGGGGGTCTGTATATACTACTGGGGGGAGTGGGGGCCTGTATATACCACGAGGGGGGGAGCGGGGGTCTGTATATACTACTGGGGGCCTGTATATACTACTGGGGGGAGTGGGGGCCTGTATATACCACGAGGGGGGGAGCGGGGGTCTGTATATACATCGGGGGGGGGGGGGCGGGGGTCTGTATATACCATGGGGGGGGAGAGCAGGGGCCTGTATAAACCACTAGGGAGGCTGCTGTATACTACCACAGGGGAGGCTGCTGTATACTACCACTGGGGAGGCTGCTGTATACTACCACAGGGGGAGGTTGCTGTATACTACCACAGGGGGAGGCTGCTGTATACTACCACAGGGGGAGGCTGCTGTATACTACCACAGGGGAGGCTGCTGTATACTACCACAGGGGAAGGCTGCTGTATACTACCACAGGGGGAGACTGTTGTATACTACCACAGGGGGAGGCTGCTGTTTACTACCACAGGGGGAGGCTGCTGTATACTACCGCAGAGGGAGACTGCTGTATACTACCACAGGGGGAGACTGCTGTATACTACCACAGGGGGAGACTGCTGTATACTACCACAGGGGAGACTGCTGTATACTACCACAGGGGGAGACTGCTGTATACTACCACAGGGGGAGACTGCTGTATACTACCACAGGGGGAGACTGCTGTATACTACCACTGGGGAGGCTGCTGTATACTACACTGCTGGGGCTGTATACCTGTGCTGGGGTCCACCCTCGGCTTATACACGAGTCAATAGGTTTTCCCAGGTTTTGGGGGCAAAAGTAGGGGGGTCGGCTTATACACGGGTCGGCTTATACACGAGTATATACGGTAACCAGCCAAGATAAAACAGGCAGCTGGGGGTTGCAGCTCACAGCTGTTTTACATGCGCTGGTTATCAAAAATAGGCAGAAGCCGTCGTCTTTTATTTTTTTATTCCATATCCACATGTTTGCAGGGTAATTGTCCCCATTTTGCTTCATTTTGCAGCTGCCTAGCCCTTACTAAGACAATTTTATAGCATAGACATTTGGGTCCCCATTGACTTGTGTGGAGTTCAGGGTCAAGTTGGGGTCCATAACTGAACTTTTTTTTTAAAGTCTGGGTGAACCCAGTGAACGTGAACATCTACGGGTCAACTCATCTCTATTATTTACATAATTGAGCAAATATTCTCACATGAGAGAATCTATGCTTGTGTATGCTCGTGGGTATAAATAGGGTGCTTACTGTCTTACACAATATTTTTTATGGCTGCTGTTACTTTTCACCACACTATTTCATTAATTTTACACACATTAGTGGACAGCTTTCTTCCTTCAATACAATAATTTAGCTAAATATGTGCATTATGTAACATGCATGTGTTTAGTTTTACTATAAGTAGATGACGTGTAAATAAAATAGGAAATAAATCTCCTAATTTATGCATGAAAATACATTATGTTAGTAACAGAAATATGAGGACTTCTCTGGTATGCAATTTTCACATTTGTGCTGCTGTATGTGAATATAAACAGGTGCAGGAGCTAATGTCACCCAATGCAAACAGATGCACTGAGAGGATCAAAGAAAGAAAAAGCAAGAAATGTAATCTAGACACCAAAACCACATCACTGTGAAGCTCAGCGGCCGGGTCTCATATTTCATGAAAATTGCATGCTGGTTGCTTATGTAAACACATACTTTGCCACAAAATTTAGCACCATCAGCAATGCTTTATTATTAATAAATAATTAATAAATCCATGAATAATTAGAGAGAAAGAAATATGTATGTGGGTTACAGTACTCATTGAAAATCCAAGAACTGAGTGCAGATCTTTTCGCACTGTACCGTTTAGGTTAAGCTCATTACATTACATTATATTACTTTACATTAATGTAAAAAATAGATCCGTTGCATAACCGATACAAGCGGAAGCGCAGGTGCCCCATTGATTATTATAGGATTTGTCTGTGCGTTGTGTCGATGTTTAGAATAGCAGAAAACTTTCATTCCCTTTATATCATGTAAAACTTTTTAAAGGGAACCTATCAGATCCCTTACGTCATCCTATCCAGCAGCATTCACATTTGCACGACAAAATTCCTTCCCTAATCAGCCCTGTTTAACATAGATATAAGGAAAGGATAATGGAATGTGCTCGCTCTCCATATAGCCTCCTAGATCAGAAGGAAAATCAAATAAAACTGTCTCGCTTCCACTTAATATACTAATGTAAGAAAATTAAAAAAAGGTTGCAGAGTCCCAGTTCTTCTTAGAAGTAAATTCAGTGGTTTTATTTCAGATCCATGTTAAAATTCCATATTAAAAACATCACCAGACCACGCAGGGTCCTGCCTGACATGTTTTGAATGGCTTGTCCTTAACCTCCCAGGCGGTATGATTATGTCAGGAATTTTGTACTAAATGTGGTATCATTTTTTGGGTAAAAAATGTCTTTTATGGGCAGAAATTTTATACTTTTTTATTATGGGCAGAAATGGTATACTTTTTTATTTCCCGCCCAGTTACGCCTCCAATGAGCCGCTGCGGCTCACAGGGACGGTACCAGGAAGTCATATGGAGGCATCCGAAGGGGCTCTCACCGGCGATCACAGCGGTGACATCGCTGGATCACCAGGAGAAGGTAAGGAGACTCCGCTGCCATTTACCCCGAGCATCAGAGGCGGACCTATCGTGGTAGCACGTCAGAGGCAGACCTACCATTGTAGCATTCCCCCAGGAAGCAGCACTGCTGCTAGCACACCCCCCCCCTCACCCACCGGCACAGCCAGCACTGCTGCTAGCACCCACCCCCCGGCTCCTCACCCACCGGCACTAGCAAGCAGCACTGCTGCCAGCACCCCCCCCACCCCGGCTCCTCACACACCGGCACCAGTAAGCAGCACTGCTTCCCCCACAACCCCTCCTCACCCACCGGCAACAGCACTGCTGCTAGCACAAACCCCCCCCGCTCCTCACCCCCAGCAAGCAGCACTGCTGCTAGCACCCCCCTTCTCCTCCTCACCCACCGGCACCACTGCTTCTAGCACCCCAAACCCCCCACCCCACGGCTCCTCACCCACCGGCACCAGCAAGCAGCACAGCTGCTAGAACTATCCCCCACCCCCCCTCCTCACCCACCGGCTCCAGCACTGCTGCTAGCACCCTCCCCACCCTGGGTCCTCACCTACCGGCACCAGCAAGCAGCACTGCAACCCCCACACTCCTGACCCACCGGCGCCTGCACTGCTGCTAGCACAAACCAACAACCCCCCCGCTCCTCACCCAACGGCACCAGCAAGCTGCACTGCTGCTAGCACCCAAACCCCCCCGACTCCTCAGCCACACATTGAGCTGCGGCACTCCCGGTGGTCGGCGGTGACGGCGGCGGGGACAGCAGGAGGAGATAGACCAGCGGCGGGGACTGGAGCACAGGAGGCAGCGGCGGCAGCTGGTAGAGTGAGCAGGAGGAAGCGGCGGGAGGAGGTGATCACTGAGTCAGTGATCACCCCCTCCCGCTGGTCAGTGGCAGAGCACAGGGGGATGAGCAGGGAGGGGGACACCAGAGACCGCAGGGGGACAGAGAGGATGAGCGGGGGGGGGGGGCCGGAGACAGCGGGGGACAGGGCACCTACCGGCACCAGCCAGTGCTAGCAACCCCTCCCCGCTCCTCACAATGAACTGCGGCACTGCCCGCAGGTAAACCAACCCGAGTGTGACTCAGGGTTACCGCTTCTGACAGTGAAAGTTAACCCCGAGTTACACTCGGGAATACCGCTAGGCAGGTTAAGGCTGCTTCACACACAAGGATATAGGTGAACAATATCGTTCCCTATGTCATGTGCCTCAATCCTTCTGACATCGTTGGTGCGTTGTCACACGCAAGGATATTGTTAATGATCTTGCATTTGGCAACGTGCCAGCGATTTTGTGAGATCCATTGAATGATTTTCCAGAGCGGCAGGAATAGGAGCATTTTGAATGAGATCGGTCAAAAAGGTGTCACACTGAACAATGTTGCTTCTTCACAGTTCCTTAATTGGACGACGAACGATAGATTTGAGGTCAGGATCTCATTTTTGCGATGAACATTCCAACGATTTTTTTAACCAACATTATTGTTCATTTACACGCAAGGACGCACTAACGATATCGTTGGAACGTTCACAAATCCGTGATGTTTCAACGATATCCTTAACGATATCCTTGTGTGTGAAACGGCCTTAACTAACATTTATAACACACAATAATTAATCAACACCTGATCGCAATAAATTGTTAATTCAATTTTACTAAGGCTGGCTTCACATTGCGTTTTTGAGTGTTCTGAGTGTATCCGTGTCTAATCGGATACACTCGGATGCGATATGGCCTCCTATGTATTCCTATAGGGCACGGATCAGATCAGATGTCATCCCTATTAGCATCCAAGTTCTGGTCCGTGCGTAGCTTTATGATTTCATCACGGATGTCAAATCAGAAACCGAGTGTATCCATTCTGAATTCGGATACAGTCGGATGTGAATTTGCCGCTTATTTATTGTTATGAAGCACGGATCTGCTCGGATGTGACTCTGTTGGTATTCGAGTTGCGTTCCGTGCGTAGCTATCCAATTTAGTCACGGAGGCCAAATCGCAAGCTGTTGCGATTTTGGTGTCCGTGAGTATAAATCGGACTGCATGAATCCGTTGCTGAATCCTTAGCATTCCATGACAAATAACATTGGGAGTCAATGTAAACTCGGATCCGCCCAACCAATCGGATCCGAGTTACGATTGTGATCATGCTTAAAAGGCTGTAGTAGTGCATCCCACCCTGTCTGCAGACTCCATTTTGCTGTGTGGGTTTTGTGGTAGCACAAACCGTTTGCTGCAGTGCTCCTCACATGCTGCAGCTCCTGCCAATGTGTGTCACCACACCTGGGCAACCATTTCCTAGCAGCACCACCACCATACAACACTGCATGTTGCAGAGCTGACCATAGTGCATGGTGAGCACTCAGCACATCTGAAGATGTCATCATACATGCTGTTTGGTGTGTACATATGTATGAAGTGTAGTCTGTTGGGGCTGCTGCATTGTAGTGTGTGACACCCTCCCAACAATGTTTTTTCAATGTTGTGCTTGTGAACGTGCTGGCCCACACTGTTGCAAGTGACGCCAAGTTACTTTGCTGTGTCCTGGTAACCCTTGCTTTTCCTCTAGACGTTTGAAGTGTCATTTTATGATGCGGTTGGAGTGGCACTTCACCAGCAACCATCACAAGATGGTGTAGCACTCACCGCCATGTTTTATTTTTTTGTTCCTTGCTGGATCATGGTAGTGTACAACCTGCCCTTTACTATGAGCCTTCATATGTCATAGACTGTGTCGAGACAAGGGTAGGGGAGTGATGGCACCATGTGTAGGGTGTGGTTTGCCACACTCTGTGTCCGTGGTGATGTTGTAAGCCAGTGGATTCGTGGCACCCTGGCACCCTGATTGGGGAACCACAGAACTCTTGGTACACAAATGGAATGTACACAGCAAGCAGCACTCACCACTAACAACACCTTTAACACCCTGTTTCACCCTAGGCCTCTAGGGGGAGCTCCACTGGTCACCTTAAGCCAATTCCCCCTATAAATAGGGTCCTGAAGGGAGAAACACCAGAGTGTGCAAACGCTAGGAGAGCTGCAGGAAGTGTGCAGTCACTGGTACAGGAGCTATACAGGCCCAAACCAGCACACCCAGCAAGTGAGAGACCCTTGCAACTGGGGTCATAGGACAGGAGAAAAGCACCTCTCAGGGACGAAAGAGTTACCCTAACTCTCCCTAACAATCCGGTTACTGGAACCAAGATGTTGGAACTACCACATAAACCACAGAGAGACCAGCACCACAACCAGGGAGTCTAGCCCCTGTTCACCTGAAGCACCCACGGATGAGAGCACAAGGGAAGAGGATATATATAGCTTAATCCCTTTAATAGCGCCCTCAGTGCGTTAACCCAGGTGAATCACGTTCCACCGAACGTACAACCCGGTCCGGCAGGATTCCATATCCACCCAACCCACCAGAACAATAGAGGAAGGAAGCCCACACACTGCTTGCTGTGGAAACTCCAGGAGTGTCAACCTCATCACCCGGTCCGAGTGTACCTGTTGCCACCAGTAAAGGTACCTAAAAGACTTGGTGTGTGTCCGCGCATTATTCCTGGATCTAACACGCAGCACTGCAGAAAGCTGCCATATTCCATCAAGGACAGCTTCTGGCCCCGGGGACTCCCGCTCATCCTGTGGGGAGCGTCCCATCTTGCTGGCGTACATCCCTCGGAGGCCCAAGCAGCGCCGGTGAAATCACCGGAACTCCCGCAGGTGGCGTCACGACAAGTAAGAATTAAACCCTTATCCGTTCAGCCAACCCCGTTTTGATCTGGACCACCGGGCCCCACAGCCTCGGGTGCGGAACCGTGATGGGAGAAGCAACGCCCGAAGCGTGAAGACCCGGCTACGGTGAGTCAGAATTTGCCTTCACAAACAGGATACGAGCAGGCCCGTTTCCCAACGGGTATTGTGTGCTATTTTAATGACTGTGATTATTGAACTGTGCATTTGAACCGCCATTGCTGCGCAGAAGGCGGGAAAAGAATGGGCGTTACTGTGCAAAGGACGCGAAGATAGGCCCCGCCCCGCGCTCGACGAATTCCGCCGAAAGCGGCAGGAACCGGAAACTCCCGTGGTGCCTCACTCCTCACCGCGAGGCCGACAACTTCCGCTGAAATCGAAAGGGCTGGCCGCGCTTAACTAAGGGGGAGCGAGGATGAGTAGCCCGGATTCCAACAACGCGGTACCCCCGCAAGTAAACCAACCGATTGCTCCACCAGGGCCACCAAACGTACCCCGGTCGGTCCACCACCCGACGGCGCCATGCCGCAGCAACCCGCTCCGATTATGCCGATATCTCTGCCGTACGTCCCGAATGTGGCCTGGTTACCAAAGTACAGCGGTAAACCCGGTACCTTGGATACGTTTCAAAGGAAGATATGCCAAGCGCTGGTTATGTACGCCATGACCGTTAAGCAGAGAGCTTCAGTTATAATGGGACAGTTAACAGATGCAGCAGAGCTGCAGAGCCGAAACTGGTCTATAGAAGCTCAGGAGTCTGTGGAGCAGATATTTGCTAAGTTAAACCGGGTTTTTGAACATCATACCGAAGCAGAATTAAGACTTTTGTTTTACCACTGTAAACAAGGGGGAGAGATGTGACAGGTTTTGCATATAGTTATTGTCACTGTTGAATATTTGTAGAATTTATACAAGAAGCAATTGAGCTTGAAAGTATGTCATACTTGTAAAATTTGTCTATGGTTTATATATATTCAAAATGTGAAAATAAAGAATTTAAAAAAAAAAAAAAAACAAGGGGCACAAGAGAGTGTCCTGGACTATTCACTGCACTTACAAGAAGCACTGAGACTGTTAAAACAAGTCGATCCTGACAGTGTTAAAGATGAAAACAAAGCGTTAATTGGACAGTTTGTCGTGGGACTTAGACTACCTGACGATAAGAAACAGGCACGCTGGTGGTCCCTGCAAAATCCGGGCGCAGAGTTTGATACCTTAAGAGACTTAACAGTGCGGGGACAGCAGTTCCCTACAGTGCCCGATCTAACCTCACAGCCGCAGTATACTAACACCCCTTCTGTGCCGGCAGCAGCATCTCCAGTCCCTACGGTTCAGTCTAGCGCACAGACTGTAGCACCCGACAGGTTCGAACAACTGTGTGCCAATGTGGAGCAGCTGATGAAAGACATGGCCAAGCTCCAAGGTGGAAGAAGACCCAAGACAGAAGCAAGGTCATCGGACAAGATCCAGCTCGCTGACAGCCCCGACGACATCCCGTGGATGAAGAAGAAGACACCACCGCCGCGAGGAAAACCCCCAGCTCGTTACACCCTTGATGGACATCGCATCTGTGAAAAGAGCAACTGCGACAAAGGAGGACACACCTACCAATCCAGTCCTTTAAACGAGCAACCCCTGGGTGAGAAGGACCAACCCCAGGAGTAGACTGTCCAGGCCCGACCAACTGGGAGTATAAGTACGTAGGAGACTGTCCATACTTATCAATCATCATCAATGGCATCGCTACCTCAGCCTTGATAGACACTGGATCCCAGGTGACAACCATCCCGAGTATCTTTTACAAGTGGTTCTGGCCAAATGTTAAGCTAGAACCCCCACACCCTGATCTGAACATTGAAGCAACTAATGGTTTGATAGTTCCAGTAAGGGGACAATGGGAAGCTACAGTAAAGGTGGGGAGGGTGTAGCTGAAAAACCAGGGTATCATAGTGGTTCAGGACAAACCATACGAGAGGGATCCACACGTAATACTGGGTACTAATGTTATGGTTAAATGTCTCGATGAAGTGTTGTTCTTACTCCAACAGAGTGCTGATGCTGGTAGACCAAGAGAGAGGAGAGCTATCCAAAGACAGATCCGAGCTCTGGTATATCAACAGCAGGTAAAAATGTCAAATGGTGAAATTGGCAGAGTACGGGTAACAGATCCCATTCCAATTGTGGTACCACCCAGAAGTGAAATGATGATCTGGTGTCGAGCAGCCATAGGCCTCAGAGGGCAGGACTACCAAGCTGTAGTAGAACCTGTAATGTCTGATAGTAGTCCTATGCTCTTGGCAGCCAGAGGGTTGGTCGATGTGAGAAAAGGGAGAGTCCCCGTATGCATATTAAATTATGGTGATGACGAAGTCAGACTGCCAAGATATGCTACTGTTGCAAAATTGTACCAGGTTGAAAATAATGCTATAATTGATGTAAAATCCTCTTCCCAAACAGTAACTGACTAACCCCCTCACTCCAAAGATCAGTTAGAGAAATGATGTCAGGAGCTCAGTGTAGGAACTGACAACACACCCTCTCATCAGAAAAATGGAGTTTACCGGGTAGTTTGGGAGTATGAGCAAGTGTTCAGCAAACACCCACTCGACTTTGGGAGGATTAAAGGGGTACAACAGCATATCCCCACAGGCAACCATGCACCTATCAAAGAGAGGTACAGGCCTATACCACCCTCACACTACCAAAAAGCAAAAGAAATGCTTCAGGACATGAAAAATGCAGAGGTCATTAGGGATAGCTGTAGTCCCTGGGCAGCACCACTGGTCCTGGTTAAAAAGAAAGACGGTAGTATGAGGATGTGCGTAGACTACAGACAAATTAATAAAGTCACACACAAGGATGCATACCCGTTACCCCGCATAGAGGAGTCACTAGCTGCACTCAAATCTGCCAACTACTTCTCCACATTAGATCTTACTAGTGGGTACTGGCAGGTTGCCATTGCAGAGGAGGATCGTGAGAAGACAGCCTTCACGACACCAATGGGACTATGCGAGTTCAATAGTATGCCATTCGGGTTGTGCAATGCCCCAGGAACATTTCAGAGACTGATGGAGTGTTGTTTGAGTCATAAGAACTTTGAGACTGTGCTGTTATACCTTGATGATGTCATTGTATACTCCCAGACCTATGAAGACCACCTGCAACACCTGAGTGAAGTGTTCGAGGCACTGTCTAAGTACGTGATGAAGCTGAAACCGTCCAAGTGTCACCTGCTGAAACCCAAGGTCCAATATCTAGGACATGTAGTTAGTGCCGAAGGTGTAGTACCTGACCCGGACAAGGTAACCGTCATCAAAGACTGGCCAGCACCAACCACTCACAAGGAGGTACATCAATTCTTAGGACTGGTCGGGTACTACCGACGATTCATCAAAGGCTATACCAAGATAGCAGCACCCATGCAAGGTCTCTTAGTAGGTCAATCTAAAAACAGCAAGATCAGGGGACCCCCGTTCCACTGAGGACCAGAACAGGAAAAATCCTTCCAAAAGCTCAAAGATGCTTTAACTGGAGACGAAATCCTAACCTACCCTGATTACAATCTCCCGTTTTTGCTGTACACCGATGCAAGCAATGAAGGCTTAGGAGCAGTCCTATCTCAGCGTCAACAAGGGAAGGAAAAGGTGATAGCCTACGCCAGCAGAAAGCTCCGTCCCACGGAAAGGAATCCGGAGAACTACAGCTCGTTCAAACTGGAGTTCCTGGCCCTGGTCTGGGCAATCACAGAGCGTTTCAAGCATTACCTGGCATCCGCCACATTCACAGCTTTCACTGATAACAACCCTCTAACACATTTAGAGACTGCAAAGCTGGGAGCCCTAGAACAGCGTTGGGTAGCAAGACTCTCAAACTATGACTTCACTGTAAAGTACCGGGCAGGTCACAAGAACGGCAACGCTGATGCCCTGTCCAGGATGCCTAACCTCCCTGAAGAGGGAGAAGACGTAGATGACCTGGAGGAAATAGAACTACCTGCTTTCCATTGTACAGGTACGGCAACATGTCATCAGGCGAGCCAGAGACGAGTAGAGAGGACCGTGAACCCGTTACCTCACCATGACTGGAAGGAGGTTCAAGCTAACGATCCAGATATCAGCTTGGTAAGAGAGCTGATAACTCAAGAGCACGCCAGCATGGACCCTGATGCCTCCCAAAATGCTAAACGCCTATGGAAAGAGAAGGGGAAGCTGTTTGTCTACCAAGGTAAACTATGCCGGAGGTATCTGAATCCCAGAACGCACGAGCTCATCTGGCAGATTGTAGTTCCAAAAACTGAAGTCCAAATGATCCTTGAAGCCTATCATGATGATGCAGGACACTTTGGATTGAAGAATCTGGAGAGGCTCCTGAAAGATTGTTTCTACTGGGTCGGTATGCGAGGCTCAATTGATAAATAGTGTAAAAACTGTGGACCATGCCATCTTCGAAGGAAAGACCATCTAACTCAGAAACCTTCGTTGTAGCCAATTGTTACCAAGAAACCACTTGAAATAGTTTCTCTTGACCACGTAAAGTTAATCCCAAGTCGCACCGGTTACACTTACGCCCTCACTATAGTAGATCACTATTCAAGGTTCCTGGTAGTAGTTCCAGTTAAGGACCTAACTGCAGAGGTAGCGGCCAGAGCCTTCCAGAGTTACTTCTGTCGCCCCCACGGGTATCCAGACCAATTCTTAACTGACCAGGGGCCAGCCTTCGAATCAGCTCTGTTTCAAGAATTCCTAGGGCTATATGGGTGTAAAAAGATCAGGACCACACCATATCATCCCCAAACAAACGGTTTATGTGAAAAAATGATCCACATTGTACTTGACATGCTCAAAACCTTGCCACTCGAAGAGAGAAATCAATGGCCTGAAAAACTTCCAGACCTTGTGGATATCTACAACCACATACCGATTAGCTCAACTAACTATACGCCTGCGTACTTGATGCGAGCAAGACCAGGTAAACTACCAGTTGATTTACAGATGGGAACCATCGATCCAACACCAGGTTCTTCGGATGAGGATTGGATAAACCAACGCCAGGAAGAGTACCAACAAGTACAAGAGAGTGTTGAAAGAAACTTGAACATAAGCAGAAACAAACAAGAGAACGACTTTAACAAGCACGCCTCAGCAGAACCTCTAACCACAGGCGAATTAGTGCTAAAAAGAAAGAGAAAAACAAATAAATTGGATGACAATTGGGAATCCGAACCCTACACAATTATGCCATCGCAATATGACAATTCAAAAACTTGTGTTATCAGCAAGGACAAAGGAAATACCTTTACAACTGTGTCAAGAGACCATTTAAAGAAATATCCAGAACAGTTAATACCTCAAATAACCAGTTACCCTGCAATAACTACAGTCGAAAAATCAAAAGAAAATCTCGTCCATACAGAAATTGGAGACTTACCAGCCGACTGGCCACAATGCAATGGTGCATTCATCATACCAGTTATTTCTTTCTACCAACCTGTAGAAAATCAAGAACCAATACCAATTCAACAAATCAACCAGTTCAAGAAGAACAAATTCAAATTCAAGAGATGCAGCCTGTTATCTTGGAACCTGAGATTCCTGTAATCGGTGAACCTGCTAGTCTCACAGTAAGACAAAGACAGCGTAGACAATTACCTACACTACCACCTTTAACAGAGGATAGTCCAGTAGATAGACTACGTACTTACTATGGAATTACAGAAACACGTAGGAGCAACAGACCAACAACCAATTTGTACACTACAAACACAGCTTTTGAAACACCCACACTACGCAGATCCACACGTAGTACATTTGGACAAACCCCAAACTAATATGGAGACTGGGTTTAGGATGTAGTGGAGCAATACTACCTGTTAGTAAATGTAAATAGTACCTGTGTTCAAAAACTGTAAAAAGTAGTGTACAGACGGGTGGAGGAACTGGGCTCTGTCCCAAGTAGATTAAGTTGGGGACAGAAAGTGCCTGGTAGGGTGAAAAGGTTAGACCCGGCCTCCCAAGCAGAGACACCCATAAAGAATGTATAAAGTTTACAATGTATACCCGTGTATGTGTTTAAGCCATCAGAGACTTTACTGCTGGACTTAACCCTTTTTCCCTTTCCATAAACTTGGACAATTGTCACAGGACTTGTCTGACCAAAACTTGCTCTTTCCAGCCTGCGGCAAATGAACTAGTGCCGTATGGACTGCTTTTCATATTTTTCTAATTTTTCCCTTCTTTTTCAGTGATTTTTGTATTTTTCATTTAGACTTTGTAAATACGGTTATTAAATGTTTATAAAATGTTTAGTGTTAAGTTGTAAAAGAAAACTTTTGCTCAGTCCGGGAGAACTGAAGTTAACTAAGGGGGAATGTGGCACCCTGGCACCCTGATTGGGGCACCACAGAACTCTTGGTACACAAATGGAATGTACACAGCAAGCAGCACTCACCACTAACAACACCTTTAACACCCTGTTTCACCCCAGGCCTCTAGGGGGAACTCCACTGGTCACCTTAAGCCAGTTCCCCTTATAAATAGGGTCCTGAAGGGAGAAACACCAGAGTGTGCAGACGCTAGGAGAGCTGCAGGAAGTGTGCAGTCACTGGTACAGGAGCTATACAGGCCCAAACCAGCACACCCAGCAAGTGAGAGACCCTTGCAACTGGGGTCATAGGACAGGAGAAAAGCACCTCTCAGGGATGGAAGAGTTACCCTAACTCTCCCTAACAATCCGGTTACTGGAACCGAGCTGTGGGAACTACCACATAAACCACAGAGAGACCAGCACCACAACCAGGGAGTCTAGCCCCCTGTTCACCTGAAGCACCCACGGATGACAGCACAAGGGAAGAGGATATATAAAGCTTAATCCCTTTAATAGTGCCCTCAGCGCAGTTAACCCAGATGAATCACGTTCCACCGAATGTAAAACCCGTCCGGCAGGATTCCATATCCACCCAACCCCACCAGAACAATAGAGGAAGGAAGCCTACACACTGCTTGCTGTGGAAACTCCAGGAGTGTCAACCTCATCACCCGGTCCGAGTGTACCTGTTGCCACCAGTAGGTACCTAAAAGACTTGGTGTGTGTCCGCGCATTATTCCTGGATCTAACACGCAGCACTGCAGAAAGCTGCCATATTCCATCAAGGACAGCTTCTGGCCCCGGGGACTCCCGCTCATCCTGTGGGGAGCGTCCCATAGTGCTGCTGTACATCCCTCGGAGGCCCAAGCAGCACCGGTGAAATCACCGGAACTCCCGCAGGTGGCATCCCGACAAGTAAGAATTAAACCCTTATCGTTCAGCCAACCCCCTTTTGATCTGGACCACCGGACCCACAGCCTCGGGTGCGGAATCGTGATGGGAGAAGCAACGCCCGAGGCGTGAAGACCCGGCTACGGTGAGTCAGATTTTGTGTGTGTGGGCTTGTAGTGCAGGTTCGTGTTGCGTTTGGCAGGCCTTGAGTGTGTGGGGATTTTGAGGATACCTGATAATGTTGTTAGCAAAATATGTTTAATATTGTTGTACATTGTATGTGTCTACTCATGTGTGTTTGTAAAACAAAAAGGAAAAGGGGCGCAAATGTGTAGGATCCCCTTATTAAAAACGTCTATGTGGCGTGGGTAGGTGGCCACTCACCTTATCGGGTTGTGCAATTCCTGCACAACCCGGTTTAACAGCCTCCGCTGCTGGCGGTATATGCAATGCCTCTCCGCTCTCCTCTCTCCTGTTCAAGGCAGATTGTTTGTGCTGTTCCTGAGCTGCTCCAGCCGCCAGTCCCTCAAAAAGGGAGTAGTTTTCATGCAAAAATTAGTAATGGCGGTCTAATTAGGAGCGCTCTAAGGAACAAGCAGACATGTAAGATGTTTTCATAAATGTCAAACCTATTATTAACTTCTTAGCTCCTCTCACAGCTCCACTACGCGTTTCAACTGCATACAAACAGTCTTCACAGGGTATTTTGGGTTTGTATTTTTGGCAACCCCATTTCATGCTGACAGTGAATTTTATCCATGTACGAAAGTTTTTGACCATAACACCATATATTCAGGTAATTTGGCTGGTACACCAGCCACCTGGTGGTTACCATTCATACTATCACACTGTCTGAATGTACATTGATCATATATTATTAATTGGCACACCTATGTGCATACCTGCTTTAACCCTTCTTTCCTGAGCTACCTTCACTCAGGTATGTGATAGTGACATGCTACCGAGTCATCGTAACTCGTTTTAAATGTTTTTAGAATTGTCTGTTTGACCCCACCTTATCACTATGTCAAAGCAAAAGAGAAAAAATTGAATAAATAATAACCACTTTCTCACATGATATTGTGTGCGCCTATCCTTGCAGTGTCTCTTTCTCTTCTCTCTTGATTAATTTTGACACTGTTGTGCAGCACCATTCTATCTTTCTTGAGGACTGCGGTGCACCCTGCTTTTTGTCTCTGCTATTTTCTGGCTCCCTCTTTTGTTGGAGCCCCTCTGGGGTTGCACGCTACTATATATCATATAGTCATCCTCATTTTTACTTTTTTGATCTGCTATTATACAGATCCTTTGGATATTTACAACTCTTTAAATTATAGTATTTACATGTGTAGTTGCTGAATACATTGTCCCTCATAATTCTCCAGGTTAAGATTTTGTATCTCTTGTAGGATAATGGACCTTTCACCCATGGACTGGGATTCAAGGGAAGCACTCTGGAGAGCTCAGAGAACAAACTTCGTTAGTACCCCAGGTACCCCCGAACCAGATAACTCTTTTTCCACCTTATGAAAGGATCTAATCTATAGTCAAAAACAGGGTATCTGCACATGGTGGAATATCAGATGCCTTGAGGAATACCTCAAGGCAAACATTGTTCCGAGGGGTCTAAGAGTCACCATCTTTCCAGCGTGGGAACCCACACATGACTTCAAAAGAACATGGGAGCATGGGTTGTTAAAGTGTTCCACTATAATTATGCGGATGCTCTTGGAGCATGATAGAGAGGTCTTGGCCAACACTAGAGTTAAAATAAAAGATTTGGAAGGTAAGCTAGATGCATCAGGAGACTCACAGAGAATTGAGGCATTTAAGATAAAACTGAAGGAGACTTTAGACAAATTCGAGGGAGACATTATTACAAAAAAACGACAAAAATTCCACAGGGACCGCACAGATTTTGACACAGATAAGGCCTTCCGGTGGAGACACAAAGGGAATCCCCGTGGGGGGGAAAAACCTAGACCCCCCCAACCTACTAATCCCAACCCAACTCCTGAAGACCCTGTAGATGCCCCTAGTGGATCATCACCAGGGTCTCACGAGCCGAGTTACATCACTTCGGAGGATTTTTTAGATACCTCCCACAGCGATCAGGGATCAGGAGGAGGAAGAGGAGAGGACGAAGAGGCTGTAGGGGGGGCAGAGGGGGCAGTGAATGTAGGGAGAGGCCCGTTCTTCCGTCCAACACCGAGGAGTGGAGCACGACCGTGGACACCACGCTTGAAACCCACAGGGGCACCGTATCCTCGGGTGGGCAACAGGAAAAAGAAGACCTAACCAACCCACAACTACAATCCCCACATCCCGCCACGAGCCCCGTCTCCGGCACAGAATATGGAACATCCCAGAGACTACAGGTAATTAATCTATATGACTATAATCTCTCGGACCTTGAAATTCCGATACTCGAACGTTTTCTCACGTTTTCTCCCACGAATAAGTTTGACAAATTCACTGTAACTAAAGACTTATACCTCTTCTGTAGGAAGATCATTCTCAGAGCTATTCATGATAAACCGGATTTGTCTGTGGTCCTACCAAGGGAGGATCAAGCTGTGTTCCGCGAACTAATGGATCTACAAAATGATTTTGACCCAGTTTTGGGAAGAAGACGCTTCCCACATAGAAACAAATCAGAGGTAACACCAGCACTATCCTTGGTGCCGAGTGTAAGAACGTTTTTTGAGTTAGTGCGTCAGGACATTGACCAAATACATCAGGGTGGTCGGGGATATGATAACTTGAGCCGATGTGAAATTAAGGCTTTGAATGATGTTAAGAAGAATAATAGCTTTGTAATAAAGGAGGCGGACAAGGGGGGTAATGTTGTAATCTGGCCCAACGACATGTATCTGGCTGAGGTGCATAAACAATTAGATGACACTAGGTTTTATAATAGATTGCCCTCTGATCCTACCTCTGTCTTTTCATCCAAGCTACACAGACTTCTGGCCTCAGCCTTCAACATCGGAGCTATCTCCATACAAGAAAGGAAATTCATATCGGTACCGCACCCAGTGACAGCAACCTTCTACGCTCTACCAAAGGTACATAAGAACATTACAAACCCCCCCGGCCGCCCAATAGTGGCCAGTATTGGGAGCCTGAATGAAAAGGCCTGCATATATATTGATTTCTTTCTACAACCCCTGGTAGTAAATTTACGATCATACCTGAGGGACACTTCACACTTCATACGTGAATGTGCGAATATCAGATTGGAGGAGGGAGATTTCATGGTGACTTGTGATGTAAAATCTTTGTATTCGAACATCATACATTCAGACGGTTTGGAAGCAGTAGCCTTCTATCTGGATGCCCAAACCTCTTCCAACAGGATACACGACTCATTCCTCCTAGATCTCCTAGACTTTGTCCTGAGACACAATTACTTCACTTTTGATCGGCAATTTTACCGCCAAGTCTCTGGGGTGGCAATGGGGGCGCGATGCGCACCAGCCGTCGCCAACCTATTTTTGGGTTGGTGGGAACATAGGATCGTGTATAACTCAAGTGCCCATAAACAACACGTAAAGACTTGGAAAAGATATATAGATGATGTATATTTTATCTGGTCAGGCTCTGAGAATGACTGTAAGAAATTTTTGTCTTCTCTGAATGTTAACGATCACAAAATTCATCTTACTTCCTCCATGTCGCAGCAAACGGCAACCTTCCTGGACTTGACGGTTAAGAAGCAAGGAGATAGGATTGTGACTGATCTCTACTGCAAAGCCACGGCTACCAACAGTCTCCTGAAATATACAAGCTTCCACCCCTCTCACACCAGGCGGGCCGTTCCAACAGGTCAGTTCCTGAGAATACGTAGGAACTGTACCAATGATGATGATTTAAAAAAACAGGCTGAAATATTGACGGAACGTTTCAGGGAACGAGGATATCCCAGGAGAACTATCTCACAAGCGTTTCAGAGAGCGCGTGCAACCACCCAACAGGATCTGCTCAATCCACGGAATCGAACAAGCAACAATGTGATTCGATTTATCACAGACTTCAATAACCAGTGGACCAAGGTACGTAATGTACTCAATACACACTGGGGGATCTTAATGACGGATTCGAGCATATCAGATATGGTGGGCCCATCACCCTCCCTGACAGCGAGAAGGGCGCCTAATCTTGGGGATCTCCTGGTTAGAAGTCATTATAGCAGGCCCACTACCAGGCTAAATAGGGGCTTTAGGTTTAAGGGTTCATTACCATGCGGGGAATGCAGTATCTGTCCATTAATGCCACCAACAAGAGATTCTTTTTTAAATCCATTGGACAATCGGAGACATGGGCTAAGAGATTTTGTAAACTGCAAAACCCGCAATGTCATCTATGCCCTAACCTGCCCCTGCCCCAAGGTATATGTGGGCCAGACATCTCAGGAACTAAGAAAGAGAATTCAAACTCGCGTATCTACAATTAATCTTGCAGGATCAAAACGGGACCAGGGTTTGCCGGTCACTCCTATCGCAGCACACTTTCTGGAATACCATCAAGAGAATAGTAACTTGCTACGAGTCGTGGGCCTAGAACGGATCAAGGGCAATGGACGATCGGATTATCATCGAAAAACGTTGCTACAGAAGGAATCTCGATGGATCTTCACATTGAACAGCATGAGCCCCCATGGACTTAATGAGGAACTGCATTTTACGGGCTTTTTGGGCTAAGCAATCAGACAATACGATCTAGTTATGAACTAGGAGAACAATTAATCGGATTTGGCGGTCCAATTACTGACGGGTGCATTTGTCATGAGAAATGGACCAAGAGCGGGAGCTTGATCCCCTTATCCCATAGGTCTAATAGGATTACTGAGAGGTCATCAATTTGTACAAACTTTACTCTATGAGAATAATTGTTATGATTACGCGGTTAAACCATTTACGGTCTTTGATTGGCCTCAGCACACCTCACGGCATTGGGGCCCAGTTTTCAGTACGGAGCCCCAACTGTCGGTGATACAGCATTGGGTATTATTTTAGGCCTAATGTTAGCTTATTATTCTCCCATTCACTCTTGATAAGTTGTCAGGACTTCTTGTTCGCCACAAAAATTTGGGTTAGTTTTGGGCTTTACCACCCTTGCCCATAAGTGGCTCCTCTGCGCAGAGGTACTCTCGGTCCAGCCTGGACCTCTTGATTTGGTTTAGTGCACTATACCATATTCCATACATAACTGGTGGATGACACCAGATTTTCGGCGCTGGTTCACTACTCATAATCATTTGGAATTGGATAGGTGCCGATCATTATCCCTGTTGGGAGTACTCCTTGTTATTGCTGCTATTGTTGCTCATGGGGGTCCCACACTTTTTGTGGGCTTGAGTACTTTTTATGCGCATTATGTACCGTATTATATGAAACATAATGAGATGTCATACAGGGTGGTACCTCACTTCCCTTGGCATGTGTCTCATTAATCTTTATAGCAGGATTTGGTGAGCGTCTGACACACAATCACACTTGCCCTGCTATCTGCAGCTCCTGCCCTCCATGGGGGGCTCCTCAAATTCTTGGGACATCATTGTCTATTTTACTTGGGACATCATTGTCTATTATACTACTTTGCTATATTGGTTCCACAGCTTAGCCCAGTGATGGTCCAATGCACAATCGCGCTGACCAGGCTATTTCCTTCTGTGGATCCCTTTCATGCTGCTCTAAATTCCTCTGTTGCAGTATATACTTGCATTTTTACATAACTTGATGATCGCCCAACACAACTACTAATATAACTAAATACTCTCTCCTATTGTTTGGCTTGCCTTCCTAAGCCTTCTATGCACATTACTATTATTATAATTGACCCTGTCATGCTGCACTGGCATTCTGCCCTACTATAATATGGCCGCTGCACTATAGAGGAGGTGGAGACCTGGGAAAATCTCCCTGTCCCTCCCACACATGTGCAGCTGGGCTGGTCTGACCGTGGAGTCTGTATGAGGGCTTGACATTTTATAAGGTGGGTGCGACAGGGTAGCAGCAGCCCCTGACGAAGGCCTCCCGGCGACACGCGTCGGGCCCCTCCTGTCACTACACATGCCCAGGATGGGGGTCTGAATTCCACCTCTCCCCCATTCCAGGCTGGAATACGCAGGTATAATATCCTCAGACCTAAACTCCCAGTGTGGCTCAATCCTGGTGCCTCTGGTTCCCCTAACTAGCTTGATCTGCACATAGATCGTTACATGTAACTTTAATGTGGGGTATTTCCACTCTGCAGTGCATTGGGCAGTACTGATTGATTGGTTTATGCATATTGGCAGAACTTTTGACAGCACTGTGCTGCTGACCCACAGTCATATAGTGAGGTTTATATTGCACTTTTTTGTTTTGACTGTGTACTCCTGTATCCCTGTTATCATAGATGCTGGATTTCTGATTGTACGAGTTTACTGGGTTTGTACCTTATAGTGCTCTACAGGGTGTGAGACGGTAGCCGGGGTTGTCATGGACGGCCGGTACGTCTCCCCCAGGTTGTGCGCCCTCCATGGGTAGAAAAGTACTCCAGTCCGGGGTTTGGAGGTTTTTTCCCTCTTCCCAGAGAGGAAGGCGTTAAGAGGAAGCAGGAACACTGGGTGTGGGTCTTTGAGTTGGGAGTGAGCACAACTCCCTGGGATTCTGATGAGGAAGCATGTTCTGAGCCAGGCCGCAGACCTAGTGGCGGATAGACTTCTGGGAAAGCAGCGAGGAGCGGCCCCTGAAGGAAGGGGACCGGAATGCTCTGTTGGACTGTTGTTTTTTTTCCTCTTCTGTTGGATTGAATAAACCCGTGTGCAGTGACCCGTGGTGCCCGGATCCCTTGTCTCCGCCGTGCCGCCACTACCTCACATAGGATACACTTGTCATTACATGGATTTTGTCCTTTTTTTTGTTTTTTGTTTTCATATTAATTTCTGAAAATGTTTAACCTCTTGACTGGATCCTTGTGTTTTTCTTATCTGCCAGTAGCCAGCCTGCTAATTAGCCTCGCTCTGCACTGCCTCAGTGTGTCCAGGTATTTGGACCCCTTTATTTGATAATACACTTTGATATATCTTTCCTCTGTTTCTATACCGTATCAAAGATCTGTTGATTATTGTACAAACTGTTGAGGAATAATATACTTGAGTTCTAATCATCTATATGATATCATCTACGCAGGGTATTTCCTCTGTTTTAATACCGTATCAAAGATCTGTTGATTATTGTACAAACTGTTGAGGAATACTATACTTGAGTTCTAATTATCCACTTTATCTATATGACATCATCCACACAGGGTATTTTGGGTCTGTATTTTTGGCAACCCCATTTCATGCTGACAGTGAATTTTATCCATGTATGAAAGTTTTTGACCATAACACCATATATTCAGGTAATTTGGCTAGTACACCAGCCACCTGGTGGTTACCATTCATACTATCACACTGTCAGAATGTACATTGATCATATATTATTAATTGGCACACCTATGTGCATACCTGCTTTAACCCTTTTTTCCTGAGCTACCTTCACTCAGGTATGTGATAGTGACATGCTACCGAGTCATCGTAACTCGTTTTAAATGTTTTTAGAATTGTCTGTTTGACCCCACTTTATCACTATGTCAAAGCAAAAGAGAAAAAATTGAATAAATAATAACCACTTTCTCACATGATATTGTGTGCGCCTATCCTTGCAGTGTCTCTTTCTCTTCTCTCTTGATTAATTTTGACACTGTTGTGCAGCACCATTCTATCTTTCTTGAGGACTGCGGTGCACCCTGCTTTTTGTCTCACATATTGATAGCTAAGATTCTTACGAACGCAGCAATAACAGATATGTGTATTTTTTAACTTTCTTTACTGTTTTATTGCTATTTTCAGTTCAGCTCATTTGGGGGTCCCTAAGAGAGTGGGGGCCCTGGGCAACTGCCCAGTCTGCCCCCCCCCCCTAACGCCGGCCCTGCAGATACGTACCTATAAGCTCCAAATTTGGTGGGCCTCTCACATCGACAAACCAGATTTCCGGTATGTACCATATATACTCGCGTATAAGCCGAGTTTTTCAGCACAAAAAATGTGCTGAAAAGTCCCCCCCTTGGCTTATACGCGAGTCACTAACTAACAAGCACTTATGTGCTTGCTTGAAATGGCTCCGCACCGCCCTCAAAGTCTCCCCCACTGCTTCCCTTGTGCCCCTGCCGGACCACAAGGTCCGGCTTGTGCTTCTGACCCCCCCGCCCAGATTTTCCCCGCTGTGGTCACCATGCTTGGACCACCGGGTCCTGATTGCGCCGGTGTTCCCCCCCGCCCGCCCAGATTCTTCCCTGCTGCGGTCACCCGTGCCTCCATGCTTGGACCACCGGGGTCCTGATTGCGCCGATGTTCCCCCCCGCCCAGATCTCCCCTGCTGCGGTCACCCGCGCCTCCATGCTTGGACCACCGGGGTCCTGATTGCGCCGATGTTCCCCCCCGCCCAGATCTCCCCTGCTGCGGTCACCCGCGCCTCCATGCATAGAACCACCGGGGTCCTGATTGTGCCGGTGTTCCCCCCGCCCGCCCAGATCTCCCCTGCTGCGGTCACCCGCGCCTCCATGCTTGGACCACCGGGGTCCTGATTGTGCCGCTGTAACACCCCGCCCGCCCAGACATTCACCGCCGCAGCCCGCAGCCCGGATCCCTCCACCTCACCTCCATCCTCCTCTGCTGCAGCCCCGATCCCGTCCATGATCCTCCTGCCTCCCGTCCCGCGTCCCGGTCTGTGTGGCACCGGAGAGAGGCACAGGGGCCCCAGATCCCTCCGCCTCATGATCAATATAGTAAAGGGCCTGTATCCCTCCGTCCTACTATTGCAATGGGGGGAATGTATCCCTCCACCATGCAATAGTAATGGGCAGGACAGTGTCCCTTCCCCCTGCCATAGTCACTGTCCACCTGTGCCCAAGTTAAAAAAACACAAAAAAAGTCCCCCTATGGCCAGACATTGTCCTAAAACAAGGTGTGGCCGCAGGGGACTTTAATTACAGTTTCTGGCCCCAAGGAAGGAGGTGAGGAGCCATTGTGAGCTGATAGAGCAGGGAAAAGCTGGGTTGTCAGGGAACGAATAGTACCGTAATACCATAATAAAGCAGGGGAAAGAAGTCTAGTGAGGGAAAGCTGGGGTTACAGTATATACTGTTATGGGAGCGCTATATATCAGTGATCAGGGCGATCACTGGTATATAGCGCTCCCATCACAGTAGATGCCCTATTACAGGTACCGTATATAGCCCCGATCACTGGTATATAGAGCTCTAATCACAGTATATGCCCCACTACAGGTATATAGCCCTGATCACTGGTATATAGCGCTCCCATCACAGTATATGCCCCATTACAGGTATATAGATAGTGATCGGGGCTACCGTATATACGGTACCTGTAATGGGGCATACACTGTGATGGGAGCGCTATATACCAGTGATCAGGGCTATATACCTGTAATGGGGCATATACTGTGATGGGAGCGCTATATACCAGTGATCTGGGCTATATACCTGTAATGGGGCATATACTGTGATTTGAGCGCTATATACCAGTGATCGGGGCTATATACGGTACCTGTAATGGGGCATATACTGTGATGGGAGCGCTATATACCAGTGATGGGGGCCAATGTACGGTACATGTGATGGGGCAATATTACAGTGATGGGGCCCATATACCAGTGATGTGGCTATATAGTGAAGGAAAGGAGAAGCAGTGCAGGGTATAGAATTACGGTACGTAGCTGGATGCTTAGGGAAAGATCAATAGAGCAGGGGAAAGATGGATTCTGAGGGAAAGTACAGTAATAGAACAGGGGACAGAATGACACTACTGTAACTACTGTAAATGGAGAGGGAAATATGAATACTGAGGCTGTGCTGCATAACGGTTCATTTGGCAAGACGGCAGCAAGTCCCATTCATTCTCTATGGGACTTGCAGTCCGGTTTTGCCAGATCCGGCACTTGCAGCAAGTCAGAAAAATGCAGCTAGCAGAGGCATTTTTGCGTCGCATTAAGTGTCGAATCCGGCAAAACCGCACTTACCGCACCTAACCGCAAGTCCCATAGAAATTGAATCTGGCAGATACCGTGGAGTCTTTGTAGAATTATAACTAGGGCTTACGATATTTTTGTTGTAGGGCTTACGGTATACCATATTTTGAGAGTGGTATGGCAATCCTTTTCTTTTTTCTATTCTCTTAGAAATGGAAGCCACTACTTCTACTGGTACTTCTGTACCAAAACAAAGACGCAGGTCATATGAAGCTGCTTTCAAACTTAATGCTGTGGCAAGAGCAGAAGAAAGCAATAACTCCATAGCAAGTAGAGAATTTTGCGTTGACGAAAAACAAGTGAGGGAGTGGCGGAAAAAAAAAGCTGACTTGGAAAAGATTCCAAAGGCAAAAAAAGCTCAACGTGGTTCAACAACTACATATGGGGCGCTAGAGACTGAATTGCATAAATGGGTTATAGAGTGTCGTCAAAATGGATACTGCGCAACACGCATGGGAATTTGCTTACGTGCCCTTCAATTGTCTAAAGAGGACAGATTAAAAGCACCAGGCATTGAAAATTTTGTTGCGTCAGCAGGATGGTGTACCCGCTTCATGAATAGGTTCTCTCTATGTTTGAGGCAAAGAACAAAGATTTCCCAGAAGCTGCCAAAAGACCTTGACGACAAAGTGATGTCATTCCATTCGTTCATTATAAAGTAAAGAAAGATCCATAACTATGATCTGGGAGATATTGGAAATATGGATGAAACTCCTATGACCTTTGATCTTCCAAGCAACAGAACTGTGGCAAGTTTGGGAGTAAAAACTATTTTACTCAGAACCACAGGAAATGAGAAAAACCATTTCACCGTCGTTCTGTCATGTTTGGCTAATGGAACTAAGCTGCGGCCTGTCATTATTTTTAAAAGAAAGACCTTGCCAAAAAAGGTCACATTCCCAGCACGAATTACAGTGCGCGCACATGTCAAAGGCTGGATGGATGAAGAGGGAACAAAAAAATGGCTGGAAGAAATTTGGAACGGACGACCAGGAGCAGCCTTAAAGAAAAAAATATCACTGCTAGTCTGGGATATGTTCAGAGCCCACACATCTGAGGACATAAAAAAATTGGTAAAGTCATCCCAAGTTACATTGGCCGTTATTCCAGGCGGGCTTACATTTGTATTACAGCCTCTAGATGTGAGTTTAAACAAACCCTTCAAAGACCATGTGCGAAAGATGTGTCATGATTGGATGTCATCTGGTCAAGCCCAACTCACAAAAACTGGAAATCTGCAGAAGCCCAACATAGAATTGATAGCAAAGTGGGTTCGCGATGCATTGGAAGATATTCCAGAGGACATGGTGCAACGTGCCTTCAAGAAATGTGGCATTAGTAATGCTCTAGATGGCAGTGAAGACAGCGCTTTGTATTAGGACGACAGCAGCGATGATGATGATGACTGCGAACTCAATGATGATGATAATGCCTATGCTGACAACCTCACACCAGAAGACGTTGAAGTTCTATTTGGGAGTACAGATGATGAGGAGGAATCCAGTTTTGAAGGATTTTAACTCTTGTATTTTAGCTTGGTTGCTGATTGAACTCAGGGTTTTGGACTTTTAAAGTTTTATTGTTGACACCATATTGGTTTTGTGAGCCTCTTTTACTCTTACAGAGTTTGTTTACTGTTTCTGTTTGAAATAAAAGTTCAAAATTTTATTTGTATCTATTTTCATTTTTTACATTTTTCAGTACCGGTAGCTGCTGCATTGTCCACCCTAGGCTTATACGCGAGTCAATAGGTTTTTCCAGTTTTGGGGGGCAAAAGTGGGGGGGTCGGCTTATACACGGGTCGGCTTATACACGAGTATATACGGTATGTGCTTGTCTTGCCTTTGCCTTTAAACATGTTCTGTTGGTTGAGCCATGTCACCAGAATGTTTGTTAGCATGGCATTTCAGTTTTCAAGTGGTTGGCTGCATAGTGTAATGTGTCACTATGTATGTGTCTCCAGACATATTTTTAATTCAGTCCCTCCATCTCCCTCTCACTCTGTCCCTCTATAATCACACAAACATATTGAGACATAAGTTGCCGTGTCCAACATTGTTGTTTGTGTGTATGTTACAGAAACCAATAACACAAACACGCCCAGTCCGACATCTGTAGCAATCTGTGCAACATATCTTGCTGGGGGCTCACCATCAGTATCCCAATGTAAGTGCATCTAGTTTTTTTACCTAGGGGTCAATGCTGTATGAAGGCAATAGCAAATACAACAACCTACACATATGTATTATGATGTACTAGATGGTGGCCTGATTGTAACGCATCGGGTATTCTAGACTATGGTTAGCAGACTATACGGGGCCTCAGTGTTTAGCAGAGTATATGGGGGCTCAGTGGTTAGCAGAGTATATGGTGGCTCAGTGGTTAGCAGAGTATACGGCGGCTCAGTGGTTAGCAAAGTATACGGTGGGTGAGTGGACAGCACAGTATACGGCAGGTGAGTGGACTGCACAGTATACGGCGGGTGAGCGGACAGCACAGTATACGGGGGCTGAGTGGACAGCACAGTATACAAGGGCTGAGTGTACAGCACAGTATACGGGGGGTGAAAGGGGCATTTAAAGCGCGCGCAGCGCTACTGATTGTACACAGCTATCAACAGTGACCAATCATCGGCACGGGAATCATATTTCCCGCCAAGCCGCGCGCAGTTTGAATGGCGGGCCTCTCATTGCTTGCCGCGAGATGCGGCATTCAAACGGCGCTGGTTTGAGGCTGCCTTGTGTTTACATGTACATGTGTTTATGCACAAATGTTCAATTAGGTCATATAGCAGTGTAAATACTGTTTGGTCATGTATGTATGTAATTTTTTTTTCTGTGTCTTGCAGGGAAGGCTGTTGTCAAACGCTGGAGAGCTCAGTGAGACAGCTTCAGAAGGCAGGTCACAAATGAGTGTCGTGCTCCTAATGGTCTCCCAGGAGTTAAGTTTCCTGAGACCATGTATGGTTTTGCGCATGTAAGTTTTAGGAAATCTTAAAAGGTAACCCAATGTAATGTGTGGCCTGTTATTTTATGTTGCTGGTCTATAATGTAACGCTGTATAATTGCCTCAACAGAACTCATAGTAGCACTATGGAGCCTGCCCCATCATCAGGCCTGCCGCCAACTGGAGCTGACCCCAGAGATCCCAACCAGGGGAACTTGCCAAGATCTGGTGCCGAATCGGATGAGCATCAGGGGTTGGCAGCAGAATCCTGGCAGCCCCGGAGTACTGCAGAAGCCGCTCCAACCATTCCTCCCCAATCTCACCCCTTAACTGCTCGTCGAGGTCCTACCTTGCCCACTCTACTTGTTCGCCAGCGGGCTTGGGGTGGAGATCGGAACAATCTGTCTGAGTTTGTAAATCTGTCTCAGGTTCATCAACAAATGTGGCAGCATCTGTCCCAACAAGTCACAGAGGGATTATGCATTGTTGGGGAGCAGCACCAGTCCCTCAAGGACACCGTGATGAATCTGCAGGTGGGTTTAAGAACACCATCACACTAATTCTTCATGACTGTGACCAGGGAGATGGACGAAATGGGGACCGAGCAGCAGCTACATGTGTACACCACATTAGGCTGTTTTGACGAACATTGTTTTTGATGTGTTAGTTTGCAGGGACATCTGTATGTTGTTTTTGACACTACCAAAATACACACACAAAATCACACAAACCAAAAGACATCGCATTCCCGCACTGCGTTTTTGCACCAGTTAACTTTGTCTGTGATGTGACAGAGGTGATAAATAATGCTGTGGCTCCTGTCCTCTGTGCCATCTGTCCCAGACACATTACCATCTTCATGCCATTACATACTGGCTCAAAAAGTGTAAACACTGGGTAATGTATTGCACAACATCTATATGTTTAGACTTAGCATCCGCCATGTCATTGGGAGTTGGGAGGCGGTAACACCATTACACAACAACCAATAAATCACTTGCGTATGGTGTGCGTGTTTGATTGTCCGCTTGTGGTCCTGTGATGTATAGGTCATAGGACCACACATATCACATTAGGGTTAGCAGGCCAATCTGTGCACATGACATGATATGAGATCCTTGCATGTGTTACAACAGCTGATGCTCTCAACTCCAGAAAACACACAGCGTACGGTACATATACAAAACATGATGTTTTCAAATACATTGAACATTGTTAACATTAGTTTGTGCAGTGTGTAATGGAAATCCTAAATAAATAACCCTATGGCCAGGTTCACACACCTCCGTTCTAAATATTTAGTAGCTCACCGCTAAATACTTTGAATTTTGCAGTGAAGCGGAGGTGCCTGAACGCCGGCCGCTTCCTCCAGACGCAGCCGATGGTTACCCGTTATCCTGTTTTAAGGATCGGAGTGCCCCTTGTAAACGGAAGGCATAGTCTCTGATGGTATCCTGTGGTCTCTGTTTACACTGGTAGAACAGCATCCTCAATTCAGACTGTGTGTGTTTTTCAAAGACAGTTTTTAGCTTATCAAGCACTTTAGCAGCAGAGTCCCTGTCAGCATCACTCCAGGACTCAGCCTCCAGCTCCGCTGCGCCTGTTAATTGTCCCAGCACAAAGCTGGCCCGCTGCTTCTCAGTCATCGTATACATGTCCAGCATTGAACACATCTTTTGCTTAAAGGTTGCTAAGGTAGCGGGTTTGCCTTCATATGTTGGTAACCATTTGGCACCCGGTATATACGGCAAGGTTAGAGGCATCATTTGGGCCGCAGCTCCGGGTGCTGTATTCCGGTGATCCCCTCTGTCAGGGACCTGCACATCATCCGAGCCACTCATGATGGAGCCCCCCTAGTTAATCGCTGCCAACCGGTGAGATGATACAAACTTTCCCGGTCGTCGGCGGCTCTGCAGAGGGAGTGGAGCACCTCGAGTATTTCCGGAGCAGGGAGTTGCGGTTCGCGAATCTCCGGCAGAGTGAAGGGGGGGCAGGGCTTATCTTCACGCTATTTTCTACCTGCGCTGCGGCGCAGCTCAATTTCTGTAATGGCGATCGGTTATACAGTTCAGAAACAGTTAATAAAGTTCACTTCTTGGCACACAGTACCCGGTTTTAACGGGCACGAGATCCTGTTCATCATACCAGGATTGAGGCGGTCAACAGGGAATGGGGTACTGGGGAACCGGGGCTGATGGCGGCTTTGATGGGGGATCACGGCTGGGTGATCCCCAGTCCCGTGCCCTGGACCCTCAATGGTGGGGAACAGTGGGGAATAAGGGGATTGTTAACATGACGCCACCTATGGTACCTGGTAACGGGTATAGCAGCGCTGCAGCCTTAGAAAATTATGAGGCCTCCTCTGTCTTTATGCTCTGTGGTGTGAGATGAGTCCTGCCTGATCCTGAACCCACCGCTTCTTCTCCCTCTATGGGCTTTGTCCTAAACTGGCAAGGAGGTCCTTCTGCGGGGTCCCTGTCTCTCCTATGGCCCTTGGCCCTATACTTGGTCAGTTTAGCGTCTCTTACTGGCTCTCCTCAGGGCTGAATTCCTCCTGAGTCTTCCGGACTTTTGCTGTAGCTCTGGATGCTGGCAGCGTCAGACTCCGGTGTCCAGGTTTACTAAAGGGCTGTAGCAAAAGGTTCCCTTTCTTAATTCCCTGCTTTCTCCACTTGCCTCCGACCCTTTCCCTAGGGTGCGCACAGTCAGTGGTCCCTGGTCCTGGGCCTGGATGTCTCCCAGCGACCATTTCCTCTGTCTCCTCTCTCTTCTCTCTTCTCACAGGAACTAACTTCAGACTCACTCTGGGACTGACTAACTCCTCCCCTCAGGCCTGGATATTCTTAAAGGGGAACTGACTTAAGGCAGCCAGTAGAGCTCCCACTTCAGGTCTGGGGTGGAAGGTGTGGTGTGCTGTGCTAACCAAGGTGAAATTCCATCCTTGCACTGGTGGATCCTGTGGCAATCCCCCGCAGGGGTGCCACATAGTGATCCCTAAAGACCAACAACTACCTGACAGCAGGGGCGGCACCCTAAATATATGTAGTGACACTCCCACTCTCATTGACTGTTATCTTGATAGCCCAGCATCAGCTGATCGTGACGTTGCATCACCCGCTGATCGTTTTAAACCGTCCGTCAAAACCGAACGGTATTGGCGGCGATTTAAACCAATAAGTTGATGATGTCACGTGACACATCAGCTGATCGGTTGACGCAGGTCAGCCGATTCAGGACCCTCGGCAGATAGGTGACTTTTTAAAAATATTTTTAATACGCATTGCTTGCTTTTACTTCGCTTTCGCAGTCAATGTAGAACATTGTGAAAGTGAAAGTACACACATGTCACACGGGAACAGGACTATTCCTACCCCTGTGTGACATCACTTCCCCTGCGCTCTTGGGGGAAAAATGCGGCCATTAAAAAAAAGTGATGTGTGAATGCACCACATTTTTTTACCAGCGCTAAATAACGCGGCTGCAAAAAGCAGGAAAACCGCCTGCGTGTGAATGTAGCCTTAGTGTTCGGACTAAGGCCGGCTTCACATCACGTTTTTTTGGATCCATGGCTGTCTGGTGTGAACTGAACAGCCCCAGATCCAATTTTGCCTTCCACGTATCCCGATGGCGCCGAATTGTGCCTATTTGACATCTGGTTTGTTGGTTTTCCGGGAGGATCTGGTTTGTCCAATTTTTGCATCGGACACAAAACCGGAGTCTGCATCATTTTTTGTGTCCGATACAAAAATCGGACAAAACCAGATCCTCCCGGATCCAGTGCTCATTGGATGGGAGTCTATGGGTGCCTGATCCGATATAAAATCGGACCGATTCCCGGACGCCGGGTTCTGAAATTGTGGCGGCTGTCAAAAGCAGCAGCTGCTGAATTTCATCACCAGGAGAGCTCCAGTTTTGCAGGAAGCACCAGACAGAACCTGACAGCCCCGGACAAAACAGAACCGCAGGGCAAATATGTCCTCCGATCCTGTTTTCTGCCGGAATCCTCCCTGCACGCAGCTGCCGCTGTCCAAGTGCTGAAATTTCAGCAGTGGAGTGCTGAAAATTCAGCTGGCGGCTCTTTTAGCTGCACTGTCCAGGTGCTGAACGAGCGTAGCTTGAATTTCAAAGCCGCCGCACATTCAGCACCGGTGTCACGGAACCGGTCCAATATTTTGACGGATCCGGGGCTCATAGACTCCCATGTTATGGTGCGCTGGATCGCGCCTGATCCGGGAGAATCTGATTTTGTCCGATTTTTGCCCTGGACACAAAAAATGCTGCAAGCTTTGATTTTGTGTCCGGGGCAAAAAAACTAAATCTGACGGATCCTCCCGGACAGCACAAAACCAGATGGCAAATCTGGGATACAATAGGGTAGGGGCCAAATCTGATCCGGGGCTGTCAGGTTCACACCTGACAGCCTCGGATCCCAAAAATCGTGGTGTGAAGCCGGCCTTACAGTATATGTGCCATTATCTCTTTATGCAAATTAGTAGAGAAATTATACAGCAGGGGATCGTAAGATATATATGATCCGCTTATCTACTGAGTGCTTGCTTATGTTAGCTCCAAATCCTATTTATCTCATCACTGAGTTAATTATTAATCATGTTTCCTTAAGAGAAATTGCAAGGTCACACATTCTGATACCACTGTGGAACGCACACCGATTATAAAAATGTCGTCGTGGAACACATGTTCAATCGAAGTGCCCAATAATGAAGACAGAACCCAGTCATACATGCCCAAATCGTCTGGAGCACCACAATGCATATTAGGGTAAGGCCACACTGGAGTGAAAAACGGACGAGTGCAATGCGTGATTTTTTGCGCATTGCACTCAGACCAAAGTTACAGAATGAGTGAGAACAGATTAACATGTGTCGTCCGCTTTTTTCTCATCCAAAATCTGGATGAGAAAAAAGTTGCAACATGCTGCGACAGTATGGGATTCTCGTACAAGATTCGCCAATGCAAGTCAATGGGTCTGACAAAATCACGGACAGCACAGGGACCATCCTAGTGGCATCCATTTTTTTCACTGATACATTATCATTCTGTAGCTCAGAACACTGTAAAATGTTCCTGTAAATGATTATACAGTAAATAGCAGCTGAGAAAAAAAACGCATTGTACATGGACAGCACACGGGTGCCACATGGATCAAAAAACGGATGTCACTCGTCCAACTCTCCTGGATGAGAATCTGACTGCTTTTTTTCACACCAGTGTATCCCTACCCTTAGGGTGTCGACGTCCGTTGCCAGGTAGGGGAGAGGAGGGAGTTTATTATACAGAGATTAGTTTCTTCCTCCCCCTGTTTTCTGTGCACCAAATTTTAAAAAAAGTTTTTAATTATGTGTTTTGGTTTATGATTTATGTGCTTTTAAACAAAGAATACATGTTTTAGGGGTACTTACTCTATGTCACTTTAAATATATGGTACTTAATTTATTAATTAAATCAAAAAAACAATCTGAGAATCACACCTGAAAGCATATAAAAAGGGGAGAAGTTGCCTCAATCTTTGCATTGTGTGTCTGTGTGTGCCACACTACGCATGGAGAACAGAAAGAGAAGAAGAGAACTGTCTAAGGACTTGAGAACCAGAATTGTTGAAAAATATTAACAATATCTAGGTTATAAGTCCATCTCCAGAGATCTTGATGTTTCTTTGTCCACGGTCCACAACATAATCAACTCATGGCATTATAGCTAATCTCCTTGGATGTGGATGGCAGGGAAAAATTGATGCAAGGTTGGAAAGCAGGATAGCCCGGATGGTGGAAAAATCCCAATCAAGATCCAAAGAAATTCAAGCTGTAATGTAGGCTCATGGGGCATCAGTGTCTGTGCGACCTATCCGTCCACATGTGAATGACGTGAAACACTATGGAGAATGTAGCTTTGCATTGCCCACAGCTTCAGTGTATGTATGGCGTTGAGGTGATTTTTAGCCCATTGTTTATGGGCATTTCTGCCATTGACTAATGACTACATTTTCTTTATCCTTATCTTGCAGCTTGACCTGGACAACCTGCTTGCTCATATCCTCCTTCCCTGTTTCCCATGTCTGAATAGGGCTATTAACCCTTATATTCAGTAGCAGTATTTGTCCCTATATGTTGAATTTTGCTGTGGGTATCGTAGCTGTTGGTGTGCTGTGTTCACGCAATTTGAAATATTTTTAATAACTTTTTGGTGTCTTTAAAAATTGTGTCCTTTTTCAGTAAAGTTTTGCATAAACCATCATTTCTTGATATGTGCATTTGATCCCAGTCCTTCCACACGTCCCTTCTTTTTTCTGCTCTATAATATTTACGTGTGACTGGTTGATCATGCTTTAGTGACACCCAACCTTTTACCTATTCCTCAAACACTATGGAGGAGACTCAGTAAGATGCCACTGATGACACAGACAGAAAAAAGCCAAAATGTAACTGAGTAACCAAAAGCCTTCTGGGAAGAGTCTTGTGGACAAATGAGACGAGATAGAGATTTTTGGTGAAGTGCATCATTCTACTGTTTACCGAAAACAGAATGAGGCCAACAAAGAAAAGTACGCAGGACCTATAGTTATATATGGTGGAAGGCAGAGAAAAGAGCACAGGACCTACAATTACATATGGGGGAGGTCAGAGAAAAGAACACAGAACCTAAGGTCACATATGAGGGAGGTCAAAGAAAAGAGCAAAAGACCATCAGTCACATAGAGGGATTTATTCCAAAGGGCGAACCAAATATTAATCTGAGGATGACAACAGTTTTATTTGGTCCATTTTGTTTTTTTTTAATTATGTCCAATTTGCCTTTCTTTCTTTTTTTATATAAATAAACTTGTAATTGCAATAATTTTCAGGAAGTAAAATATAATTTTCTTGGAACAATTTCAAGGGTTCCAACACTTTCCATATGGGGAAGGTCAGAGAAGAACACAGGACCTACAGTCACATATGGGGGAGGTCACAGAATACAACACAGAACCTACCGTCATATATTGGGGAGGTCAAAGAAAAGAGCACAGGACCTGCAATCACAAATGGGGAGGTCACAGAGAATAGCATGGGACCTACAGTCACATATGGGAGGGGAGAAAAGAGCATGGGACCTACTTTCACATATGAGGGAGGGCAGAGAAAACAGTACAGGGCCTATAGTCACATATGACGGAGGTCTGAGAAAAGAGCACAGGACTTAGTCACATATGGTGGAGGTCAGAGAAAATAACACAGGACCTACACTCACATATGGGAGAGGTCAGAGAAAACAGCATGGGACCTACAGGCACAAATGGGGGAGGTCAGAGAAAATAACACAGGACCTACAGTCACATGGGGGAGGTCAGAGAAAAGACCACAGGACCTACAGTCACAAATGGGGGAGGTCAGAGAAAAGACCACAGGACATACAGTCACATATGGGGAAGGTCAGAGAAAAGAGCACAGGACCTACAGTCACATATGGGGAGGTCACAGAAAAGAACACAGGACCTACAGTCACATATGGGGGATGTCACAGAAAAGATTACAGGACCTACAGTCACATATGGGAGAGGGTAGAGAGAAAAGCACTGGACCTACAGTTACATATGGAAAATGGCAGAGAAAAGAGCGCAAGACCTACAGTCACATATGGGAGAAGTCAGAGAAAAGAGCACAGGACTTACAGTCACATATTCAGAAGGTCAGAGAAGATAACAGGACCTACAATCACATATGGGGGAGGGCAGAGAAAATAACACGACCTACAGTCACATGGTAGGGCAAAGAAAAAAGCACTGGTCCTACAGTCACATGAGGGAGGTCAGAGAAAATGGCACAGGACCCACCCACAGTCACATATGGGAAGGTCACAGAAAATAACACAGGACCTACAGTAACATATGAGAGAGGTCAGAGAAAACAGCACAGGACCTACAGTCACATATGAAGGAGGTCACACAAAAGAGTACAGGACCTACAACAACATATGGGGAGGTCACAGAAAATAACAGGACCTACAGTCACATATGGGGGAGGGCCAAAAAAGAGCACAGGACTTATAGTCACATATTGGGTGTCAAAGAAAATAACATAGGACCTACAGTCACATATGGGTTAGGGCAGAGAAAAGAGCAAAGGACTTACAGCCACATATTGAGGAGGTCAGAGAAAAGAGCACATGACCTAAGGTCACATATGAGGGAGGTCAAAGAAAGAGGAAAAGACCTACTGTCACATATAGGGATTTATTCCAAAGGGCGAAACCAAATATTAATCTGAGGGTGACAACAGTTTTATGTGGTCCATTTTTGTTTTTTGTTTTTTTAAATGATGTCCAATTTGTCTATTTTTTCTTTTTTTATATCAATAAACTTGTAATTGCAATAATTTTCAGGAAGTAAAATATAATTTTCTTGGAACAATTTTAAGGGTTCCAACACTTTCCTCTTTGACTGTTGCAACCAATCAGGAAGCATTTGATTCTACCAAAGTTGTTATAAGGTAGGCAAGCTGAGCTGTGATTGGTTGCTAAGGGTAACAAGGACAGTTTTTGATTAATGTGGCCTGTCTTCTCATGGATGTGGCCCCTGTCTACTGATTGTCCCACACATGTTACTAGCAATGGAATCTGGGACTGAATGGAAATAATAAAGGAAAAATACTCTTTTACTGGAAAGTTATATATGAGAAGACATTAACCCTCTAACAAGGAACTTACGTGATTTAGGGTTTGGTGAGTGCGTCCAATGTGATCCATCTCTGGGCTGCATGACGGTCAGATATACTGGCTTCATGCTCTTTGAGACATGAAGGAAAAACAATGAAGATCAGATGCCACAAATAATGGCAGCACGCCCCTCGCCATTATATTTGTACATTTAGTATAGTGAGGAATTATGGAAAGTGTATGGTTACTTACCGCTGCCGACTGCTCTGTGGGCCCAGGGTTAGGACCTGTTGAAGGAGATGGTGCAATCTTTTGGACCATCATAGACTCTACATGCTGTTTATAGATATGGAGTCAGGTCCTGATCATTTTGGGAAATTCATTGATCCTGCTGTTCTTCAGGCAGGATAGCAGATAACCTCTCATCTTCTCATGATGAAACTTGGCTGTGAGTTCACCATCTGCCAGAAACTCATAGGCAAATGCTACGGCGAATACCCCATAGTCTTAGCGGTTTTGCTGCTGATCCAAAGTGAGAACGCTCAGATATTTCAGGGGCTCGTCAATCACTGCACTGTATATGTTGCTGATTGACTGATGGAGACAGTTTTTTGTCATTCATGCTGTTGATCACCAAGGTTTTGCCATTTTTGAAGCAGGTTGTCAGCCAGTGCACCCCCTCTATAACATAGTGGATCTGTATGGCTTTCTGCAGTACGTCTTACCCTGGCTACAAGAACACAGCATCTCCCATTGTGATGATTTCGTCATCCAGCATGCCCTGCTTGCCTTGGCTCCTCAGGATCAATAAGTGCTGTGCAGACAGGTTGTCCTCCTGACTGCAGGTATTGGACATCTCCACTGGTAGGGTCTTCCGCTTCAGGGTTCCTTTTCTTATCAGTGTTCTCCAGCGGCTCTCTTGGCCAGTGTTATCATCTTGGCCTGACTATCTTCAGAGTTTGGTGCTTTTCTTTTCAGACCGCACTTTTTTTGGCAGTCCCTAGTGTGCATCTTGAACATATTCCGGATCAGCAGGATGTTTTCTAATTTCTTCAATGGTAGAAGTGAAGGTAATATCACCTGGCATGTAGGCTCTTCTCACCTCTGTATTGGCTGATGACTTGGTCTTTACTTCCTTATATAGAAACCAAACTGAACCTCTTGACCGCTTGAATGGTGGCAGATTTCATGGCCAGGAAAGAATTCCTCATCACTTTTTTCCACTTGAGATAGGATTTCTTGAGTCGGGTGAGAAGGCTGCAGGCAATTGACTTGCATGATGAGAGAGCCTTGATCAGCAGCTGCTGGCCATAATTTGGATGTCTAGACATCCTCATGATAGCTTTTCTTTCTCCTTCATAGTCCTGTAGCTTTGTGTGTACAAGAATGGAGTCACACAAATGACAGCTCTGGCTATCTGTACATTATTCATAAAGACTTAAATCCGCATTGTGATATCATTGAGTTCCATGTAGACAGTGACATCATGCTGAGATCATCAGCTTGAGCTGCTATTGGCTAACGAGTCATATTCAAATTTTCCACCCCATTCTCCATAAAAGGAGTGAGAAGGAGGATCTGCCTATAACCACATCTCCACTGAGGTATATAGAGGATGCAGTGGGGGGAACTGGTGGCTTGCCATTCCTCCAATAAGTGGGGACACCAGACGGACATTTATGGTGGTTGTTGTAAAGGGGCAGGTGCCCAAAGTGGCCAAATCATTGCAGTCAAGAGTTGGTCCAAGAGAAGTAACGTCCTGTAAGTCTTATAGAGGATAATAACAACGTGATCCTTTTCATATTAAACATTTATATTAAAAATCATTTTTGGAAAGTGCGGTTTATAACTTTTTTATAATAGAAATTTTATGAAATATACAAAAATGACAATTAATGTTTTTTAATCGATTTCTACAACTCCCAATAAGATACCCGTATATACTCGTGTATAAGCCGACCCGTGTATAAGCCGACCCCCCTACTTTTGCCCCAAAAATCTGGAAAAACCTATTGACTCATGTATAAGCCGAGGGTGGACCCCAGCACAGGTATACAGCCCCCAGCAGTGTGGTATACAGGCCTCCCCAGTGGTAGTATACAGCAGCTCCAGTGGTAGTATACAGATTCCCCAGCAGCCCCAGTGGTAGTATACAGATTCCCCAGCAGCCCCAGTGGTAGTATACAGATTCCCCAGCAGCCCCAGTGGTAGTATACAGATTCCCCAGCAGCCCCAGTGGTAGTATACAGGAGCCCCAGCAGCCCCAGTGGTAGTATACAGATTCCCCCAGCAGCCCCAGTGGTAGTATACAGATTCCCCAGCAGCCCCAGTGGTAGTATACAGGAGCCCCAGCAGCCCCAGTGGTAGTATACAGGAGCCCCAGGAGCCCCAGTGGTAGTATACAGGAGCCCCAGCAGCCCCAGTGGTAGTATACAGCAGCCCCAGTGGTATACAGCAGGCCCCCAGGGGTACATATAGCAGCCCCCAGGGGGTACCCAGCAGCCCCCTGGGGGTACCCAGCAGCCCCCTGGGGGTACCAACAGCCCCTGGGGGTACCAACAGCCCCCTGGGGGCACCCAGCAGCCCCCTGGGGATACCAACAGCCCCTGGGGGTACCAACAGCCCCCTGGGGGTACCCAGCAGCCCCCTGGGGGTACCAACAGCCCCCTGGGGGTACCAACAGCCCCCAAAAGCTGGCACTGTCCCCCCTTGTAAGGGCCCCCCCCCGCTGCTTATACATTACCATCCCGGTGTTCTGATCGGCGCCGCTCCTCGGTGCTGCGTCTTCATCCTCCCGTCCGCGCTGGCTGCATCCGGGATCTCCGGCCGTCGCGCGATGACGTCATATCGCTGCGACAGCCGGAGATCCCGGATGCAGCCTGCGCGGACGGGAGGATGAAGACGCACCGAGGAGCGGCGACGATCAGAACACCGGGATGGTAATGTATAAGCAGCGGGGGGGGGGGGCCCTTACAAGGGGGGACAGTGCCAGCTTTTGGGGGGCTTATATGAACTGCTTCCCCCTGCCGCTGATTGACAGGGGGAAGCAGTGCATATATAATGAGCGGCCCCACGTGACGGGGCCGCTCATACAGCAGCCTCCCCCCGCCTCCTCCAGCCTCCACAGCCCCGGGACACAGCCCCCCCACTCCATGTACCGTATATGACCCGTGTATAAGCCGAGGGGGGGACTTTTCAGCCCAAATTTTGGGCTGAAAAACTCGGCTTATACACGAGTATATACGGTATGTATTTTTAGATAAAACTTTGGGAAAACTCCAGCTTTTTATTTGATTTTTGCAATAAAGCCTTTCTTGAATCCTGCATTAGTGACATTACTTCCCAGTGTAATTGTGAAGCTTTTCTACATTTTTTATTTTTATTCTCAATTACTTGGGGTCATGTACATGCATTCCAGACTTGGGGAGATGGAAGGAAATGTGTCCAACAAGCGTCCGTGCATTTGCGGTAATTTGGAGCAGATTGCATGACTTTCTTTTGCTGCTCATTAATCCGTAAACTTCACGACGTTATTGAGAAATATTCCCCATTGTGATTGCAAGGAATCTGCTCCAATTTCTAGAGCTGACGTTATCTGATCACACAGCACCCGAGGTACACTGAACTTTATGGGCAGATCAACCCATAGAATTGCATTAGATGCAGAAAATACACAGATAAAAAAAACTGATGTTTTACTGTGGAAACTCACAACAAATGAATATATATATGTATATATATTCAAACACATGGCTTATAGCATTATACAACATTGGTAATAGCTGAGTGCTGCAAGGAATTTTTTCTAGTTTATATGTTTCTGTGTCTCTGCATGCACCAGTTCACACTGGTCTGTGAGTGCTGTGCAGCTTTTTTCATTATATATATTCTATAGAGTTGCAGATACTCTGCTGCAATTGCACCCTCATCGCTGACAGGTGATGGAGGGTATAGATGGAGTCTGCCCACCGAGAGGTGGGGGAGCGGAAAAGGAGGACTTGGGTGTCAGCATAGGACTCGTCGTGCCTGAAGTCACTTTGTCGCAGTCGACGAGCAAACAGACCTTGGCCAATGTTTGTACTAAGAACTTCAGAATTAAAAGATAAGATTTTGAGTTTTTTCAGAAAAACGTAAGTTTTTAAACTTTTTTCTCAAACACATGGCTTATAGCATTATACAACATTGGTAATAGCTGTGTGCTGCAAGGAATTTTTTCTAGTTTATATGTTTCTTCGTCTCTGCATGCACCAGTTCACACTGGTCTGTGAGTGCTGTGCAGCTTTTTTCATTATATATATTCTATAGAGTTGCAGATACTCTGCTGCAATTGCACCCTCATCGCTGACAGGTGATGGAGGGTATAGATGGAGTCTGCCCACCGAGAGGTGGGGGAGCGGAAAAGGAGGACTTGGGTGTCAGCATAGGACTCGTCGTGCCTGAAGTCACTTTGTCGCAGTCGACGAGCAAACAGACCTTGGCCAATGTTTGTACTAAGAACTTCAGAATTAAAAGATAAGATTTTGAGTTTTTTCAGAAAAACGTAAGTTTTTAAACTTTTTTCTCAAACACATGGCTTATAGCATTATACAACATTGGTAATAGCTGTGTGCTGCAAGGAATTTTTTCTAGTTTATATGTTTCTGCGTCTCTGCATGCACCAGTTCACACTGGTCTGTGAGTGCTGTGCAGCTTTTTTCATTATATATATTCTATAGAGTTGCAGATACTCTGCTGCAATTGCACCCTCATCGCTGACAGGTGATGGAGGGTATAGATGGAGTCTGCCCACCGAGAGGTGGGGGAGCGGAAAAGGAGGACTTGGGTGTCAGCATAGGACTCGTCGTGCCTGAAGTCACTTTGTCGCAGTCGACGAGCAAACAGACCTTGGCCAATGTTTGTTCCAAGAACTTCAGAATTAAAAGATAAGATTTTGAGTTTTTTCAGAGAAACGTAAGTTTTTAAACTTTTTTCTCAACCACATGGCTTATAGCATTATACAACATTGGTAATAGCTGTGTGCTGCAAGGAATTTTTTCTAGTTTATATGTTTCTGCGTCTCTGCATGCACCAGTTCACACTGGTCTGTGAGTGCTGTGCAGCTTTTTTCATTATATATGTATATATATATATATATATATATATATATAAATATATATAGGCAAAAAATGACAGCAGCACTCCCACATCAGGTTCTTCAGAAGCCTTTATTCAGGCCTACAGGGCAACCACGCGACGTTTCAGTCACCAAGTGACTTTTGTCCAGCCTAGACAAAAGTTACTTGGTGACTGAAACGTCGCGTGGTTGCCCTGTAGGCCTGAATAAAGGCTTCTAAAGAACCTGATGTGGGAGTGCTGCTGTCATTTTTTGCCTTTATATTGAAGCAAGTGTTGGTTTGCTGGACGGATTTGCACCCTGATTTGTGTGCTGCTCAGAATATCTTTCTTGTTTTATTTATATATATATATATATATATATATATATATATATATATATATATATATATATAACCCTTGTACAAGTATATTAGCACAGCTGAAAATGGTTTGGCTGATTAGAGAAGCTATAAAATTTATGCTCCTTTGAGCTAGTTGAGAATCTGGAGCATTACATTTGTTTGTTCTATGAAATACCCAAAATTGCCAAAAAAAGAGAACTTTCATTTGAAACTTGACAGTCTATTCTTGTTCTTAGAAATGAAGGCTATTCCATGTAAGAACTTGCCAAGAAACTGAAGATTTACTACAACGGTGTGTACTACTCCCTTCAGGGGAGAGCACAAACAGGCTCTAACCACAGTAGAAAGAGAAGTGGGAGGTCCTACTGCGCAACTCAGCAACAAGACGAGTACATTAGAGTCTCTAGTTTGAGAAATCAACGCCTAACAGCTCATCAACTGGCAGCTTCATTAAATAGTATCCGCAAAAAGCCACTGTCAGCATCTACAGTGAAGAGGCGACTGTGGGATACTGGCCTTCAGGCTAGAGTGGAAAAAAAAGGCCATATCGGAGACTGGCTAATAAAAGGAAAAGATTGATATGGGCAAAAGAACTCAGACATTGGACAGAGGAAGATTGAAAAAAGTTTTATGGACAGACAAATCAAAGTTTGAGGTGTTTGGATCACACAGAAGAACATTTGTGAGACACAGAACAACTGAAAAGATGCTGGAAGAGTGCCTGACGCCATCTGTCAAGCATGGTGGAGGTAATGTGATGGTCTGGGGTTGCTTTGGTACTGGTAAAGTGGGATATTTGTACAAGGTAAAAGGGATTTTGAATAAGGAAGGCTATCACTACATTTTGCAGCACCATGCCATACCCTGTGGACAGCACTTGATTGGGTCATTGTCCTGTTGTAGGATGAAATTGGCTCCAAAGTACACTTCCAAATTATGCATTAATTATTTAGAGAAGAAGCAGGCAGCTGGTATTCTAGCTGTAATGGAGTGGCCAGCGCAGTCACCAGATCTCAACCCCATTGAGCTGTTGTGGGAGCAGCTTGACCGTATGCTACGCAAAAAGTGCCCATTAAGCCAATCCAACTTGTGGGAGGGGCTTCAGGAGACATGGGGTGAAATTTCTTAAGATTACCTCAGCAAATTAACAGCTAGAATGCCAAAGGTCTGCAATGCTGTAATTGCTGCAAAGGGAGCATTCTTTGACGAAAGCAAAGTTTGAAAGAGAAAATCATTATTTCAAATAAAAAACACTATTTCTAACCTCGTCAATGTCAATGTACCATATTTTCTATTCATTTTGCAACTTACTTGGTAAATAAAAGTATGAGTTTTCATGGAAAACACAAAATTATCTGGGTGACCCCAAACTTTTGAACGGTAGTACACTGTATGTAAATATATATATACTAGCTGTGAGCCCGATTCTAAAGAATCGGGAGTCTAGAATCTGTATATAATTTTTTTAAGAGTTTTAAATAATAGACTTAAACACCAGATATATGACTAAGTAGGGGATGTAGGCAGAACTGTGAGGGTAGCAATATAGTGGAGGTGTAGAAAGAGTTAATGTCCGACTAACAGGACTATAACAGAGTAGGAACTTATAATGATATCAAAAATGTTATTGAAGGAGTTAATGTCCCACAGCATAGGCGCACCCAAGGGGGGGGACCTACGTGTCTGGACCCCCCCCTTTGGACGGCTCTGAGCAGTGGTGCAGTACACAAGGAGCTGGGCCCCTATGTCAGGAGACAGGAACAATTACACAGCACCCAAGGGCCCACAAAAGAGGCTGCTTTTAGGAGGGCTTCGCTCTCCCAAATCCCCCCACCGGGGCTTTGCCCCTCGGAACCCCGCTGGGGGGTGACACCCCCCTTTCAGGGCCGGTGTGTGTTTCTTGGACCCCTACCTTGGGAAATTTCTGGGTGCGCCACTGTCCCACAGGCACTCCCACAACAGACTCAGCGCTGTAAATTATATCCAAAATGGTGTTCAAGGGGTTAATGTACCAGTGGCAGTAGTGACACTACCAAATATGCAGTTAATGCTGAACTGGTATATAATGGGTTAATTTCGCAGTGTCATTACAACTATACACTGTGTAAAAGAAATAACAACAATAATGGAATATAAGGGGTTAATTTTCCTACTGGCAGTAGTAATAGAGACTACAAAGTATGGAGTTAAGGCAGAAATGGTATATAAGGGGTTAACTTCGCAGTGGCAGTACAACTACACACTGTGTTATAGAAATTACAGATAAAACGGAATGTAAGGGGTTAATGTTGCTACTGTCATGAGTACAATGAGAGAAGCGCCTCACTGGCCATTGACATACATGGAGGACTTTGAGTTTGACTTTGAGTAAATTTGAAACTCAAAGTCCTCCATTTATCTCAATGGGAAGTGAGGCGCTATTCTCATTGGTCGCTGTGTGCTGGCGCCGACCAATGAGAATAGCGCCTCACTTACAGCGGTAAATTTGAAACTCAAAATCCTCCATTATATCTCAATGGGAAGTGAGGCGCTATTCTCATTGGTCGCTGTGTGCTGGCGCCCACCAATGAGAATAGCGCCTCACTTACAGCGGTAAATTTGAAACTCAAAGTCCTCCATTATATCTCAATGGGAAGTGAGGCGCTATTCTCATTGGTCGCTGTGTGCTGGCGCCGACCAATGAGAATAGCGCCTCACTTACAACGGTAAATTTGAAACACAAAGTGCTCCATTATATCTCAATGGGAAGTGAGGCGCTATTCTCATTGGTCGCTGTGTGCTGGCGCCGACCAATGAGAATAGCGCCTCACTTACAGCGGTAAATTTGAAACTCAAAGTCCTCCATTATATCTCAATGGGAAGTGAGGCGCTATTCTCATTGGTCGCTGTGTGCTGGCGCCGACCAATGAGAATAGCGACTCACTTACAACGGTAAATTTGAAACTCAAAGTCCTCCATTATATCTCAATGGGAAGTGAGGCGCTATTATTATTGGTCGCTGTGTGCTGGTGCCGACCAATGAGAATAGCGCCTCACTTACAGCGGTAAATTTGAAACTCAAAGTCCTCCATTATATCTCAATGGGAAGTGAGGCGCTATTCTCATTGGTTGCTGTGTGCTGGCGCCGACCAATCAGAATAGCACCTCACTTACAGCGGTAAATTTGAAACTCAAAGTCCTCCATTATATCTCAATGGGAAGTGAGGCGCTATTCTCATTGGTCGCTGTGTGCTGGCGCCGACCACTGAGAATAGCACCTCACAGTGGTAAATTTGAAACTCAAAGTCCTCCATTATATCTCAATGGGAAGTGAGGCGCTATTCTCATTGGTCGCTGTGTGCTGGCGCCGACCAATGAGAATAGCGCCTCACTTACAGCGGTAAATTTGAAACTCAAAGCCCTCCTTTATATCTCAATGGGAAGTGAGGCGCTCTTCCCATTGGTCGCTGTGTGCTGGCGCCGACCTATGAGAATAGCGCCTCACTTACAGCGCTAAATTTGAAACTCAAGGTCCTCCATTATATCTCAATGGGAAGTGAGGCGCTATTCTCATTGGTCGCTGTGTGCTGGCGCCGACCAATGAGAATAGCGCCTCACTTACAGCGGTAAATTTGAAACTCAAAGTCCTCCATTATATCTCAATGGGAAGTGAGGCGCTATTCTCATTGGTCGCTGTGTGCTGGCGCCGACCAATGAGAATAGCGCCTCACTTACAGCGGTAAATTTGAAACTCAAAGTCCTCCGTTATATCTCAATGGGAAGTGAGGCGCTACTCTCATTGGTCGCTGTGTGCTGGCGCCGACCAATGAGAATAGCGCCTCACTAACAGCGGTAAATTTGAAACTCAAAGTCCTCCATTATATCTCAATGGGAAGTGAGGCGCTATGCTCAGTGGTCGGCACCAGCACACAGCAACCAATGAGAATAGCGCCTCACTTACAGCGGTAAATTTGAAACTCAAAGTCCTCCATTATATCCCAATGGGAAGTGAGGCACTATTCTCATTGGTCGCTGTGTGCTGGCGCCGACCAATGAGAATAGCGCCTCATATACAGCGGTAAATTTGAAACTCAAAGTCCTCCATTATATCTCAATAGGGAGTGAGGTGCTATTCTCATTGGTCGCTGTGTGCTGGCGCCGACCAATGAGAATAGCGCCTCACTTACAGCGGTAAATTTGAAACTTAAAGTCCTCCATTATATCTCAATGGGAAGTGAGGCGCTATTCTCATTGGTCGCTGTGTGCTGGGCCGACCAATGAGAATAGTGCCTCACTTACAGCAGTAAATTTGAAACTCAAAGTCCTCCATTATATCTCAATGGGAAGTGAGGCGCTATTCTCATTGGTTGCTGTGTGCTGGCGCCGACCAATGAGAATAGCGCCTCACTTACAGCGGTAAATTTGAAACTCAAAGTCCTCCATTATATCTCAATGGGAGTGAGGTGCTATTCTCATTGGTCGCTGTGTGCTGGCGCCGACCAAAGAAATAGCGCCTCACTTACAGCGGTAAGTTTGAAACTTAAAGTCCTCCATTATATCTCAATGGGAAGTGAGGCGCTATTCTCATTGGTCGCTGTGTGCTGGCGCCAACCAATGAGAATAGCCCTCACTTACAGCGGTAAATTTGAAACTCAAAGTCCTCTATTATATCTCAATGGGAAGTGAGGCGCTATTCTCATTGGTCGCTGTGTGCTGGCGCCGACCAATGAGAATAGCGCCTCACTTACAGCGGTAAATTTGAAACTCAAAGTCCTCCATTATATCTCAATGGGAAGTGAGGCGCTATTCTCATTGGTCGCTGTGTGCTGTCGCCGACCAATGAGAATAGCGCCTCACTTACAGCGGTAAATTTGAAACTCAAATTCCTCCATTATATCTCAATGGGAAGTGAGGCGCTATTCTCATTGGTCGCTGTGTGCTGGCGCCGACCAATGAGAATAGAGCCTCACTTACAGCGGTAAATTTGAAACTCAAAGTCCTCCATTATATCTCAATGGGAAGTGAGGTGCTATTCTCATTGGTCGCTGTGTGCTGGCACCGACCAATGAGAATAGCGCCTCACTTACAGCGGTAAATTTGAAACTCAAAGTCCTCCATTATATCTCAATTGGAAGTGAGGCGCTATTTTCATTGGTCGCTGTGTGCTGGCGCCGACCAATGAGAATAGCGCCTCACTTACAGCGGTAAATTTGAAACTCAAAGTCCTCCATTATATCTCAATGGGAAGTGAGGCGCTATTCTCATTGGTCGCTGTGTGCTGGCGCCGACCAATGAGAATAGCGCCTCACTTACAGCGGTAAATTTGAAACTCAAATTCCTCCATTATATCTCAATGGGAAGTTAGGCGCTATTCTCATTGGTCGCTGTGTGCTGGCGCCGACCAATGAGAATAGCGCCTCACTTACAGCGTTAAACTTGAAACTCAAAGTCCTCCATTATATCTCAATGGGAAGTGAGGCGCTATACTCATTGGTCGGCGCCAGCACACAGCGACCAATGAGAATAGCGCCTCACTTCCCATTGAGATATAATGGAGGACTTTGAGTTTCAAATTTACCGCTGTAAGTGAGGCGCTATGCAATGTCATGTGGTCGCGCCAGCACACAGCGACCAATGAGCATAGCGCCTCACTTACAGCGGTAAATTTGAAACTCAAAGTCCTCCATTATATCTCAATGGGAAGTGAGGCGCTATGCTCATTGGTCGGCGCCAGCACACAGCGACCAATGAGCATAGCGCCTCACTTACAGCGGTAAATTTGAAACTCAAAGTCCTCCATTATATCTCAATGGGAAGTGAGGCGCTATGCTCATTGGTCGGCGCCAGCACACAGCGACCAATGAGCATAGCGCCTCACTTACAGCGGTAAATTTGAAACTCAAAGTTCTCCATTATATCTCAATGGGAAGTGAGGCGCTATACTCATTGGTCGGCGCCAGCACACAGCGACCAATGAGCATAGTGCCTCACAGCGGTAAATTTGAAACTCCAAGTTCTCCATTATATCTCAATGGGAAGTGAGGCGCTATGCTCATTGGTCGGCGCCAGCACACAGCGACCAATGAGAATAGTGCCTCACTTACAGCGGTAAATTTGAAACTCAAAGTCCTCCATTTTATCTCAATGGGAAGTGAGGCGCTATTCTCATTGGTCGCTGTGTGCTGGCGCCGACCAATGAGACTAGCGCCTCACTTACAGCGGTAAATTTGAAACTCAAAGTCCTCCATTATATCTCAATGGGAAGTGAGGCGCTATTCTCATTGGTCACTGTGTTCTGGCGCCGACCAATGAGAATAGCGCCTCACTTACAGCGGTAAATTTGAAACTCAAAGTCCTCCATTATATCTCAATGGGAAGTGAGGCGCTATTCTCATTGGTCGCTGTGTGCTGGCGCCGACCAATAAGAATAGCGCCTCACTTACAGCTGTAAATTTGAAACTCAAAGTCCTCCATTATATCTCAATGGGAAGAGAGGCGCTATTCCCATTGGTCGCTGTGTGCTGGCGCCGACCAATGAGAATAGCGCCTCACTTACAGCGGTAAATTTGAAACTCAAAGTCCTCCATTATATCTCAATGGGAAGTGAAGCGCTATTCTCATTGGTCACTGTGTGCTGGCGCCGACCAATGAGAATAGCGCCTCACTTACAGTGGTAAATTTGAAACTCAAAGTCCTCCATGTATCTCAATGGGAAGTGAGGCGCTATGCTCATTGGTCGGCGCCAGCACACAGCAACCAATGAGAATAGCGCCTCACTTATAGCGGTAAATTTGAAACTCAAAGTCCTCCATTATATCTCAATGGGAAGTGAAGCGCTATTCTCATTGGTCACTGTGTGCTGGCGCCGACCAATGACAATAGCGCCTCACTTACAGCGGTAAATTTGAAACTCAAAGTCCTCCATGTATCTCAATGGGAAGTGAGGCGCTATGCTCATTGGTCGGCGCCAGCACACAGCAACCAATGAGAATAGCGCCTCACTTATAGCGGTAAATTTGAAACTCAAAGTCCTCCATTATATCTCAATGGGAAGTGAGGCGCTATGCTCATTGGTCGGCGCCAGCACACAGCGACCAATGAGAATAGCGCCTCACTTACAGCGGTAAATTTGAAACTCAAAGTCCTCCATTATATCTCAATGGGAAGTGAGGCTGTGTGCTGGCGCCGACCAATGAGCATAGCGCCTCACTTCCCATTGAGATAGATAGCGGTCTTTAGAGCTGTGCATGGCCGGGCCCTTGGTTCTATTTTCGGCCACGGCGCTCGGCTCTCGTTGGTCGTCGCTGGGGCGGGAGACTCGCAATGGCCGCTGCGCGGCCATTGCTCGCGCCCCTGCAACGGCTCGCAATGGCCCCTGTGCGGCCATTGCTCGCGCCCCTGCGCTGGCAATGCTTCGCTGGTCGCGTGGGCGCCGCGCACCACGGCCATGACAACGGGAGTAGCGCCGAAACTTATACCACACCATATGATAAATAACAAGAAAAAATATATATATATTTGTTTGTTGTGAGTTTCCACCAGGGCCGGACTGGGACCAAAAATCAGCCCGGGAAGTAAAGACCCTACCAGCCCACACACTATATCATCTATCAGTCACAATAAGTGAATTTTGTTTTTACATTGGCGTGACTCTCATCACTATTTTACAAGAGTTATTTGGAGAGACACATATAAGTGACGAGACAGAGGGAGTACTCACCCACAGCTCCATTCACATGATACTCTTCAAAGCTACAGTTTCTCAGGATTGTGGGGTCCCAGCGGTCAGATCCACAGAGAAGAGAAAGTCATCACCTATACAGAAGAGAAGTGATGACTTCCTTATTCAAGATAATTTAAACAACATTTAAATGCTGAAAATCCCGAAGTCCAATACCACCTCTCTGACAGCAGGACAGTATACAGGACAAGAGAAGTGGTACTGTGCAGTGTGTATACAGAATAATACAGATACTGAGGATTACGCCCAGTATACAGGAGAGGAGAAGTGTCACTGTGCAGTGTATATACAGAATAATACAGATACTGAGGATTACACCTAGTATACAGGACAGGAGAAGTGGTACTGTGCAGTGTATATATACAGAATAATAGAGATACTGGGGATTACACCCAGTATACAGGACAGGAAAAGTGGTACTGTGCAGTGCATATATACAGAATAATAGAGATACTGAGGATTACCCCCAGTATACAGGACAGGAGAAGTGGTACTGTGCAGTGTATATATACAGAATAATACAGATACTGAGGATTACACCCAGTAAACTTGACAGTAGAAGTGGTACTGTGCAGTGTATATTTACAGAATAATACAGATGCTGAGGATTACACCCAGTATACAGGACAGGAGAAGTGGTGCTGTGCAGTGTATATATACAGAATAATACAGATACTGAGGATTACACCCAGTATACAGGACAGGAGAAGTGGTACTGTGCAGTGTATATATACAGAATAAAACAGATACTGAGGATTAGACTTGACATGCTTTACCAATAAGGACAGGATGGGCTGGTGGGGGTTAAACTGTGAAATAGCCCAGACACCTGTGGTGAAAGCTGCAGGTGTCTGGGCCTCAGTTGCTCTTCATCCACTGGACCTCCTGGCAGCATGGGAAGCAATGTCTGACATGTATAGGTGAGTGTTTGCTTTAAATGGTCCTCTTTAAACTGTATTATGCATGTCTACAGGACACATCAGATATATAAAAATACGTAGAGTTAGGACTACTCCAACTGAGACATTCCTTGACGCTGGGGGAGTAGCTCAGGAGATTCAATTCTGCAATCTCCTGCAAAATGTCTCTATTTTTGTGCAGTTTGGCATTAACAGGTGTAGATACACATATATATTTTTTTGCAATTTCCGGCTGTGCTGGCATCTTGTTTTTCTCTGGTTTGGTTTGAGTGGCTAACCACCACTCGCCGTGCACGCTACAAATTGTCTGTTGCCATCTGCATTTGACTCCATTATTTTTGGTAGCTGTTCACATGCAGCTGCCTCCTCCAGCCTTCAGGTTTTTTTCACATCAGCTTCATTCACCGAGACTTGACATGCTTTACCAATAAGGACAGGATGGGGTGGTGGGGGTTAAACTGTGAAATAGCCCAGACACCTGTGGTGCAAGCTGCAGGTGTCTGGGCCTCAGTTGCTCTTCATCCACTGGACCTCCTGGCAGCATGGGAAGCAATGTCTAACATGTGTAGGTGAGTGTTTGCTTTAAATGGTCCTCTTTATACTGTATTATGCTGTCTACAGGACACATCAGATATATAAAAATACGTAGAGTTAGGACTACTCCAACTGAGACATTCCTTGACGCTGGAGGAGTAGCTCAGGAGATTCAATTCTGCAATCTCCTGCAAAATGTCTCTATTTTTGTGCAGTTTGGCATTAACAGGTGTAGATACACATATATTTTTTTTTGCAATTTCCGGCTGTGCTGGCATCTTGTTTTTTCCTGAGGATTACACCCAGTATACAGGACAGGAGAAGTGATACTGTGCAGTGTATATAGTATATACAGAATTATACAGATAATGAGGATTACACCCAGTATACAGGACAGGAGAACTGGTACTGTGCAGAGTGTAGCATATGACTCAAGCAAGGATTGCATTGCACCGCCTGGAGGCTCTCCTGATCTGAGCACGACGGCTTCATGTATTTCTATGCAGCTGACATTTTCAGGTCAGGTTAGCCGCCGGCTGATCCTGGGCAGTGCGATGCGATAGCTGCAGAAACAAACACTGCAAAAGCGCCCTGTATGAATATAGCCTAAGGTGATCCCACTAATGTTATCATGCCCCTGTGGCTGTTAGTGACATGAAGACCAGCATCACCGCCAGCTCTGCACATCTCCGCCTCCCATGATGAAGGCAGTGCGTCTGTGTGGCGCCCGTGTGACCAGGGCAGCCACAGGGTAGACTGCAGCCAGAAAAGGTAAGACGGTTGACTGAGGAACAACACACACACCGACCCACTCCGACCCAACGCCCAGAAACTCTATGTCAGGCAAGGGGTGGCGGGAGTTTAGAGATGTGTGGGTGGAGAGAAAGAGACCCAGACAAGTATGTGGAGGAACTAGACACAAGTTGGGCCTAGGAACACTACGTTGGAAGAGCAGATCCCAGGAGAAGAGGTTCCCTGGAGGCAGAATACCCAGGAGGGAGCTCGCCGTAGAGGAGGCGAGAAAGAAGCACCACAAGCCGAGACACCACACTGAGAATAGTGGTAGAACAACGGGCCCAGCAGCCGCAACTGACATAGCTGACCGGAGGACCCAGAGCTGACTACCGGAGAGAAAGAGGGAGCCTGGTGAGCCCAAATTACACCTGGGTCACTGGAGAGCTAGGCCAGGACAACTAGAGCGCTGGCTTCAAGCCCCTAATCACGAGACATCCTGGCATGTTACGGAGACTCTAAGGCCCGTGACCAAAGTACCGCAGCGGAGTATGACAAAGCCATCGGACTAGGGCTAGTGACCCTAAAGCAGAGAGAGACATCACTACAAAGCCCATAACGGCCGGACCAAACCCGTGTGCGAGGACAGAGACAGAGTAGAGGCCTGGAAGGTACTTTGAGGGAAGCGATGCAAAGGAACCGTCTGAGCTGCAGTGGCACCCTAGCCCCTGACAAGTGTAAGAACTGTGAACTGTACTGCAACTGACTTTTAAGAACTTTGGAACAGTAAAGTGCTGGTAAGCTCAAAAGTGCCTGTGACTGTTCATTACTACACTGCAGCAGAGACCTCCACCTGCGGAGCATCTTTGCTGTCCCTGCGTGCTGGCTGGAGATGATGCTGGGAGACACGAGTGCAGCATCCAGAGCACGCCATTATCCACTACTCATGTACTGGGGGCACCCACCCCCACCCATGAGAGCTTAACATCTACGCTGCCCCTCACCATCATCCCCCAGCAGGAATACGGCAGTGGTGGTCACCCTGACCACATACCACAGGTGGGGTCACGACAAACTCCCCTGTATATAACCCCCTTTTTGGACTTAGCACAGGCCACGGGACTGGGTCACGACCCCCGTGACTCCCCAGCGACAGCAGCTGCCCGGTCTCAAGTACCCACAGCCTGGTGGCTTCTCATCTGCACCCGAGCTTCATCAGAACACTGCGCCGTCTCAGGTGGGCAGAGCAGACATGAAGGACACTGCACAGGCTCAGGGGAGCAGAGCAGACATAGAGGATACTGCGCAGGCACAGGGGGGCAGAGCAGACATGGAGGACACTGCGCAGGCTAAGGGGGGCACAGTGGACATGGAGGACACTGAGCAGGCTCACAGGTGGAGAGCGGACATGAAGGACACTGCACAGGCTCAGGGGGGCAGAGTGGACACGGAGGACACAGCCAGCCCCGTGTTTTGTATACTTGGTGCTAACAGCTGCTTGAGTCCTGTGTCACCGCTATCTTACTGGGCAAAGTGTCTGGATGAAGCTGGGGGCCACACCGGGTTACTGCACATTGTCCGGGAAGATAAGCTTGTCACCACAAACACGACGCACAATTGTCACCATGTGCATGGACACATACATATATCATCACACACGCACCAATTACGGATACACAGATCACATGTCACCACTTACATACATCACCATGGGCATGGACACACGCATGCACATACATCAAAACATACACACACCGCACACACCGCAGTTAAGGACCTGAGGCTGCATTAATCACACAGAATGAAGTATACTAATGCCTCTCCTGTTTCTGCCTGTCTGACCCCTCTAGCTGGGTTTCACCCCTATCTACACCAACTTCCCACACACAAACACCCCCATACACACAGACACCCATATACACCCCACATACTCACACCCATATACTCACACATATATACACACACAGACATCTATATACACCCCCATACACACACACCCATATACACACTCATACACCCCACAAACACATACACACAGACACCTATATACACCCCACATACACACCCATATATACACACACACCCATATACACACGCGTTGGGCCCCCTCCAAGCAGTCGGGCCCCGGCACTTGCCCGGGTGCGCCGGGTGCTGACGCCGGGCCTGTACACACCCCACATACACACACACATATACACACACACACCACAAACACATACACAGACACCCATATACCCCCCACAAGCACACACAGACATCCATATACACCTCACACACACACACACACACACACACACACACACACAGACACCCATATACACCTCACATACTCCCCCCATACATAAACACATGCACACCCCCATATACACACATACCCCCAGCAGCAGGGAGATAGTTAACTTTGCTGTTACTCACAGCTCTGTATGAAGTTTCCCCACATGGTGTAGGGCAGCATCTTCTCAGCGGTGCTGCACAGTGTTCTCAGTGCTTCCTGCTCGATGCAGAGCACAGCACACTGTAACCTACAGTGGCGGCTTGTGCACCAATCAGAGAGCAGGTAGCAGACATTGCAGGCTCTAGTGATTGTTTCCTGCTGTCTGATTGGTAGATCAGCAAGCACTAGAGCCTGCAATGAATCAAGCAGACAGTGCAGGATCCCGGGACTGGTGAGCAGAGGGTTAACTCCACCCACAAAAACAATTTTCGGCGCTGATTCTGGCCAGACAGAGCGAGCCCTGTGCGCACTGCAGCTGCCCTTGTCAGCAAGGACGTGCGCGCACACAGGACTCTGAGGTGAAATTTAAAGGACCAGCGGCCCATTTTACAGTTAGGGGGCGGCCCATAGGGAATTGTCCCGCTCTTCCCTATTGCCAGTCCGGGCCTGGTTTCCACAGTAAAATCATTTGGTTTTTTTATCAGTGGATTCTCAGCATGACATGCAATTCTATCTGAATAGTAAGAGAGTATTCGGCTAGACTTATTGCAACCTGAATACCGAATTACTTGCTCATCACTTAGGCTGCCTTCACACTTGCGTTTGTGTCTGCATGCGTATGGCATGCAGACGCAAACGCAGTCCATACTAATGTGAACGCAGCGGAGAATCTCCGGCCATCCAATCAGCTGTCTCGGGGGTGGCCGGGAGGAGGAGATCAGCGACAGAGATCTCCTCCTCCCGGCCACAGCTCATCTCCCGCTGGTGTCGGCGTGGGAGATTTGAAGAAACAGCTGATCTGACAGCTGTTAAAATCTCCCGCGCCGACACCGAATAGGGTGATATCAGTGCAGGAGATAAGAAACAGCTAATCGCTGCTTCAAATCTCCCGCGCCGACATAATCTATTCGGTGTCGGCGCGGGAGATTTAAACAGCTGTCAGATCAACTGTGTCTTCAAATCTCCCAAATGACACCGGCGGGAAATCAGCGGCGGCTCTAGCTGATCTCCCGGTAGCTGCCGGGAGAGATTTCAATGAGATCCGCAGCGTTCTCCTGCGCTGTCATGCAGAGGACACTGCGGATCCATTGAGATCCATGCATTATTTGTGCGCTTGCTTGCAGATAAAACAAGCGCCCGCGAATGCACAAAAAATGCAACATGATGCGTTAGGAGTGCGCTCGGATGGTGCAGATTGTGCGCATCCGAACGCAAATGCAGCCAAACGCAGCCATACGCAAGTACATGCGTTCCCATGTTAAACATAGGAACGCATGTGCGCAAGCGTTTTGCTGCCTTCGGTGCGCTATGTTCCAAACGCAAATGTGAAGGCACCCTAATATTTTTAAGGACATTATATGTATCGGACAAACCATTTTAACAACTCTTAAGGTACCTTTACACGCCGCGACGGCAGGCTGGATACATCCCGCTACAGGCTACAAATGTAGCTTGTAGCGCCAATGTAGCCCGTCGTAGCGGCGTCTGAAGACGTGACGCTACAGCCGGCAACAGATACATCTGTTTCCTAGCTCTGCTCGAAAACTGATGGCTACATCGCCGATGGTAGCGAGCTGTATCGGCGTGTAAAGAGGCAACGGAAGGGAACTCGGGACACCCCGGGCTGTAGCTGCAATGTAGCTAAGGCGTGACCCAGGCTCCGGGATACCGCGCCCCATCACCGATCATTGGAGGAAGCTCCTGCATGACGATTGGTATTCGCTGCATAGGGAGGCATATTTAAGGAGCTGACCAGTCACACTACACAATTGCTCGAGCGTCATGTATTAAACAGCCTCCTGCGATGCCTGGCCAATCATGATGATATTGCGCTGTCCTATCATCGTACGGACGGCTCGTAATCCAAGATTGTGGCACGCCTATGTGCTGTCCCTGCTGTACCAGGTCCGCCCATATTAGCTTGTTGTAGCGCTGTGTAAACGTGGTACGCTAAGCTACAGCTGGCTACTTGACACACCCGGCGATGTAGCTAGCTACAGATGTAGCGTGGCGTAGCGCACCTTATGGCGGCGTGTAAAGAGGGTGCGTTGACCGTTTGTAGCCGTTTGAGCGTGCTCGTGCACGTGAAGTAGCGGGATGTATCCAGCCTGCCGTCGCGGCGTGTAAAGGTACCATCACTGTTACTTTGCAGCCTTTTATCCACAGCTGCCTAAAACGTTTGCACAATATTACAGTACAGACCAAAAGTTTGGACACACCTTCTCATTCCAAGAGTTTTCTTTATTTTCATGACTATGAAAATTGTAGATTCACATTGAAGGCATCAAAACTATGAATTAACACATGTGGAATTGTATACTTAGCAAAAAAGTGTGAAACAACCGAAGATATGTCTTATATTCTAGGTTCTTCAAAGTAGCCACCTTTTGCTTTGATTGCTGCTTTGCACACTCTTGGCATTCTCTTGATGAGCTTCAAGAGGTAGTCACCGGAAATGTTTTTCACTTCACAGGTGTGCCCAGTCAGGTTTAACAAGTGGGATTTCTAGCCATATAAATGGGGTTGGGACCATCAGTTGTGTTCTGCAGAAGTTTGGTGGATACACAGCTGATAGTCCTACTGAATAGACTGTTAGAATTTGTATTATGGCAAGAAAAAAGCAGCTAAGAAAAACGAATGGCCATCATTACTTTAAGAAATTAAGTTCACTCCATCTGAAAAATTGGGAAAACGTTGAAAGTGTCCCCAAGTGCAGTTGCAAAAACCATCAAGCGCTACAAAGAAACTGGTTCACATGAGGACCACCCCAGGAAAGGAAGACCTCTGCTGCGGAGGATAAGTTCATCTGAGTCACCAGCCTCAGAAATCGCAGGTTAACAGTAGCTCAGATTAGAGACCAGGTCAATGCCACACAGAGTTCAAGCAGCAGACACATCTCTACAAGAACTGTTAAGAGGAGACTTTGAACGGATGGACTTTATATGCCTGGTTCCCACCGTGAAGCATGGAGAAGGAGGTGTGATGGTGTGGGGGTGCTTTGCTGGTGACACTGTTGGGGATTTATTCAAAATTGAAGGCATACTGAACCAGCATGGCTACCACAGCATCTTGCAGCGGCATGCTATTCTATCGAGTTTGCGTTTAGTTGGACCATCATTTATTTTTCATCAGGACAATGACCCCAAACACACCTCCAGGCTGCGTAAGGGCTATTTGACCAAGAAGGAGAGTGATGGGCTGCTATGCCAGATGACCTGGCCTCCACAGTCACCAGACTTGAACCCAGTCGAGATGATTTGGGGTGAGCTGGACCGCAGAGTGAAGGCAAAAGGGCCAACAAGTGATAAGCATCTCTGGGAACTCCTTCAAGACTGTTGGAAGACCGGTGACTAACTCTTGAAGCTCATCAAGAGAATGCCAAGAGTGTGCAAAGCAGTAATCAAAGCCAAAGGTGGCTACTTTGAAGAACCTAGAATATAAGACATATTTTCAGTTGTTTCACACTTTTTTGTTAATTATATAATTCCACGTGTTAATTCATAGTTTTGATGCCTTCAGTGTGAATCTACAATTTTCATAGTCATGAAAATAAAGAAAACTCTTTGAATGAGAAGGTGTGTCCAAACATTTGGTCTGTACTGTATATTGTAGGGATCAGTCTCTATAGCAGCAGCAAGTAAGGCAGTGACACTCAGGCTCAGTCCAAAAACAAGTGTGTTTTATTTCACACAATGGCAAAAACAAACAAAAAACAGTCCTTACATCAGGATAATAGCGTCGGCCCTAAACCTGCTCCTCCTGGAGCTCGCCTAGGGGTCCTTCCCCACCTTGGGGTCCGGTACACGCTCCCTGTGTGCTCACAGGCTCCTCTTTCACCGACTGAACTCCTCTCCAGTCTGATCTCATCTCACAACACCTTCACAGCCGTCTCTTCTGGCCTAACCTTTCTCACCTGTCTTTCCCTCCCAGCTACTTCAAAAGCCTGGGGCGGGAGATGAGGAATGGAGGCCCGCCCAAAAACCTTCCCCCATTCCTCATAGATGAGGTCCCATAACAGGCTTTACCAACAGCCACCGTTCTCAGTAACGGTGGCTACACCTACCTCACCTATGCTCATGTAAGCATCTCCCGTCCCATACATGCAGTAGCTCACCATCCTTGGGGAAACATAGCGTCCCTCTACCACCATTCCCCTTGCTACCTCACACCCCCCCCCCCTCAGTTCAACCCTGGGGGGTGAACTCCTGCCACCAAACAGTGAGTCCGGGACAAGGCATCGGCATTGCCCTGCAGCCTCCCGGCTCTGTGTTCCACCGTGAAGTTGAAGTTCTGGAGCGACAAGAACCACCTGGTGACTCGCGCATTCCTCTCTCTGGACTGGCTCATCCACGTGAGTGGGGAGTGGTCAGTCACCAACCGAAACCGTCGCCCCAGCAGGTAATACCTCAACGCTTCCAAGGCCCATTTGATGGCTAGGCACTCCCTCTCGACCACACTGTAATTTTTCTCTGCAGGCGTGAGCTTGCGGCTCAGGTAGTTAACGGGGTGTTCTTCCCCATTCACCTCCTGAGAAAGGACTGCACCTAGCCCTACTTCTGATGCATCTGTCTGAACGATGAAGGTTTGGGTGAAGTCAGGTGTGACAAGGATGGGAGACCCGCATAACACCGTCTTCAAGACCAGAAAGGCATGCTCGGCCTGGGGGTTCCACTTTACCATGACGGGCCGTCTTCCTTTCAGAAGGTCTGTCAATGGGGCTGAGAGGGTGGCAAAATTGGGGATGAACCTCCTGTAGTATCCCACAATTCCCAGAAAGGCTCTCACCTGCTTTACTGTCCTTGGTTGGGGCCAACTCTGGATGGCTTCGACCTTGTTGACCTGCGGCTTAATCATACCTCGCCCTATCACATACCCCAAATAGCGTGCCTCCTCCATTCCCAGAGCACACTTTTTGGGGTTGGCAGTCAGTCCCGCTACCCGGAGAGAGTCCACCACAGCCTGTACCTTGGCCAAGTGGCTCTCCCAGTCGCTGCTGAAAATGATGACGTCATCCAGATAGGCCGAGGCGTACCTTTGATGAGGCTTCAACACGATGTCCATTAATCTTTGGAACGTGGCTGGAGCCCCATGTAGGCCAAATGGCAACACCAGGTAGTGAAACAGACCCTCCGGGGTGATGAACGCGGTCTTCTCTTTGGCGCTATCCGTAAGGGGTACTTGCCAGTATCCCTTAGTTAGATCGAGTGTGGAGAAGTACCGGGCTTTCCCGAGTCTTTCAATGAGCTCGTCTACTCGTGGCATTGGATAAGCGTCAAATTTAGAGACCTCGTTCAGCTTCCGGAAGTCGTTGCAAAACCGTATCGTCCCATCGGGTTTGGGAATAAGCACAATGGGACTAGCCCATTCACTTTTCGACTCCTCAATAACCCCTAACTCCAGCATTTGACGAACCTCCTTTGAAATGGCCTTTCGCCGTGCCTCAGGTACTCGGTATGGCCTCATCCGAACTTTTACCTGGGGCTCGGTGACAATGTCGTGTGTAATCAACGAGGTACGCCCTGGCAGCTTTGAAAACACATCCGTATTCCTGGCCACAAACTCTCGAGACTCTTGCTGCTGGTTTTTCGTGAGGGTTTCGGCTATCGTCACTTCTGCCACTGCCCCCTCAGGCACCACCTTGGCCTGTAAAGTCAGTGCAGGAGGACGGTCAGCTGGAGACCCTTCTGTACCCAGACCCTCTCTGTCTTTCCAGGCTTTTAGCAGATTGACATGGTATATCTGCTCGGTCTTTCTCCGACCCGGCTGATATACCTTGTAGTTGACCTCCCCAACTCTTTCTAGGACTTCGTAGGGCCCTTGCCACTTCGCCAAGAATTTACTCTCCACAGTAGGCACTAGTACCAGGACTCTGTCTCCCGGGTTAAAAGTTCTGACCTTAGCGGATCTATTATATACCCGGCTTTGAGCTCTTTGGGCTTCCTCTAAGTGTTCTTTCACTATCGGCATCACCGCTGCCATCCGGTCCTGCATGGTCGCGATGTGCTCTACTACACTTTTGTGAGGGGTGGGTTCCTGCTCCCATCCCTCCTTGGCAATGTCGAGCAGGCCCCGGGGATGTCTACCATACACGAGTTCGAACGGAGAAAAACCTGTTGAGGCCTGTGGTACCTCCCGAATCGCGAACATCAGGTATGGTAGAAGACAATCCCAGTCCTTCCCATCCCTGGATACCACCTTTTTCAGCATGCTTTTTAGGGTTTTGTTGAATCTTTCAACTAAGCCATCTGTCTGCGGATGGTAGACCGAGGTGCGCAACTGCTTTACCCGGAACAGTTTACATAGCTCCTTGGTAACCTTGGACATGAACGGCGTCCCCTGGTCCGTAAGTATTTCTTTAGGGATTCCCACCCGGCAGAACACGGCGAGTAGCTCTTTGGCTATCAATTTCGCCGAGGTGTGCCGCAGGGAATTGCCTCTGGATACCTGGTAGCGTAATCCATGATTACCAGGATATGCTGATGCCCTCGGGCAGACTTGACCAGAGGACCCACCAGATCCATGGCGACCCTTTCAAATGGTACGTCTATAATGGGCAGGGGTACCAAGGGACTACGGAAGTGCGGCATAGGAGCGGATTGCTGACACTCGGGGCATGATTCGCAATACCGCTGCACCTCCCGAAACACTCCTGGCCAGTAAAAACGCTGCAGAATTCGTTCCAGAGTCTTTTTATGGCCCAGGTGTCCGCCCAGCACATGCCTATGTGCCAAGTCGAGCACCGTCGGGCGATAAGGCTGCGGAACCACCAGCTGTTCCAAGGTCTCACCCCGCACTCTGTCAACCCTGTATAACAGATCCTGGTTGACAGCCATGTGGGGAAACACCTGGTCTGCTCCTGGGTACTGAAACACCCCATTAATACAAATCACGTTTTCCCTTGCCCGATTTAACGTCGGGTCTTGGAGCTGTGCAGTACCAAAATTGTCACGGGGAACTCCCAACTCTGCGAACTCAGGTACTGACCCGAGCTCGTCGGCTTCACCCGCTAATACCTCTAGAGGGGACATTGTTACTCCCACAGCTGGCACCCCTGAGTCGGGATCACGACGTTCAGGCTCAGGGTCCGTGACATTCTGGACTTGTTTACCCCTTAACCCCGGGTTTCCCGGTAACAGAGTCCAGAATAGAGGAAAGTCTCTCCCAAGGATCAGTCCATACGGCAGGGACTCTAGCACTCCCACCTCATGACGACACTCCCCCTTCGGGGTTTGGATAGTGATTATGGCGGTAGGGTACTCTTTCAAATCCCCATGAATGCATAAGACCCCCACATTACGTCCCGTGTAGGATGCAGACCCAGCCAAGGTGGCATGCACCAGGGTGATAAGGCTTCCCGAGTCCAAGAGGGCAGCTGCAGGACATCCTGCCACCGTAACCTGACACATGGGAGAGATAGGTGCAGGCTCTGGGGAAGCAGCGGTATATACCGGGAAGGCATAGAGGGAGACACGCCGGGCCACACTGCAGTCCATAGGATCGGTGGTGATAGGGCAGTTTGCAGCAATGTGTCCTCGCTCTTGACACCTCCAGCACACAATAGTCTCTAGCTTCCTTGCCTGAGGGCCTGCAGGGGTGGAGGTGCGTGTCAGAGTCCTGTATTTCTCAGGGTCGGTGACCTTGCGGGATTTGGGGAGCACACGGGCTGGGGAAGAAACTTTTAACAAGTCCTGGGTGGCCTCATACCGTTCCACCAAACCGACCAGCTGGTTGGCATCGACAGGGTCCCCATGTCCCACCCACTGCTGTATGGCTGGGGGCAAGGCCCGCACAAACTTGTCCAGTACCACTCTTTCCACCATCTGCGCTGGGGACAACAGCTCCGGCTGTAACCATTTTTTTACAAGATGGACGAGATCATACATCTGAGACCGGACCGCTACAGTCTCTACATAGGCCCAGCGATGGACCCTCTGGGCACGGAGATACACATTCACACCTAATCGAGCTAGAATCTCGGCTTTTACCTTTTGATAGTCCCGGGCGTCCTGCTCGCTCAGGTCGTAGTACGCTTTCTGGGGCTCTCCAATCAGATATGGCGCTACGACCTCCGACCATTGGTGTAGCGGCAGACTCTCTCGCTCTGCCACTCTCTCGAACCCCGCCAAGAAAGCTTCGACATCGTCCCCTGCGGTCATCTTTTGGAGGGACGCACGGACCCTCTTCTTGATGTCCTGCTGTGGATCAGATGGTGCGCTTGACCTCAGGGCTGTTAACTGTTCCATCAGGAGTTGGTTAGTTTGCTGTTGCAGTCTCAGGGCCTCCGTATGGCTGTGCTGCTGGGCCTGCAGCGCCTCAGCATACATCTGCTGTTGCTGCTTCTGCTGCAGGTTGGCTTCAATCAATGCCTTTACAACGTCCTCCATTGCTGAGCGCTGCTTTAGGGCTTGCTTCACCCAGGACATACAACTCGTCCTCTACAGCGGTTAGTGTATGCCTTACTGCATTGCCCGCATTCTCCACCATATGTAGGGATCAGTCTCTATAGCAGCAGCAAGTAAGGCAGTGACACTCAGGCTCAGTCCAAAAACAAGTGTGTTTTATTTCACACAATGGCAAAAACAAACAAAAAACAGTCCTTACATCAGGATAATAGCGTCGGCCCTAAACCTGCTCCTCCTGGAGCTCGCCTAGGGGTCCTTCCCCACCTTGGGGTCCGGTACACGCTCCCTGTGTGCTCACAGGCTCCTCTTTCACCGATTGAACTCCTCTCCAGTCTGATCTCATCTCACACCACCTTGACAGCCGTCTCTTCTGGCCTAACATTTCTCACCTGTCTTTCCCTCCCAGCTACTTCAAAAGCCTGGGGCGGGAGATGAGGAATGGAGGCCCGCCCAAAAACCTTCCCCCATTCCTCATAGATGAGGTCCCATAACAGGCTTTACCAACAGCCACCGTTCTCAGTAACGGTGGCTACACCTACCTCACCTATGCTCATGTAAGCATCTCCCGTCCCATACATGCAGTAGCTCACCATCCTTGGGGAAACATAGCGTCCCTCTACCACCATTCCCCTTGCTACCTCACAATATATACACAATACTTGCCTGTAATAAGGAAAATGGCTGCAGTAAATGTGTATGTGACTGGATCATGGCTCTACAGCAGTAGATATAATCACTGGTTATGTGACTTTTATTTCTGAACTAGATGTGGGCCCGATGCTTCGCATCACGATGGCTGTGACATCACAATGAGGTCGGGCTCTGTGGCGCTGGGGCCGTTTCTACCCCTTGTCCGCTGTCTCCTTCCCCCTGTGCTCTCTCCCAATGTATGTAAAATAAATGTATTTTTACTTAAAAACCTGTTTCTGTTTTAATAAAGTGTTTAATTTCTTGGTAAAGAATGTGTAGGGCTTTGCTGTATTTTCTATTGCCAGCACAGGTAAACTAAGCAGCTACTGGCTGCCAACCCCTGCTGCCTGTTGTTATCTTCACTGGCAATTAAAAATACAGGAAAGCCCTTATTTTTTTAAATTATTTAACTAAATAATTAAAAAAATTGGAGTGGACTTTGCTGTATTTTCTGTTGCCAGCCAAGGTAACTAAGGCAGCTGGAGGCTGTAAGTCTAAGCATGGTGAGGTCCAATCGCTCTGGGTCCCCCAGGCTGAAAATCACAGCTAGCAGTCTCCTGAGAATTGGTGCCTCCATGAGAGATGCCAAAACTAACTGGCGGCTACTCCGCACTATCAGTTGCCATGTCGATGTGGCAGACTGGAGCATAAAGGGGTTGATGTCAGCTTTTTTTGGCAGCTGCCGTTAAGCCCTATTGCTAATGTCAGTATGACAGGTGGCCATTAGAAATGCTTTCAGTAAAGAGAAAAAAACACACAGAGAGAAATCATTTAAAGCGAACCTGTCACCCCCCGTGGACATCAAAAGCTATAATAGCCACCTTCTGCAGCACTAAGGCTGCATTCAGGGAAGGTGGCTATATGCTTTTGATGCCCTATATTCAGTCAAATATGAAGTTATATAAAGGCTTACACTTAAGAAGACCTAAGACCGGGAGGCGGGGTTTCGCGCTCCTCCGACCCGCTGTCACGGGTGGCACGGATGACAGGGTAGAGGCCACGCGCAGACGGTCCCAGCGTTTGGCCAATCAGCCATAAGGTTTGAGGACGGTCCGTCTTTCAGGGGCATTTACCTTCTGTGTAGATAAAGAGAAGGTATGATAAGATCTCCCTATCATGGGAGGACGGCTGGGAAGGTCTTGTGCTCGGTCTGGTTTCTACACCAGTATTCTGGGTCTCTAGGACCCAGCAGGTTCTTCCCTCCTTTATAAGGAGTTTCATTGCCCTCCCTCGGTGCAGGTGATATTTCCTTGTGGACTCATTATCCTTGCTCCAAGCAGAAGCTGAGATTGTGGAGGTTGCTGTGCTCTGCTGCAAGATAAGTGTTTTCTTTCCCCATTGTCTGTTTTCCTTGTGTTGTCTTTAGTTGTTAGTGGAGGGGTCTAGTGAACCTCCCCATCTGATCCTTAGATAAGGTAGTGCTAGGATCAGAGAGGGACGAGGTTCGTGGTCGGCGACAGTTGAGGAAACTGTATAGGGACGTCAGGGCAGACAGGGTCAGCCCCAGGAAGACTAGGGGTCACCCTCTCCCTCTTGTGCCCATAGCTTTAGGGACTCCTTATCCCCCCCCGTCGTTGTCCTACGCTGGGTGTCTCTCCCGCTCCCAGCGTGACATTATCACCTGCCAATACTGTAACTGAAGGACAGGGGAGGAACCGAATTTTCTTCCTTTCCTTATGGATCCTGTGTCTGCTTTGGCCCAGCAGCTGCAGTCTCTGTCTTTGGAGGTTGCGGACCTTCGGTCGGCTTTACAGGGCCCGCAACCGCAAAATGGTGTCTTGGGGAATCAAGCATTGGGTCAGGCCAGACCTGAACCTAAGGTTGCCCTCCCTGACAGGTTTTCAGGAGGTAGAGATAAGTTTACTGTATTCAAAGAGGCCTGTAAATTATATTTTAGGCTTAGGCCTTATTCCACTGGTGATGAGCAGCAGCGTGTAGGAATTATTATGTCGCTACTGCAGGGAGATCCCCAGTCCTGGGCTTTCTCTCTGCCACAGGACTCTACTTGTCTCCGCTCTGTGGATGAATTTTTTGACGCCCTGGGCCTCATATATGATGACCCTGACCGTGTCGCTTTGGCTGAATCCAGGTTACGCCATCTCCGCCAGGGGACTCGGTCGGCGGAATCATATTGTTCTGAGTTCCGCAGGTGGGCTACGGACACGAAGTGGAACGATCCGGCACTCCGGAGTCACTTTTGTCAGGGTCTTTCGGAGAGGCTGGAGGACGCTCTGGCGGTTTATGAGACCCCTCCGTCCCTGGAGGCGGCTATGTCGTTAGCTATTCGTATGGATAGACGCCTCCAGGAGCGGAGGGGGAGACCTCCTGTTACTGGGAGCCATTCTCGTGGTGATTCCTGGTTACCGGGAGGTCACGCGGAGAGTGAGTCGTTCCTCCCGAGTGCGGAGGAACCGATGCAGCTGGGAGGTGCGGCGGCCTCGAGGTTCTCCGCCGGTACCTCCCGGGGCAAGGGGAAGGGGGTCTGTTTTTTCTGTGGGAAAGGGGACCATTTTATTGGGGCCTGTCCCTACACCCCTACACGGACTGGGGGGCCTGGACCTTCTGTGACTATGGGGGGTGTGGAGGTGGTCGAGCGGGAGGTGTGTGTATCCTCCATTTGTACTTCCCGTTTCCTCCTAAGTGCGGAGGTGGCGCTGGAGGGCACAACGGAGGGTATTTCTGTGTTTGTGGATAGTGGTGCGGGGGTCAGCATGGTGGATGCTCAGTTTGTAGACGCTCATGGGCTTAACTGCTGTTTATTGTCTCGCCCCATCCGTATCTATGCCATCGACTCAGCACCTCTTGCTCAAGGTAGTCTCACACATATCGTACATGACATTAAGTTGACGGTTGGATCCCAACATCAAGAGACGATATCTTGCTATGTTCTAGACGGTCTCCCGCTCCCATTGTCCTGGGCTTGCCATGGTTGATTAAACATAATCCCGTAGTGGATTGGCAGTCCCGGGACATTGTGGAATGGAGTGATTTTTGTTCTGAGAATTGTTTGGTTACCTCGTTTTCGGTGGTGTCTGCGGTATCTCTGCCCCCGTTCCTATCGGAGTATGAGGATGTGTTCTCAGAGAAGGGGTGCCAAGACCTGCCCCCCCATCGGGCATACGATTGCCCAATCAACCTCGTTCCCGGAGTTAAACTGCCCAAAGCTAGGATGTTTGCTATATCGGGTCCGGAAAGACAGGCGATGAAGGATTTCATTTCCGAGAGTCTGCAGTCGGGTCACATCAGGCCCTCAACCTCGCCGGTTGCGGCTGGTTTCTTTTTTGTTAAGAAAAAAGATGGGGGCCTCCGTCCTTGCCTGGATTTCCGGGAGTTGAATCGGATTACTGTCCGTGATCCGTACCCCCTCCCTCTGATTCCTGATTTATTCAGTCAGGTAGTGGGTGCTAAATGGTTCTCCAAGTTGGATTTGAGGGGGGCCTACAACCTGATTAGGGTCAGAGAGGGGGATGAATGGAAGACGGCATTTAATACCCCGGACGGCCATTTTGAAAGTCTCGTAATGCCGTTCGGGCTCACTAACGCCCCTGCGGTGTTCCAACACTTTGTCAATGACATATTCCATCATTTGGTGGGTAGATTTGTGGTTGTTTACTTAGATGATATCTTGATCTATTCCCCCGATTTGGAGACGCATCAGTCCCATGTCAAGCAGGTGTTACAGGTATTACGAGACAATAAGCTGTATGCTAAACTCGAGAAATGTGTCTTCGCCGTTCAGGAGGTACGGTTTTTGGGGTACCTCCTGTCGCCATTGGGTTTTCGGATGGATCCGGAAAAAGTCCGGGCGGTGTTGGACTGGGAACAACCGGACAATCTACGGGCATTGCAACGTTTTTTGGGGTTTACCAACTTTTACCGTAAATTTATTCGGAACTATTCGGTGCTGGTGACGCCTCTTACGGACATGACTAGGAAGGGGACCGATTTTTCCGAGTGGTCGGAGTCTGCTCGCCAGGCTTTCTCCTCCCTGAAGCGTTGTTTTGTTTCCGCACCTATTCTCCGTCAGCCCGATCTTTCTCAGCCCTTCGTTGTGGAGGTGGATGCGTCTGAGGTGGGGGTGTGGGCTGTATTGTCGCAAGGCCCTTCGCCTGGGAAATGGGTGCCCTGCGCGTTCTTCTCCAAGAAGTTGTCGTCGGCCGAGAGGAATTATGATGTCGGTAATAGGGAGCTGTTGGCTATTAAATTGGCTTTTGAGGAATGGCGTCACTGGTTGGAAGGGGCTGTCCATCCCATCACGGTTATTACCGACCACAAGAACCTGTCTTACCTTGAGTCCGCCAAGCGTCTCAATCCCCGGCAGGCCCGGTGGTCCTTGTTTTTCACGAGATTTAATTTTACCGTCACTTACCGTCCAGGGGTTGAGAACGTGAAGGCTGATGCATTGTCGCGTAGTTTCCCGGGTGGTAGTGCTCATGAAAGTCCCGTTCCCATCTTACAGGAGGGGGTGGTTGTTTCTGCTCTTTGCCCTGATCTGGAGGGGGAGGTGTTGAAGGTCCAGGGGGGCGCCCCTGCCTCCTGTCCTTCTGGGAGACTGTTTGTGCCATCATCTTTGCGTCTCAGAGTGCTGTCAGAGCATCACGACTCCGTATTGGCAGGGCATCCCGGCAGTAGGGCCACCTTCGATCTTTTATCTCGTCGCTTTTGGTGGCCGGGGTTGAGGAAGGACGTAGCGGAATTCGTATCTGCCTGTAGTGTGTGTGCACGGGCTAAGGTTCCGCATACCCGTCCGGCTGGTTCTCTCTTGCCATTGTCTATTCCTGAGAGGCCATGGACACATGTGTCAATGGATTTTATCACCGATCTTCCGGCGTCTGCAGGCAAGACGGTAGTGCTGGTAGTGGTTGATAGGTTCAGTAAGATGGTTCGCTTTGTGGCACTGCCCGCGCTTCCTAATGCTCGGACACTGGCACAGGTGTTTGTAAGTGAGATCGTGAAGCTTCATGGAGTTCCCTCCGAGGTGGTTTCTGATCGTGGTACTCAGTTTGTCTCCAAGTTTTGGAAGGCT